>MCFL01000141.1:0-62078 GCA_002102555.1 Catenaria anguillulae PL171
CGGCAAGATTGAGTCATGTTGTCCTCAGCACAAAAAGCAAATAGTGACGTACCATCCACACTTGAATGAATGGATGAGCAGCGTGCACAAGTTGCAAATCGGCATCCGTCTTATACTGAGCGTGGCGCTGGCGGTAATCGGACAAGGAAGTGATGGTCTTGGCGGGCATCGGATTGCGCTCGGCTGGCAGAGCACCGCCAATTGCCGGGTAGCTAGCGAGGTCGTATTCTGTTTGGAATCACAAGGTTGGTAAACAAGAATCAGTGGGTGAGTGACGGAAAAGACAAAACACCTACCATAAATGTAATCACCAAGATGGATCACGGCATCCAAGTCCTTCTTCGCCATTTGCCGGTAAGCACAAATACCCGTGAGGCATATTGCTACAGATACCAGGCCCAATCGCAAGTTATCGACAGTAGCGTTGGCGGCGGGGAAGGTCTTGGTGCGGCCAAGGGCGAGACGCACCGCCAGCGTTGAAACGTAGAAATAGGTCGTTTGCGGGGCAAGTCGGTGGCATCCACCTTACAGTCCAGTCCACGTCTGCCGACGTGACAACGGTCCCCGTTTTCACGATGGTGGCAAAGTCGCGGGTGGTGACACCTCGTACGAGACGCTGGCCGAGGCGACAGAGGCCGATTGTGGCGAGACACGGGTCCAGAGGATGACACGATCGGAAAGCGGATCTGCACATGTCAATTTGGATGTGGAGAGTGTCATGTTAATGTGAGAATGGCGAATGGTGAATGGAATGCATGCTTGGGAGTGGGGTGTATCAAAATGAATGGAGCTAAGCCAGACAGGTGTCTCGCGTTCGCCTCGGCACTCTGCCACCATCAGATCGAAACTATTGCTGTTGGCGTCAATAAACGCCAACAAACCAACGCCCCAGTCAACCCATCAACCAAAAAAAGTGCAAGGCTGCAACATACCACCCACTCGCAACACCCATGGATAAACGACACGTCGGCATTTGCGTCGCGCTTGGTCCAACAAGTGGGTACGGGCAACTTGCCGATGGCTCGACGGCAAGGTGAGGGTAGTTGGCGAAGGGCGAGGCGTAGGCGAAGGTTGTCTTGGTGGCGAGCGAGCAGCTCCTCGGGCGTCAAGGCGGCCGAAGCGAGCTGTGCAAACAGGATGATGGCCACGACGAACTTGACGGAGCGGGCCATGTTGAATCAATTGATGGAGCACGGGCGGTTGGTTGGCGTGGTGAGCTTGTTGGCTTGGCTAGGTCTATGATGCCTCTATTCGCTCGGGTGCAGAGAGCTTGCTCGTCCTATCCAAATTGGAATGGGGGAACCGCTGAGTTTTGAAGGCTCACCAGCGACTCCACTGCTTACCATATCCAGACACCTACGCACAATGTGGTGCCTTTTCAACACACTTCGACAGCCGCGGTGCACAAACGTCGAAACGAGGCCGAAGGCAATCCGGGCGTTCTCAGAAGCATGCACAACGAATAACGTGATTTGTGGGAACTGTATCTGAAACGTCCTCACCTGTGGCGAAGCGTTTCAGATCTTAATTGCATGTCTTGCGTCATTCACGATCGATCGAGAACGTGCTGCTGCGTCAATGGGCCAATGAGCGATGCGATGAGCGTCCATAAGTCCATGACAGAGGCTTCATTATGTAAATATCTTTACCCTCCAGCCTCGCCGGTTCCGAAAGTCGAATGGACTCCGAGTCTTCTTCAACGGAACGCACGATCGAACCTCGCATCCCAGCTATAAGTGGAACGAGAGAGTGGTTGGAGGGCATTGCGCCAACCGTTGAGGGTCCTCTTCAGCTGCTACTGGCCCATGTTTGGCACAGGAAGGGGAGCACCAACCTCCATTCAGCATGCATCAAGCCACACCTGTAACTGTAGGCCCTCCGATCTGTCGTGGCTCAAGCAAACAAAAAAGCAGTGAGTCAGACTTCGGGACGGAAAATTTCGCACGGCGGATGGGCGGAAGATGCAAGAGCTGACGTGGATGAATTTCATCCAAGTTGCCGATTACGATGCAAATCACGAAATCAATAAAGCTTGCGTGCAACCCACTTCGTTCCCACCCGTTCCCACGTCCCTTGCCATGCCTGCAAGATATCGATATTGACTGTAGTGCACATGAGTTTGCGCACTTTCTGATTCCGACTTATTGACTTATTGCCGTGGTACTCTCCAAACCATTTACCGGCCATGACGACTTCCTCGACCCCGCCGACGTCGACAGCGACTCGTCCGGCTGCCGTGGATACCGCTCCCGCAAAAGACGGCCAATACACCCCCGTCGCAACCGCACCGCAAGATGCCGTTGCCAACGATGCCAAACCCTCCGACGCTGCCGTTGCTGGCACAGGCCTTCCGAGCCCGCCGCCCGTGTCCTTCACGGCACTCTTCCGCTATGCAAACTCGACCGACCGCTTCTTTATGATTGCCGGCATGGTCGCGGCCGCTGTCATGGGCTCTGGCATGCCGCTCATGACGCTCGTGTTTGGTGATATCACCGAGAGCTTCAACAATTTCTACACTCAATCGCTTCTCCTCCCGCCTGGTGATCCTCGACTCATTGCAGGTCGCAAAAACCTCGAGTCCGAGATTATTCGCAACATTCTGTACTTTGTCGCCATTGGTGCCGGTGCATTCCTGTGTTCGTACCTGTCCAAGGCGCTGTGGATGGCAGCAGGCGAGCGCCAGGCCAAGCGCATCCGCGAGCTGTACCTCAAGAGTGTCCTCCGACAGGACATGGCCTTTTTCGACTCGACGGCTCCTGGCGATATCACGACTCGGTTGACGGCGGATGTTGCACTCGTGCAAGATGTACGTACGAAAGGCCTTTGCCTTTCCTCGTCCGGTTATCGAGATCGTTGCTGACTTGCGAAACTGTGGCTGCATACAACAGGGTATCAGCGAAAAGGTGTCGCTTACCGCTCAGTTCGTCTTCACGTTTATTGCCAGTTTCGTCATTGCCTTCCTCAAGTCAGCCAAGCTCACCGGTGTCCTGCTCGCTGCCACGCCCCTGCTTGCCGCGTCGGGTGCTTTTGTATGTTCGGCCCTCACACTCCAGCACTTGCAACGTTCCAATGTTTCCCACTCACTGACCTAACGCCATGTGCTCCACAGATGGCCAAACTCATTGGCGAAGCCACCAACAAATCGCAAGCCTCGTACGCCTCTGCCGGCGCGATTGCACAAGAAGCCCTCCAAAACATTCGCACAGTGGTTGCCTTTGGCGGCCAACAGCGCTTGTCGGAAGCCTACGATAAGAACCTGATTGGCGCCTACAAGGTCAACACCAAGAAGGCCTTGTACGCCGGCGCCGGCCTGGGTATCATGATGCTCTTCATGTTCAGCACGTACGCTCTTGCCTTTTGGTACGGCGCAACCCTCGTCAAGGTGGACGAAATCAACGGCGGCACCGTCATTACTGTGTTCTTCGCCGTCATGATTGGTGCCTTTTCGCTGGGCAACTCTGGTCCCAACATTCAAGTGATTGCGACGGCGCGTGGAGCGGCGGCCAAAGTGTACAGCGTGATTGAACGTGTCCGAGCATCGACACGAGTTCCGAGGAAGGCGTGCGTGTGACCGAGCTCAAGGGCGATATCGAATTCCGCAACGTGTCGTTCCACTACCCATCGAGGCCTGATATCCCAATCCTCAAGAACTTTTCGCTCAAGATCAAGGCCGGCGAAAACGTTGCACTTGTCGGTCAATCGGGATCCGGCAAGTCGACATTGATTCAGCTCTTGGAGCGGTTCTATGATCCGGTCGAGGGCCAAGTGCTCGTGGATGGCCGCAACATCAAGGAGTATCACTTGCAGTCGTATCGTCAGTGTATCGGTCTCGTGCAGCAGGAGCCTGTCCTCTTTGACGCGACCATTTCCGAGAATGTCGCGCTGGGTGCTCGGGAAGGTGTTCAAGTGTCACGGGACCAGATTATCGAAGTGTGCAAGTTGTCCAACGCCGCAAAGTTTATCGAAAAGCTTCCCGAGGGTTACGATACACCTGTGGGTGAGCGCGGTGCATTGCTCTCTGGTGGTCAGAAGGTAAATATCTATTCGATCATTTTTTCCTCGCCTTTTTCGGAGCAACATACTCACCTCTTTCTTCCGTTTGCCATGTCTTTGCCTGCAAATAGCAACGGGTTGCGATTGCCCGTGCCGTCATTTCCCAGTGCAAGATCCTGTTGCTTGATGAGGCGACCTCGGCCCTTGATACGGAAAGTGAACGGGTTGTGCAGGATGCTCTCGACCGCGCTTCGCAAGGCCGTACCACCATCACTATTGCTCGTATGCATCTGAAGAATCGCCCAGCAATAAGAAACCCGTCGCATCATGTGCTGACTCACCTTTTCGCTTCTGTCACCAACCATCACAGACCGTCTCTCCACTATCCGCGACTGCGACAACATTGTTGTCATGCGCCGTGGCGAAATCGTTGAAGCTGGTCACCACGACGACCTACTTGCCTCGCAAGGTTACTACTCGGAACTCGTCAAGGCCCAAGAAGTGCGCACAAAGGAAGATGGTGACTCCAAGGCCGACTCGCCCGTCGACGTGGACGCCGTTGTGCTTGCCACTACCGTTGCCGACAACCACTTGGACGCCTCTGGGAATCGCTCTACCGTGGTTGCGGTGGAAATGGAGCCGCTCGTTGGCAAGTCATCGGATGCCAAGGCGTCGGCTTCGCATGGGAAGTTGGCGGCCGCCAGCACTGGTGACGTGACCAAGGATGGCGAAAAGAAGTCGAGCGAGGGCGGCGTGCCCAATTTGGATGACCCAGAGGTGCTCGAGGCGCTTGCAAAGGAAGCCAAGGTTGACATGTTGCGATTGTTCAAGATGCAGGCACCCGAAGCATTCATCATCTTTTGCGGCATCATTGCCGCCGCGCTCAATGGCGCACATATGCCGCTCTTTTCCATCTTCTTTTCCAAGATGCTCAACGTGTTTGCCAACCCGGACAAGGACCAGATGCAGCGGGACGCAAACTTTTGGTCGCTCATGTTTGTGCTGCTTGCCGTGGCCATGCTGTTTATCAACTTGTTCCAGCACTCGCTGTTTGGTATTGCGGGCGAGCGCTTGACAAAGCGAGTGCGCAGTATGTCGTTCCGTGCCATGTTGAGGCAAAACATTGCCTTCTTTGACGAGAAGGCCCATGGCACTGGTGCGCTGGCTCACCAGCTTTCCGATGAGGTGCGTCTCATTTTCTCTGGCATTGTCGGTTTTCCCTGTACTGACACATCCTACATCCTTCATTCATCAGGCCGATCGCATTCAAGGACTCACAGGTGTCTTTGCCGGCCAACTCATCCAGCTCATCATCACCATGGTCGCCGGCCTGACCATTGCATTTGTCTACTCTTGGAAGCTCACCCTCATCATCCTCGCCTGCGTGCCCTTCATGGCCGCCGCGGGCGCCCTGCAGATGAAGGTCATGTCAGGCAGCGGAGCTCAAATCACGCGCGCGTACTCACGCGCCGCTCAAGTTACGGTCGACGCTCTGGGCAACATTCGAACGGTTCATGCGCTCACGCGCCAGCAATTCTTTTATACTCAGTACAAGGAACGGATCATGTTCCCACACAATGTGTCGATGCGCAAGGCTTGGCTCGGCAACTTGGGCAGTGGATTTGCAGATGGCGTAGTGTTCTGGGTGTATGGTGCTGCCTTTTACGCGCTCTATCGGCTTGTGTTTGACGACGGATTGAATGTTGGCGACGGGTACGTGCGTCATTCAAACTGCATGATGAGACCGACTCCTAACCGTGTTTTTTTTTTCTCTTGCAATTGAGGTTCATTGCCATGTACTCGATTGTATTCGCTGCGATGGGCACTGGTGCGCTTTCCGTGGTGGCTAAACCCACGAAATATTGCTTGTACAACTCACCCGCGACCTGACGCGTGAATCTCAACAGGCCAAATGTCCGCGCTTGGCCCCAACGCCGCCAAGGCCCGCATTGCCGCCGCCGGCATGTTCAAATTGCTGGACCGCGTCCCTCCCATCGACTCTGAATCCAACGAGGGCGAGCAGCGCACCGATATTGCGGGCAACGCATCTGTCTCAGATGTGCACTTTTCCTACCCGACTCGTCCCGATGCCCAAATTCTTCGTGGATTCACTGCGCACATGGATGCAGGCAAGACGATTGCACTTTGCGGTGCCTCAGGCGGCGGCAAGTCCACAGTGATTGGTTTAATTGAGCGCTGGTACGATGCCGGACAAGGGTCGGTCAAGGTGGAAGACCTCGACGTCAAGAGCTGGCATTTGGGCAACTTGCGCTCGCATATGGCGCTGGTCGCGCAGATGCCTGACTTGTTTGCCTTGTCGATTTTGGAAAACATTCGGTTTGGCAAGCCCGATGCAACGTTGGAAGAGGTGATCGCGGCGGCCAAGGTGGCAAACATTCACGCATTCATTGATTCGCTGCCCAACAAGTACGACACGCCGATTACGGGTGCGCAAGTGTCGGGAGGGTATGCTCGCTTTTCTCTTTTCATGTGTTATGCTGCGTGAGCTGACCTTTTCTGTCCTCCCATGCGCCATTACTTGCATTCCGACAGACAAAAGGTACTTTTACTTTCTTGTTTCCTCGTGCTTACTCCCGCAGGCATGGTCTGACGTTGCCATTTTCCTCAATCACAGCAACGTATCGCAATCGCCCGTGCCGTCCTTCGCAATCCGCGTATCCTGCTGCTCGACGAGGTACACACCACACGCATTCATTCGCCTCTGTACCTTGTCTGACCCCTCCCCTGTCCACAGGCAACCTCGGCGCTCGACTCTGAGGCTGAGCGTGTTGTGCAAGATGCACTCGACCGTGCCGCACAAGATCGCACCACCATCATCATTGCGCATCGCTTGAGCACGTACGTAGTACCTTGTTTTCCTCACGCTCATCCGACAACATCAACGTCTGACCATGTCCCTCGACCCTCAGCATCCAAAATGCCGACCACATTTTGTGTCTCAAGGATGGTGTTGTTGTGGAGCAAGGAACCCACGACGAGTTGTATGCCGCCAATGGGCTCTACACTTCGCTCGTCAACAACCAACGTCTCGGCGGCGTGTGATCAGACTGACGGCGCAGTGCTGCATTTTCTTCCAATCCGTTTCTGAGTTTTTGTTGTTGTTGCACACCCAAGTCTTCCTTATTGCTCTGTCATTCTCTAGTGTTTTTTCAGTAGTCACATGCAAGTGTTTTCCCAATCATAACGTCCGCTGAAGCATCATGACGGAACCATGGGCGAGCAAAAGGATGAAGACGACAGTTGATTGCATGATGAACTTGCTCTGCCGCTTTGGGTGTTCGGAAATGACCCTGAATCGGTACCGTCGCAGAATGGTCACCACCAACATGCCTGCAAATGTATGTGCATATCATATCCTGAGTGCTGCGATTACGAGGTTTGGCAGGAATCCGCCTAGCAGCCGAAAACATCAACTCCTACGGTCCTATTCTTGCAGAAACATGGCCAATGAGCTGCACGTATGGCACGCGGACAAGCAGTTAAGGGAAAACCATCTGAACCCACATAATCATCTCATGAATATTTACTTGGGGCGACCAGCACGCATGACACACACAGGCATCCTGTCCAGAGGAGAGTCCTTCCTTTCCAATATTCCTTCGAAGCGGAGTGAATCGTTAAGCGGTTGGCGAGAAGGAAGAAAATAGGCTCTTGTCATGTGAGTCTACGGGTGGATTGGGGATGTATGCGTGTGGGCTGGATGAGAAGCGGAAGACTTCATGAAGTGTGCAAGCTGATCGGAATCAATAATGACGCTATTTTTTGCCTCACCTCAACACGGGTGGCTGAGAAACCAGAGCTGACCTTGTTATGTAAGACGCATTGGGTTGATCGCTGACTGCGAGATGTTCGCACTGCGTTGCTCGTGCTGGCAATAACACACAAGGTTCAGTGAACGAACCAAGATCGATCATTAGCTCCCGCTGTTCGCATCGCATCTCGCCTTCAAAGATAGACTAGAAAGATTTATGTCGTATGTAAATATCTTGTAGAATTAAGCCATTCTTGAGCCATAAGATATTGCGCACAGCAATATTTATTACAACTTGGAGCATTCATATTCGCAACGATTGGTGCGTGCAATTTTACATGCCTACCCTCGCTGTCACACGGTTGCGAGCGGGTTCCCCGATCTGCCTGCTGCGAGATTTCATCAAGCCCCAACAAACGCAAGCCTTGCGCCAAGCCACCAGGGCAACCACTCTCACTCTGCCCTGGAGCAAGCCAGCCCAAGCCATCGCACCAACCAACCGTCCATTCTCTCTGGCCAGCCGGGTGAGTCTTGCGAGCTAACCAGCCTCATTTCCTTCATTATCCTCGTCATTTCCAGCCCACGCCGCCTCTTCGATTTCGCAAGATCGACCCTCAAAAGCCCCCAGCCTCCCCGCGAGCCCTTGCATCCTTCACCGGCCCTCACATCAGTCACTCGTCCTCGTCCCCTTGCTGCATACAGTAGCCAGCCCATCCCACAAGCCCAGCTAAGCCTGCTCGCAGCCATTTCGCTCTGCACCGTCCGTCCTTTGCCGTCTGCCGTCCTTCCAGCACCGAGAGCAGCGAGAGTGAGCAACGAGCTTCCAAGGCGTTGACCCTGTCTGTTCTGTACTGTACCCACCGCATCTTGTACCTTTACAAGCCTCCTTTGTACTCGGCGTGACTATCGACCTCGTGCTCATTAATTTCTTTTTTTTTTCCGGTACGCACCTGTCTCTATCTGTGGCCTTGCCTTGCCTCCAACAACCCACGCTTTGCTTCAAGAAAGCCCCGCTCCCTCCACCCTCTCGGCCCATGAGCCCGTCCTCGAGCCCTTTCCCGCCCCACTCTCGCCTCGTACTTGCCCACTTCTATTCCCGTCTACCCCGTCTACCTGTCTTCACACCCTGGTGCTACCTGGAGCCCGTGCCTCGTATCCGCCGGTACCGTCAACCCAAACTGTGTCTCACACCCAAGCCTTAACACGGGCCGCTTCCCCCCGACTGCCCTTGCCTTGCCTTGCCTGGTCACCTCGCTCACCTGCCGCATCTCCCGCCCACTTTTCCTTTAGTCTCCGCCTCCTGCACTTGCTGCGACTGCTTTGTGTGTGTCCCACACTCCACTTTCTACTTTCTGGTGTGCCCCGCCTCATTTCATTCCGTCCTCGCCTCGCCTCAACTTGCCCAACTCCACCTTGTCTGCATCAAATCAGTCGCTTGTTCCCTTGGCTGACCCACACACACTCCCACTCACACTGGAACAACGCGTTCTATCCTTGCTTGTGTATGTAGCCTTCCACACTACATCCATCTTTGTCGGTCCGATTCTTCCCAAATGGATCAACTCGCTCAGCTCTCGTCCATGATGTCGGGTGGTCCCACCGGTCGCCGCGGGTCTCAGGCCTCGGCCGTGTCCGAATCTGAAATGCAATCGCTCAATGCCCAAGCTCAAGGCGCCCAAGCCGCCAACGGCGGCCAATCGCCCGCCCAGCCGCTCCTCCAAACGGTGGATCCATCCCAGTTTTCAATGCATTCCAAGCAACATCTTGAGCCCACACCAACCTTCCAGTTTCCAGCACCGCCTGCGTTGCATCAGCAACAGCGGGAATCGTCGCTCCAACCCAACGAGTCGCGCTCATCTCCCTCGCCAGCACTTGCAACACTGTCGCCCTACCGTCGGTCGTCGCTCGCCACAGTTCCCGTCCAGTCGGCTGCCAATGGCGGCTCAGATTCGTCCGATGCTGCCCCCATGGGGACGGCAAGCCCAATGATGCTCACGAGCTCTGGCCCAGGTGCCGCCAGCGCCATTGCCAGCCACACCTTGTCGCCGCCCGTGTCCACCACGTCCAGTCCGCTTGCCATGGCCGTGTCCAAGCGCCGTGCTTCTTTGCCCGCGGCCATGTTTTCTGGTCCCAACGGTGCACCACCACCGCTGCCCCCGCATGCACAAAACCCGCAAGGTTTCAACCCCATGCACCCCGGGTTCAACAACGCATTTGGACGCTCTGATGGATCGGGCGGTTTGCCTTCAATTAGCGGGTCAGAAACGTCGGAGCATCAGCACGTTTTGCAGCAGCAACACCAACAACAGCAGCAGCAACAACAGAATGCCTTCTTCAGTCAGCAGCATGGTGGTCATTTGTTCATGGGCCAGCCGAGTATGTTTATGTTTTTCTTCTATGGTTGCGTGTCTTCACCGCAGCATGGCACTCACACATCACTCCCATTTTCCAGGCGACGTTTACCCATCACCCGCTGTTTCGCACATGCCTCGTGATGGATCGCAGCATCCGCCGACCATGTCGCACGCCTCACCGCTCCTCGGCCAAGCGCAAACCCTTCAGCAGCAGTCGTTGGCCGATTCCGCGGCTGGGTCCGATGCCGGTACAGGGAGCGGCAAGCCCAAAGCCGACGGCGTCAAGAAGGAGCCCAAAACCGAGTTCCCATGCCCGCACCCGGGTTGCGGCAAGATCTTCCAGCGCAACCACAACCTCAAGTCGCACATGCTGACGCACTCTGACGAAAAGCCCTTTACATGCACAAAATGCGACATGTCATTCCGCCGCAACCACGACCTGCGCCGACACTACCGCTTGCACTCTGGCGTCAAGCCGTACGTGTGCCAGCGGTGTGACAAACGCTTCTCGCGCTCGGACGCCCTTCGCAGGCACGTCAAGGTCGAGGCATGTGTCTCTGGCGTCATCCTGCCCTTGTCTGCGCCCACACCGCAAATGATGGCCAACATGAATTCTGTCGCTGCTGCCGCCGCAGCAAGTGCCGCGGCCGCCATCCAGCAGCAGCAGCAACAAGGTGGGACGCCGCAACCTGGTGGGCAGCCGCAGTACATGCAGACCATGGGCCACCCAAGCGCACTCATGGTTGCTCAGCAACAAGCCGCAGCCGCCGAGCAGCAGCGCCGCAACTCTTTGTTGATGCAGCACCCGGGGATGCCCCCACAGTTCATGACAGCCGACATGATGGGCATGATGCAGTGGCAGCAGCAGCCCGACGGGTCGTTGGCGCCGCACCCGCAGTATGCCCACTTGCACCAGCAGCAGCAATATGCGCAGCAACAGCAGTTCCAAGCATATCAGCAGCAACAGCAGCAGATGGGCGCCTCGCCGCAGGTTGGGCAGCACCAGCAGCAGCAATATCCGCAGCGGACGCCGGAGCCCTCCGCGTTTACCCAGCAGCACATGTACCAAAACTCGCCCAATGTGCAGCAGCACCAGCAAGGGCAGCAGCAGCACTCGTCGCCGCACGCGGGACATTTGCAGCTGGCGCCTCAGCCCGGTCAACAGCAGCAACAGACCCAACAGCAACAAGGCGGCCAACAATTTATGCCCATGTCTGGTGCATCCTTGTAAGGGTTTCCGTCTCCGTGTCGCCACCGGTGTTGTAGTTGTTGGATGATTCCCCCCTGTCGGTTTGTTGTACATATCTTTTCCCGCCACTTTCCGTCTTGTTTTCTCTTTATCTTTCCTCTTTGCTGCCCGAGGGGGACTGCCTTGCTTGCTAGCGCTACTTCTACATGTTATCTGCCCGTGATTTCTTTTCACCATTATTTATTTGTGAACCCTCGTTGGGACCTCGCCGTCTTGTTGTTTTGTCCCGTACAACCAGTTCCTGTTTCCCTTCGGCTCTTCAGTTTCTTCCTAACGCAATGCCCTCTTTCGTCCATTCTGTGTGGTTGGCCACCGTGTCATTCGTGTCATTCACACATGATACGTCGCCTTATGTACTCTAATTGCCTGTGGGGCGTTTGTTCCGCAACCGCCGCCATCGCTTCGTTCTGACTTTGGGAACTTGGTATCGGTGTGCCACCTTCAAGATTCCTTTCACTTATTTAGCATGTATTTAGAATACACCCTAGCGTCTACCTAAGTGGAGACCTAATTGTTTGATTTCATCGAAGACAACTGTCCGTCGTCGTCCAACAGACGAGTTTGTATAAAAGGGCAAAAGACGAGCGAACGACAAGGCGACAACGACCAAAGAACAACAACGACCTGAATCAACGGAATCAACCCTTTTCCTAGTCCTCCAACTGTGACCACGCTTCAACCTCACTCTGAAATCAGCTCCCTCACGTTGTCCTGTTGCCTGTAAATCGTCACCATCTCGTGCAGCACCAACCCGGAACCCTCCAACGCTTGCTTAATCTCGTCTAAACTCACTTTGCGCTCTGCCGCTGCGGCATTCCCAGACCCGGTGGCACTCACTGGCCGTTTGGCCAGCACGGCCCTGACCACGGCTGCCCTGCCGAGCTGCTTCACCTTTCTGACCACCTCCTCAGCGCTTGCCATCTTGTACACGCTCGACATACCCTCCATGTACTTGTACACATACTCGTCGGCATCCACGAGCCGGAACGTGTGTGCATTGATGCCAATCCTTGCTCCCACATAAAAGTCACCGGCGGCATAATACCGCGGATGCTGCATGTCTGCGCCAGGCACAAGCACCTTGCACTTTTCCAGAAATTTGCCGCCAATCGTGCCCGTGTTGCGCTGCGGCGGCTCATAAATGGACACCTGGGCCTCGGGCAAGTACACGGAAATGATAAACCTGCGCGTTGCGTCCTCGCGGTGCCGCGAGTCCATCACGGCCACAAACCGCAGCACGCGCGTATCGTCGTGCTGGAATTCCTTTTTCGGCGGTTGCAGGACCAGGTGCAAGCACGATTGAAGCGAGTCTTCTTCCGAGCCAAACCCGTTGTAGGGCGGGTAGGTACGTTGAGGGCGCGTCGGGGTGGGGCGCGACAGCTGCAGGGCGGGCATGTCGAGATTGAGGTTGGTCTTGTACCACTTGCGGGTGAATTCATCGCAGTCACGGCTATACATGGCACGTGGGACATGTGTCAGTTCAGCGTCCACTTTCGTGGTGAAAATGAAACATACATGATGAACTTGCGGTTCAAGACATTGACCACGCCGCCCGTCCTAAACTCGCGCCAGTTGTAATACTCGCCAAACTGCAAATCGTCCAGCTCATGGAACGCCTTGGGCAATGGCTGCCTCTTGAGCAACAGCGGGCTCGGATCGCGCCCGTCATTGGGCCGATGCACCTCCTTGACGTCGACGCAATCGTCCACGAGGTAGTAGTGCATGACAAAATCGCGCACTTCGCCCGTTGGCGCACCATCAACACCCGTGTCCTCGGGCTGCCACACGCAGTAGAACCGCAGCACGTGCCGGTCGTGCTGCAGGAACTTCCACAGCTTGTCGTGGCGCGTTTGCGCCGAGCGTTGCGGCGTCGGGCGGATCCGCGATTGCAGGTACTTGTCGGTGGGAACCGGTTCAGCGGGCTGGAGTTGGATCTTGAGCTTGGATTCCATGTAGTCCTGTTGAATGCAGCCCGTCAAGCGTCAGGAGTGATTGAGACAGGGGTAGAAAAAAGACCGTGGAGGCGGAACACAAGACAACAAACCTTGGTGAAGTCATCACAGTCCACAATATGGAATGTCTTGCCGTAGAAGGTGACATTTACGCCATTGTTGAAATCCTGAATCGTGTAGAAATCGGTGCTCGACTTGGGCAACCTCTGCCTCTTGATCAAGACGCCTTGCAAAATGCCCGAGTTGGCCTGCGGCGGCTCCACAACGGCGATCGAATCGTCTTCCAAATAGTATAGGATCATGACAATGCGCAGCAAGTACTGCTCGGTCGAGTCGTGCATGGTTTGCTTAAAGTATGCCCGGAACCGCAAGACGACCTTGTCGTACATGACAAAGGACGGTACGAACGCAGGGGCCACCGTAGGCCGTGTCAGGCTAAGCTTGCCGCCATACGTCAAGTCGGCGTTGCGGGCCGTTGCGGCTGCAATCAGTGATTCGAGTTCTTCCATGGTTTCAGGGAAGCCGCCGTGCTTTCCCAAGACTTCACGAGGCACTTTGTAGCCGTTCTTGTAGTCGAGAAGATGCGACTTGCGGTAGTCGGATTTCTGTCCATGTTGCGGGTGCGAACATTACCGTTGAGCAGGTAGGCGAGCGGGAACGGGGCCGAGAAAGGTGAAATTCTATGAGTAATATAGAAAAAGGACGTACAAAGACATCGCTGAAAGAGTTTCCGGGCAAGAAGGGGATGCGTTCGGGCTCGACAGGTGAGTCTGGAGGTAGTGGGCCGGTGGGGCGGCGGTAGGGCAAGACAGCGTCTTCGGGCATGGTTGAATATGTGAAATGGGATCCCGGTGGAATGAGTGCCTTGGCTGAGTTGGAGCGATTGCGGCGTCTAACAGTCTATTGCGATCAGCTTCCCGAGCGTCAGGAATTGCATTCATCTTCGCCGCTGGGGAATGTCCGCCTCAACCAATGCTCCTGCAAACATACGCGTGAACTCCAAGCGCCCAAGACGCGTTCGTCACGTGAACATTAACCGCTTTTGCTGGGTGTTTCGTCCTGGGCTGGCTGGCAATTCATCTCCACCTCCGCCTCTCCTGTGTGGTGTGCATGCTCCAACTTACTCGACCAATCCATGAACGCTGCTCTACCTGATCTCGTCAGCGCAGCCCAGTCCCTGTTTCCGCAACAGATCAGACTCCCAACACAGAAGTTCCAGCATGACGACGAAAGACAGCAAGCCCGCGATCCCAAGTAGCGGCGCCAACCAGGCCCTCAAGGAGATTGTCGCTGGCAGCGTTGGTGGCGTGTGCCAGGTCTTGTCTGGGCAGGTAAGTGAGAGGTCATTCCTTGCGACCATCTCGTCGGGTTCATGCCCTTGCTCACGCCGCATGATGACTGTGTCCCATCCAGCCATTTGATACAATCAAAGTCAGGCTGCAAACCCAGCCCACCCCGCCGATCTACACTGGTGTCGTCGACTGCCTGAAAAAGACGGTGCAGGCTGACGGACCTCTTGGCTTGTACAAGGGCACCGTGACCCCGCTGCTCGGCATTGGCGCCTGTGTGTCGATCCAGTTTGCCACTCTCGAACATGTCAAGCGTCACTTTACCCGGTCCAACGGGGGTTCTGCTGATCTCTCGACGGCGCAGCTTTATCTGGCAGGCGCTGCCTCGGGTGTGGCCAATTCCATCGTATCTGGCCCAGTCGAGCACATTCGCACCCGTTTGCAAGTCCAGTCAGGCAAGAACGTTCAGTTTCGTGGACCACTCGACTGCGTGCGGCAGATTTACGCTGGGTATGGCATTCAGGGAGTGTTCAAGGGCCAGGCTGTGACTGTGGCCAGGGAGTTTCAGGGATATGGAGCATACTTTTTGACGTACGAGTATTTGGTGCAACGAGCGTGCAAGGTCGAGGGCGTTTCGCGCAAGGAACTTCCTACCTGGAAGGTAATGACGTACGGCGCCCTCTCTGGATACTCGCTGTGGTACGTCCAACTCGCCGTCCGTCTCGCCGATGACCAATCTGCATCCAAGCGGCACTTCAATAACATTTGTTGTGTGACTTCACTCAGGATTTCCGTCTTTCCCATCGACGTGATCAAGTCCAAACTTCAGACTGATGCGTTCGACCCAACAAATCGCAAGTACTCGTCGGCGTTGGATTGCTTCCGGCAGACGCTCAAGGCCGAGGGAATCCGTGGACTCTACCGTGGGTTCGTTCCGTGCATGCTCCGTGCTGCGCCAGTGAACGCCATCACTTTCCTCGGATTCGAGGCGGCCATGAATGTACTTGGTCGCGATTAATGTTGGCGCGGCGACTGAGCCATGAATGATAGACTCGAGTTTTCTTTTCTTTGCTCGTTTCAAATGCCTGTTTTCCGAGCCTCATATTTGACCCCATCCTTGCTAATCCTTTTTTGCTACTATTCTACTTCAATTACATATGTCGCGTTTTCCCCTTTGCATTGCACCTGGTCGGCCCGAAAGCGGAAGCAGATCGGGCAATGATGATCACGTCAAACGTTCCCACGAACCATCACAATGAGGGCGAGAGCCTCAGGACAAAGGCAAATGGTCAAGTAATCCTCAAAACGCACTGGGCAATGTTATCCGAACCGCAAACGACCGCCTCTCCAGGTCCAGAGCTCGATAACGGGGCAGGATTGCCACCAGCCAAATCGGTTGAAGGACCATCGTCGCCCGCAAACGGTACTGGCGACGCCTCAAACGACGCGTTGGCAGCTTCGCCGACGAGCGATGCGGCGACGGGGGCTGACCTCCAGCAACAACCGCAGACGCCTGGAGGTAGTGGCGGCGGCGCAGGACTCACAGCTGCCGATATTCCAACCAACCTTCTGGTCGCCAATGCCAACACGATTGGGTCTTCACTCTCGCTCAACCCAACTGCCGCGGTTACCGCCGACCATGACGAGAATGATCGCAAGCATTTGACTGCAAAGGAGGCTCGGCGGCTCGAGATGCATGCAACCCTGACGGACAAGTCCAAACTGCCCAAGTCGTATTGGAACAACTCGCCCAAGGAGGATCGGACACTCAAGTATGTCGACAATTTTGAACTTCAATACTCGACCCTTTACCCTCACCGGACGCGGTTGCTGTTGGCGCCCGAGAACGAGTTTGGATTACGGGTGCGTATCAACGGCATGTCTTTCAATGGATGGCGTGAGTGTGTTTCTGACGCAGCCCGATCGTTCATGACTCTAGAAATTTGTTTGCACAACGATTCGCCCGACGCAGTTAGGGTACCGCGAGCTCTACGACTATCGACCGTGCGCTCGTTTTGTCGCCGATTTCATCTCATACCAGCCCCTGGACCCACCCTACGAGCTGGCACGTTCTCTTTTGTACGGTCATGTGCCGCATGACTTCTTGTGTGTTGACATGTGATTGTGCCCATGGCGCCATCCAGCCACCTGCTCTCAACAGCCCGACGTACACCCTTTCCATGCAATCTGGCAACTGCTTCGACATGGCCGTCATCCTCGTTTCCCTCCTCCGTGGCGCGGGCTACGATGCCTTTGTCGTGAGCGGCTACGCGACCCGCACTCTCACGCTCATGGACGAAACGCACGTGGATGTTGATACCAATAAGCTCCTTCAAGAAACCGGCTTTGTACGTACCGAGCTCGGTGAGTCCGAACGCGACGCATACTCGATTGATACGGGGAGTCAACTGTTGGCCAAAGCAGAGGCTGCTACGACGGAGCTAGCTGGGAAAGCGGCCAGCACCAACGGGACTGGCGAAGATCCAAAATACAAGATCAAGGTCAAGAATGCGCTCAAGTCGCGGTACTTGGCGACAATGGAGGCGAAGCGGCATGCAGAGCAGGAGAGGCGGCAGCAGTTGTTGAAAGAGAAATTGGCGCAGCAGTACACGCATCATGAAGAAGACGACGAGATTGCCGGGCTGAGGATTCACGCATGGGTGCTTGTTTTGCCCGGCAAGCGAGAGGTAGCCGAAGCGTTCTTCCTCGGTATGTCCCCCCTTTTTCTGTCAGCGACGGTGCTCCGACAAATCATGGACACGTTCTTTGTGCGGCGTGCAGAGCCAAGCACAGGTAAAGTGTACGACATTGAAGACCCCAACTACCTTGGGGTTGAGAGCGTGTTTAGCTCGACCAACTACTGGGTCAACATGCAAAAGTGTATCAATGGCCTCAAGGTACTCGTCAACTTGCCACCCGCAACGTGCGTGGTAAATGATTCTGACACATGATTTGGACGTGCTGTCAAGGGTATCACGTTCGACCTCAGCGACACAACCAAGTGGGAATACATCTTTGTCCAAAATTCGCAACCTACTTTTGCTCCATCAGGGGGCTCGGGAACAAACACCCGTGGCGGCTCAGCCATGACGACCGCCACGACCGGCAGCGACGCACCCAGCAGTGCAGCTGGCGGAAACGTTGCCAACGCCGACGATGACGACGATGGTGATGGCAAGGAGGGCTCGGGTGATACGGAGGTGTTTGACCTGCCGCCTTCCTGGGTTACCAAGATCGAACTGACCAAGGAGCAAGTCGCATCGCAATGCCCCGCTGGAACCAAGGTGCAAATGTGGCGCAATGCCAAGATGGAGGTGTTTGCGCCGTACCATCGTCCCGACGGCATGATCACTCGCATCACCCTCTTTACAGACCCACGGCGCGCCGAGCGTGGATCGATTCACGAGCGGTTTGATAACCGTGCCGACAAGTTGTGGAAGCGTGTCCGTGTTCCCGCGCGTGGGCTGACTCACGAGTTTTTCGAGCGTGGCCGCGCATTGGCGTTGATGGAACACGTGATGGAGCACGGGCGCACGCTGAGAATGAGGTTCTTCCCGGGGGCTCGGTCAGACGGCTTGTACGATCGGCTAGAAGTGGGTAACAAGATTATCGAGCGGTTCGAGGGGAGGGGCGATCGGCTGGTGTATCGAAGCGTGACGCATGAAGCCGTGAATGAGGGAGATGAGGAGTTTGCGCAGACGGCTGACGGGACAGCTGCGGTCGCTGGCGCCGATGCAGGCGCGGCTCGGGGAACCAATGCCGTTGGTCAACAAGTTACGATTACCAAAATGACGGAAAAGTTTTCTCGGCGCCCAGGATACAGTGGTCAGTTGTTTCCGTTCATGGCAGCGGGGCAGCCACTCAAGAGGCCTGGCGTACAGCAGCAGACATGGGGAAAGGCCACAGTCATGGGCGTGGGGGTTGGAGGCAAAACTGGCACTGGCGATTCGCCCGGATCGGGAACAGCTGAGGAGGACGATGTCGCTCTTGAGCCGTCAAGCGTGGCCAATTCAACCACAGGAGCCGCGGCGGCCATGCACTTTGGTGGCCGCGACGTGTTCAAGCGTGTTTACCATGTCCGTGAGGAGCGAATCCGTATCGTGTACCATACGGACGTTGGCGCGCTGATTCCCGCATGGCGCGAGTTTCGTAAACCGTCCACAGAGCAAAAGACCACGTTTATGGACTTGACGACCGCTTTCGATACAAACCCGCCGTTGCATGCACTGAAGCGCCAGCATTTATATGCGAAGTTGTGCGAGCTGCTCAAGGCGGAGCAAGCATGCTTGCAGGCAGTCAAGGCGAGTGACAGGGAAATCAAGGAGATTCTGACGGTGCGACTCACTTACTGCCTTCGCTAGACCTGCTCGATCACGTACTGACTGGACTTGCGCGGAGTGATACAGGCTCGGCAAACCGAGGAGAAGAGTATTCAGTTGACAGTGTCACTTTTCGACACCATTCGCAACAAGACGGTCCGTGCTTGGTCTCTTTTTTTGCTGTCCGAAGCATCTTCCCTCATTTTCTCCATGCTGTCTATCAATCTCAGGATATTGCAAGCGAGCTCGAAAAGGAGAGCCAGAAGCAAGCTGAAGAAGCATCCAAGGAAGCATCTGTCGACTATCTGTCGCCCTTCCTCGTCAACGTCGCCAATCCAAACAGTTTAACTCGTGACGAGGCGCTTGCTGTCCGAGAAGCCTGCCTTCGCTCCTTCAAGGAAAGGCTGATTGAAAAGGCATCCATCATTCAACGTCGGTACGAGGAAGAGACGGCGGCGTATCAAAGACGTCAGCAGCAATACTCCAAGACGGCCGAAGGAATGACACCAGCGGAAACGGACGAGTATGTCGCATTTTGCAATGAGGCCTTGTTCCGTATTCATGTCTTGGAGAAGCGCTTGTCGAGGCACAAGGATATGGCCCCTGAGATGTACTTGCAGTTGGATAAGAAGCTAAGGAGCGATCCGAGGTTGCGCAGCGCGGGTCAGTGAAGAGGTGAGAGGTTGTGACGATCATTTCTTGATTTGGATTTGGATTTGGATGTTGGACACAAGTGCATACACACTCGTTCCATTGTTTGTGACCTAACCGAGTCATCGCCTTGAAGAGCGGGGTGGGCTATTTTGATCTGTCACGGAACTCGGTCACTGCGAACACGATGATGTATTCGAGTCACATCGTCAACCATATAATCGACCTGCTCACATGAATACATGCATGCTTCAAGCCCACTCCAAGCATCTTCATCATGTCATCCTTTACATCGGTTCGATACTGGCTCTTTGCTTGGTTTCTTCCTTCTTGCTCTCACTCGTGAAATGTGTCTTGCAATTACCTCGCGAGCAGGAGACCTTTCAATGGTCTGGAGCAGTGTTTTTGTTAGGCCCAAACCTGATTTGGCTCGTACATGCCATGTTTTCATCTTGGCGTCTCTTTCAAAGGTCGAAGCGGTCATCTTACTACCTAGCCATGTTTGCCATTGCGATCTTGCGGATTGTTGATATCTCTCTCAACTGCTTTGTCATGAATGTTGAGGATGAAAACGATGCGGCATTCTGGTTCACGATCCAGGGGCTTATTGAATGGCCAGCATCTACAGGATTTACCTATTTGAATGCTTACCGGTACTTTGCCCATTCATTCATCTGAATGTTCTTGTTTGTTAAGGCGGCTTGTTTCCAGGTTGCACAAGGTTGCCCGCAATTGGAGCCCTCGTCTCACCAATGCATCCACTGCGCTCATGTGGGTCAACATGATCACATTCAACCTGTCCATGGGAGCGTATGTGTACTCAACCGCGGCTCGTATACCTTTGGATCAAGCGAATTTCTGGTTTGCGTTTGCAAGCATGTACGATGCTGTATTGAATGCCGGCATATCAAGCGTATTCTTGCTGTACTTGCGAGCAGAGGGTCTGGGCGCTGCTCCAGGACAGCATCCGGTTAGTGGGCAATCGCGTTTCCCGCTTTTTTCTGTCAGTTTCAAGAACAGGCATCACGTGGTAGGCGACGCCAAAGATTGGAAAGGTGGTGTGCGCAAAGGGTTACATCGTTTAGTGCAAGAAGACAGTATCTTGATCCCCGCAGAATGTCTCGCCATCATTGCCAGTAATGCGCTGCAGGTTGTTTCCAGGGACTTGGATCCAACGTGGTCGACCTACTATGCAGCCGAGGCATTTCGACTGTATGCTTTCACCAAGTTCGTCTATTTCGCCATTTTTTTTGTGCCTGCAACGCACACTATGCCTGACAAACAGCTTACCTGACCAAGTGTAGGTTCCTGAAAACTCTTAATCGAATCATGCTGCAAGGCAATAGTTCAACAACTCTCCATCAGGCTCGGCTCGTTTCTCGACGCCATCACTCCGATCAATGTGGTCAAGGGTAACAAGGGATTTCAGTCACGCCGTCAGCGCAAGACCGAAGCAGAGACTCACTCCAAGCCTTGAACATCCAAAAGTGCACCCATCCGACATAGTCTCACCTCGCTGCAGAGTGCTCATCTATCCGGTGCAACGAAAACCTGCCTGCTCTCCTTGTCCTGAGACTTTGACACTTCATATTGGGACGTCTCACGAAAATAACCTACATGCAAAGAAAGTGCTGTTTTGCTCTGTGTTGCTCTGTTCTTGCGTGGTCGTCCATTCGAAGAACCGGTCGCCTTGATCCTGATCCTTGGACATTTGTTTGTCATACCGAACGCATCAACTGCACACAGGTCCAACCTGTTCTAGATCCGAACAGAAAAAATGATGCAAATGGACCTGGTTTATGCCAAAGCACGGCAAGTTCCCCCATTTGTAACACCTACCGGTGGGCATTGCCCATGATAGGGCCGTGCATTTGCGAAAGGGTCACGTCTGAGGCCATGACAGTCCCATTAGCGATACGTCGAAAACTCCCGACATTTGCACTTTGCTCTACCAGATACCTAGTCTTTTCAAGTTGCAACAGACGCCTCGTCACATGTACTTGATTGCCAGACAACAATAGCTTGTATATCGGGAGGAGTACCATCGGCACGAAGAGTACGCAGACGATACAGAGCAAGAGTATACACCGCCCACTATACACTTGTCGGCACTTCAGCTGCAACCAATCGCAAAACCTCCTCCTTCGACTTGCCCACATTCGCAATATCTTTGACGGCTCGTGGCCACATGTCGCCATGCCTCGGGTCTGCCCCAAGAAACTTGTTCATCACCTCTTCCCGACTCGCCTCGCTGCCATTCTCCATCTCAAACCTCAACCAATACGCCCATGCGTCTCCACAATCCGGATCTGCCTGCGTCGCCCTGGCCAGCCATCCCCTGGCCTTGTCCATCTTGCGCTCGGCCCAAAATACACGCGCCACGGCCAGCACAACGTGCGGATCCGACTCGCCACACGCCTTTAGCGCGTCCAAACTCCTTGCCCTGCGCTGCGGCCGTGACTCAAGCACAATTGCCAGCGCCCACAATTTGCCCGATGTGGGGCAATCCTGCAACGCCCTTGCTAGTTGGCTCCTGGCCATGGCCGCATTGCCTGCGCGATGCTCCATGCTGACGGTCGCATACCACAACTCTGCATTTTTGGGATTCATGAGCCTTGCCCGATCCAACACGGCACGCGCACGAAATGGGACGCCAGCGCGTTCCTCCAACGCCGCCGCACTCGTCCACACATGGACGCACGCGGGGACACGCTTGTTTGCATTCGCGTACACATCGCGCGCACCGGCAATGTTGCCCATCTGCTCCTCGACCTGTGCCCACACGAGCCACAGTTTCCAGAATGTCGGAAAACGGTCGAGGGCCATGCGCGCAAGCTCAATACTGCGGTCCAAGTTGCCGAGGATCCGCTCAAGCACCGCCGATTTCAGCCACACTTTTGGCTCGCCGCCGGCCTTTGCACGCGCGTGCGTCAAAAACTGTTGGGCCTTGACGTGCTCGCCCGTTTCTTGCTCGAGTTTGACGGCAGCGAGCCAGATGGCCGATGACGATGGGTTGGCTTGGAAGGCCCGCGAGAGTGTGTGTCGCGCGCCGGGCAGGTCGTTGAGTTGTTGCCATTTGGTCTTGGCCGACATGAGCCAGAGTGATTCCGCGTGCGGGACAGCGGCGACTGCACGTTCGAGCAGGGCAAGAACCGAGGCTGGGGTACCGTGCTTGAGCTCAAGAAACGCGGCGCCTTCCCAGAGCGAGCGTTTGGTTGGGAGGGCAGTGACGGCGTTGGCGTAGATGGCGCGAGCCGTGGATACGTGGCCATTGGCGAGACACTGTTGTGCAACCGATTTGTAAGTGAAATCCGCAGGTGCAAGCGAGCGGGAATGGCACCAACGTACATTTTCCGCGTCTTGAATCCAAACCGCCTTCCGATCCTCAGGCTCCAACCCCAACCCAATTGTATTTTTGACAATGGCTTCGCACGTCATGACGGCCTCTTGCTTCTCGCATGCAACCGCCTCGTCAAGCCACTTTTCCCGACTTAAACTTGTCCCGGCCTCTTGCAGCTTGTCAATCGCCCTCGACACAATCATGTCCACCGTCTTCCTGGCCTTTTCCTCCTCGCCCTCTTGACTCTGCGCTTCTTCCAACATGGCCGCCGCAATCCAAATCTCGTGCGAGGTTGGAATCGTCTTTCGCGCCTTATTCAGCACTTTGCGCGCATTCTCATGTGTCTCGAGCTTTGCCAGCGTCAACCACATGTCAACGGAAAGAGGCACGCATTCGACGGCGCGGCGGACAAGAATCACAGCATCAGATTGGTTTTCTTCAAGGGCGATGGCAGCGCGCCAGATGGTGACCGAGTTGGGAATGAATTCGAGAGCACGTCGTAGAACACGCTTTTGTGCAATCACATCGGATTCGAGGCGCGAGGCATGGAGCCAGACCTTGACGCTGTCGGGAACGTGGCGGACGGCATTGGCGAGGATCACTTTGGCGTTGTCGAGGGTCTGTCCAAACAAAAGATCGGTTTGATGAGCCATGTCAACCGAAAAGCAAGACAGCATAATGAATGCATACATTTAAGCGTGCAGCCTCGAGCCATACGTCTTCTCGTTTTGGGCAGAACTCGCAGCCTTGAGCAATGAGGGCACGCGCTTGGACCAGGTTGCCCGTCATTTCTTCGAATCGAGCCGCGGCAATCCAAGCTGGTGCATGGCCAGGGTTGGTTTTCGTCAGCGACGTGAGCAGCATGCGCGTTTTCTTGATATCTCTGTTTGTACCGCACAGCGTCAAGTTAAATGTCGCGGCGCAGGAGAAAAAATGAAAGATTGGCAGAATGACGCAACGTACCCAATGTCTGCTTCACTCTTTGGGATCATGGAGTTCAAATCCGTCAAGTATCCTTTTGGGTCAACCGTGGTCTGCCCCGATGTCGAATCAGCCGAAACCTGATCCAGCTTGACGCCCAATACCCGATCCCTGGCCGCACCCATCTCGACGAAATCCGTGCGAATCCCCGACATTTCTGTTCTTGTCCCATCCGCACTCTGCACGGTTGACGTGGTCTCGACCTGAGCCTTTGCCCCAGCCAAGACCGAATCGGGCACAGGTACAAACCGCTCCCTCCCAAGATCCTTCTTTGTCTTGCGCCTGGACAAGTTGGTCACCTCTGGAATACCCTCCCAATCGCCGGCCGACAATTTGGACAATTCTCGCTTGGCGTCAGCGAATTGCTCCGTGATCTTTGGGCGCTCAATGGCCAATTTGGCCTTGAGCTCCTTTTCCTTTGCTGCGCGCTGCTTTGCTCGGCGCATATTCATGGCCTCGTCGACGGCGGCGTAAATGCGGTCGGCCTCCTCGTCGTCGGCCTCGTACGGGAGCGAGTTGAAGAGGCCCGTTTCGTTGTCGGGGTCGTCGTTGAAGCGCTGCTCGTCGTCGCCGGCATTGTCGCGGTTGTCCTGGTCCTTTGCGAGCGAGGCAAGCGAGGCTTCGCGGGCGGGCCCAATGTCGGAGCGAGTGGTGAAGCCGGTTGCGCCGCGGCCCAGGCCAGCAATGTAGCCCGGCGGGGCGGGCTTGCCCATGAAGTCCTTGGTTGCTGGGTTCATGTATAAGTTTACGGCCCAAGTTCAAGGATCGATCGATCAATCAAGTGCTCGCGGTCGACACCAATCAAGGGCTGCATTCATGGAATTGCACTGCACTTGTCAATACATTCTTTTGCCGCAAGCAAATCTCAATCTCGCGGTCATCAGAATCAGACGGTCCAGCCGGCAGCCAGCCAGCGAGCCCAGCAGCCAGCCCCAGCAGCCAGAATCCAGAGGCCGTCGATCCGTGGACGCTCAGGGTGACTGCATGCATGAACATTTGTAACTACGGACGAGGGGGCAAAATCAAAGCAAAATTGATTGAATCACAGATCTTCCAATCCAAAGTGGCACCAGCCAGCGCAGTATTTTCACTCGCACACTCGATGCAATCGCCATGATCCCCCGGCTACTTTCCATCCGCAGAGCACGCACTCTCGCCCAGGTTGTTGGCTCCCGGCAACGATGGCTCTCGGCAACGGCTAGCTCCACCGATCTTGTCAACTGCATTCCAAAGACCCAGCAGCCCATCTCCAGCCTCGGATTCGGGGCCTACCGCATCTCCCCGTCCAGCCCAGTTCATTCCAGTGCTCTCCGACACGCTGTCACCTCCGGCCACGTCAACGTCATCGACACTGCCGCCCATTTCAGTGACGGTGCCTCGGAAACTGCCATTGGCCAACTTCTCAAGGAAAACAGCATTGACCGCTCCACCGTCTACATCATTTCGAAAGCCGGCTTTGTGACTCCACACATTTCCCAAGTCCTCGCTCAAGCCCAAGTCCCGACCGAGCACGTTGCAGGCATCTCCTCGGCCGGTGCTGGTGTCGGCCATGCCATATCACCGGCCGCCATCAAGGCGCAACTTGATCTGTCTTTGCAACAGCTTGGCACGGATTACATTGACATGTACATGATCAACTGTCCCGAACGTATGCTTGCTGTGACCGCGGGAACCATGTCTGCCGCCCAACTCGAAGCGTCACTTGCTCGATCCATCGAATACCTGGCGTCTGAGGTGGATCGCGGGCGTATTCGTGGATTTGGATTCACTTCAACGGATGCGAATTGGGCACTGCCCACGGGCGCCACCAAGGCTGCTCTGGGCCAAGAGAATCCGCCGCAATGGCACGGTGTTCAAGTGCCTGCCAACATTTGTGAAACAAAGTTTCTAGCCCCAGATTTCCTCAACCAAGTCAATTCTTTCCAACTGGCTCTTTTCACACACAGACTCCTCACGGCCATCTCCCCACTGGGTATTCTTCGCCTCGTCACCACCATCAACTCATCCTATCACTCGCAAAATCTCCCGTTGCTCGCCGACCCCGCTGTTGCCGGCGATCTCGACACGTCTGCCATTGCCAACCTGCTTGCATCTGCCTTTCCTCACCTGGCCCAGCTCGAAGAAACCTTGGTCGACCAAGTCGACGACCCAGACCTCGCAAACAAGTTTATCTGGTCAGGTGTGCTCACAGACACCCTTGACAAACTGCTTGCCAACGATGTCGGCGCCACCCACTTCTTTACCTCATCTGTGCTACCCACCGTCCGTGCAGACATTGCCGCGCTTCAAGCCGCCGCCAACTCGGACGCCAAGGTGGCTGTGGCGCAATGGGCCAACGAGTACGTGTCGACCGTGGACCAAATCCATACCTACGTCACGGCACTTGCGCACGCCGCGGCGGTCGTGCGCAACCGCGAGTCTAGGGATTTGTTGGCGCTGTATGCGCCGGGCGTGCTGTCGCGCGAGGCGCACTTGCCCGAGGTCTGCTTGCAGCTCGTGCATGGAGCAAGGGCGCATGTTCCGGGAAGTACGCTTGTCGGGATGCGGCAGTCAGAGTATATTGATCGGATGGTCCAGGTGGCGACCGGTCAACATTGGGTCGAAAGAGACAGCTGGGAAAAGATTAGCGAGAGTGGCGTGCTCGAGTTTATTGCAGAGGGAGGCAGGCGTACAGACGATCGAGAGTGATGAAACTTCACTGTGTTGGGATTACATGCTCTCCATCCATACATGTGAGCCGACCAGGTTCTTGTTCGCCGGACTTGCACCCCTTCACAAGCACCCTTCACACAACGTGAACGAACGCGTCCGATCAGGCACCTAACATCACTCGATCGATGTTGGTTCGTGCAATGAATAGTTGATAAGAGAATCATAAAAGAAGTGAAGCACAAGCGACTGTATGCATCCTTCTCGTCACCATGTCACCCATCACTTCGGTTCGATGAGCCCTCCCATCACGAGCTGCGCTGTCAATACTGTAAACACTCACTGTCGGTTACTCCTGTTTTGCAGGAGTCTTTCGTCTGGTCTGGGTCTGCATTCTTTTTGGGACCCAATCTGATCTGGCTCATTCATGCAACACTGTCATCGTGGACCTTGTTCCGAAGGTCAAAACGGTCATATTACTACTTGGCCATGTCCTGCATCGCAATCTTGCGGCTCCTTGGTATCTCGATCAATTGCTTTGCAGCCAATCTGCCGGACGTGAACGACGCTTCAAACTGGTTAGTGGTTCAGTCCATTGTTGAATGGCCCGCATCCATCGGGTTTTCCTTCCTGAATGCGTACAGGTACGTTTTCTTATCACCTGGACTGTTCCCACGCACCGAATGATTCATATTTGTTGAACATATGGGAAAAGGTTGCAACAGGTCGCTCGCACTTGGAGCCCTCGCCTGGTCCGCGCGTCCAACTTACTCATGGCTGTTAACATGGTGACATTTAACGCTGCCATGGGAGCGTATACATATTCAACCATTGCACGACTTGCCGTAAATCGCGCAAATTTCTGGTTTGCGTTTGCGAACATGTACGACGCCGTCTTGAATTGCTACATCTCGGGAGTCTTCTTGCTGTACTTGCGAGCAAAGGGACTGCAGACCGCAACACCCAAGGGCAATTGGAGATCACGGATTGGACTGTTGCCGCACCAAAATCGCGAGGGAAACCGCACAAGGGAGGATGAGGAAGACAAGAAGGGTGGTATGCGCCAAGGATTGAAGAGCTTGATCCAACAAGACAGTATCTTGATTCCCGCGGAATGCCTTGCAGTTATCGCTGGCAACGCACTTCAGGTCATTTCTCAAGAATTGGATCCAATGTGGTCGACGTTTTATGCGGCAGAGGCGTTTCGCTTGTATGCGTTCACAAAGTCCGTCCTTTTTTGTTTCCTCGTTTTAGCATATGACAGCGGCGCTAAGTGGTCTGAAGGTGTAGGTTCCTGACGACACTCAACCGGATCATGCTTCAGAACAACAATACCACAAACGCCCAAAACGATTCTCAACGCAGGTCCGTCGTGCCTCGGAGGCATTGACATTCAATCTCCCCGATTGCTGTCTTCCGTCGAGACCGCATTAATGTAATGAATCAGTAATTCAGGCACTCGAAATGCCGTTGATGACATGTATATACAACATGAATTCATGTTTTTAATGTACTTGGATGCACATGTCAACTGGAACCGTTGCATCACAAGTGAGCAACTGATCGCTCGAGGATATTCATTGCCGTTTACCGACCGGACATCACACCTTTGGAGCAAGTGCTTTACCTCTTTCCTCGAAACTTCGAGCGGGCCGACAAATGGAAAAACATTTCAACTCCAGAAAGACCTTCCGGAAATTCAGGAAGATTATTAATAGTGATGTCGGAATCGCGTCGGCGGTGCGAACATGATGCGGTTAGTATAACGTGCGGTGCGCCAGACGTCATGTACTCCGCCGCGTTCACGAATTGTACTCGTCACCATGCAGGTGAAAACGTAACAGAACCCGCGAATCATAAAAGGAAGTTGAATCCCGCTATGAAGTCCGATGAACCCCCAATGAACCTCTTTCATCGTCTCAAGGACAGAACCATCATTCAGCAAGCCAGCCAATAACACCATGACAATCATCACCGGACCAACTCAACCTTTGTGCCCAATTGGCCCTCTAAGCACACCTCACCCACTGGCCCATCTGCTTACCCCGCCGCACGCACAGGGCGAATGGATGACGGTCCGCGACGGCCACGAGGTCTACACGCGGACCTATCGAGTGCCCTCGTCCACCCCGCTTCGTGGGACTGTCACGTTTGTGCACGGATTGGGCGAGCACTGCGATCGCTACACGCACATTTTTCCGCTGCTCGCCGAAGCTGGGTATCAGGTCCACACGTATGACCAGCGTGGGTTTGGGCGCACCGGTATCAAGTCTGGATCGTTAGGACACACGGGCGGGTGGGATGTGGTGATGGGCGACGTGAGGGAGGCGATTGATAGAAACACGGTGCCCGGCAAGCCAAGGTTCTTGTACGGGCAAAGCATGGGCGGCATCATTGTGCTGGACTTCCTGCGCAGATTTGGTGCCGAAGTCGGTCTGAATGGCGTTATTGCCTCGTGTATGTTTGTTTTCTTTCGAGATCTGTACAGATTGGTCTGCCCGTCTGCCATGTATATGCTCACTCACGTCCTCCGTCGCACTTCCGAACGACATCACAGCACCGGCCATTAGCACGCCGCCTGACGTGAAACCCGCGCCTCCCATCATCACCGCGATGCGTCTGCTCAAGCCCGCCATCTGCTGGGTCAGACTGACCAACCCGATCGACCCGCATGGTTTCTCGCACGATGAGAAGATTGCTGCAGCCTTCATTGCCGACCAGCTCAACCATGCATATATCAGCGTCGACATGGGCGAGTCCATCATCAGCGCGGGCGAACATATTTCCTCGATGACGCCCGACCAGATTGCCGCCGAGTTTATTCCGGACACGCCCTTGTACTTGGTTCATGGAGACAAGGATCCCATTACGTACGCACCGGCGACGTACGAGTTTGCCAAGCGGGCACAAGAGGCGGGCCTCAAGGATGTCACGTGTAGACGGTACGAGGGAATGTTCCATGAATTGCATAATGAGCCTTCATGTGTGGACGAGCTGGTCAAGGGGTATCTCGAGTGGTTGAATCAACGTTCGTAGTTGGTGTATTCAGAAGCGATTACTTGATTATGTTTTTTATCCACTTCTCCTCTCCCTTGCTCATTCCTTGCTCCAAGACATTGAGAGCGGCAGGTGAACTTGCATCGATCCGTTTTTCTTCACCATGTATATTAATACTTTGTCCACTCATTCAATTTCTATCACGTTGTGTCCTGCGAGTGCAGCGAGCTCGACGAATCGGACCCGGAGCTAAGACTCAGGCAGCATCAAGAGGGATGCAATAGGGGCACGACAGGCGGCATGAGGTGGAGCCCCATTATCAGATAGCATGAATACGCTCAGAGTGACTTGCCGCACCCGCTCCATCAGTGTTGTCAGGTTTTGGAGAGGTGCGAACACAACGAATAACGAAGGCAGAAAAAAGCGGACGCGTTCCAGGCTGGCAGTCCACAAGTCATTTTTCACACGAGCCGGAGAAGAAGGGGAATCGACTCTTGGTTACTCAGCGTACCTGTTGAGCTGTTCCTGCTACAGTAACAGGCATGCAATGCCGAGAAAACCTAATGAAATCCTCTCAAATTTTTTCAGTAGCTCAAGGTTGAAGAAGCCAATCCATACACCATGGCATCCTCCACCACTACCACCACCACTTCCCAAGTCACCGCCACCCGAACGACGGCTGACCCGGCAACCCCAATTGGCACATCCACGTCGCCTCACCCGCTGGCGTACTTGCTCGCCCCGCCGCACGCACAGGGCAACTGGATTACGGTCCGTGACGGCCACGAGGTCTACACGCGCACATACTCTGTGCCCTCGTCCACCCCGCTTCGTGGGACTGTCACGTTTGTTCACGGATTGGGCGAGCACTGCGATCGCTACACACACATCTTCCCGCTGCTCGCCGAAGCGGGATATCAGGTGCATGCGTATGACCAGCGTGGGTTTGGGCGCACCGGCATCAAGTCTGGATCGTTGGGACACACGGGTGGGTGGGACACGGTCCTGGGCGACGTGAGGGAGGCGATTGAGAGAAACACGGTGCCCGGCAAGCCAAGATTCTTGTACGGGCACAGCATGGGCGGCATCATTGTGTTGGACTTCCTGCGCAGATTTGGTGCCGAAGTCGTGATGAATGGCGTGATTGTTTCGTGTATGTACACATTCCTTCGACTGACAGCGTTAACTGTCGTGCATGGCCCGCTACGGATACTCACTGACTCAGGCGCAATGCATGATTGAAACCATCATCACCAGCGCCGGCCATTGGCACGCCACCTGCCGTGAAACCGGCCGCCCCCATCCTAACCCTCCTTCGCCTCGTCAAACCCGCCATCTCCTGGGTCACACTGACCAACTCGGTCGACCCACGCGGCCTTTCACACGACGATGCCGTGATTGCGGCCTACACTTCGGACCCGCTGGTCCACGCGTCCATTAGCGTCGACATGGGCGGCGCCATCATTGCCGCGGGCGACCACATTGCTTCGTTGACGCCCGAACAGATTGCCACCGAGTTTGTTGCGCACACGCCCTTGTACTTGGTTCATGGCGACAAGGATCCCATTACGTACGCACCGGCGACGTACGAGTTTGCCAAGCGCGCGCAAGACGCTGGGCTCCAGGACGTGACGTGCAAGCGGTACGAGGGAATGAAGCACGAGTTGCACAATGAGCCCGAGTGTGTGACCGATTTGGTCAAGGGCTATATCGAGTGGTTGGATCAACGCTCGTAAATGTAGGCTGGTCACTCGCTCGTACTTTGAGCCTCTTTGCCATGTTCCTTTTGTTTCGTCCTGTCATTCTTCCCTGTGCCGCGATTGTACTTACCTGGGCGGCACGTAAGCAGTTGCTACATAACCGTCTGGTTAACGACCATGTGTTTCAATGCAATTCGTTGATGTCAAGCTGCCAAGTTACGCAATAGAGGACCGACGAGCTTGGTATTGTATCACAACAAAATAAAAGAGAAAAAAAGAGTCCAAACTGAGACGGAATCAACAAATTGGCATGGGAAAGGGCACTAAATAAATCGACATGGGAAGGAAACTAACAAATGAGACCCCCTATGGTACATAGGTGGATAAGACAGAACAAGTACAAGAAAACAAAACCAAAACGAGAACAAAAGGCAATCGACAAACCGGGCGACTTGGGATAAACGAAACGGGAAACAATCACTATGTCGAGTGGATGAGAGAGCAGACTATGTGAATAGACAACAGGAAACAAGAAAACAAGAGTGACACACACACCCGTTCACGCAACTTAAGAGAGGGGGGGGGGGGAAACCATAAATACTTGCACCTTTACTCCTCCACGGGGGGCACATGCTGGCCCTGCACCTGCTGCTGGTCCACACCGGTCCCGTCCTGCTGCTGCTCCTTGGCGGCCGCCTCCTGGACCCTGCGATCGCGCTCCATGGCCAGCTGCTCATACACCATGGTGAGCGCCAATTCAATCTGCCGCGACGTGCCCGACACGGTAAACTCGCGCTCGCCCGACGGCAGCGAGTTCTTGGAAATGAGAATCTGGGCACCCGACGACTTGCGGATTTCGGCAATACGTGCGCCTCCACGGCCAATGATGGCACCGACGAGCGCCGAGGGGATCTTGACGGGATGCGTACGGTAATCGGCCGACCCGGCCGACGACGAGGCGCCTGCGGGACTGCCCGGGGCCGTGGATGCCGTGGATGCCGGGTTGGACACCATGGGCGACGTGGTTGCGCCTGCACCGGCATTGTACATTGGCGCGGGCGAGTAGCCAGCGGCGGCAACCCCGGCAGGCTGGTAACCAACACGAGGCGAGCCATACGGGCTGCCCATGGGCGACGTGCCTGCGGAATGATGATGGTGGTGTGCGGCAGCGGCATGGTGCAAGTCGACATGCTGTCTCATCATGCGCACGCGCGGATCGTACAGGCGCGTGTCGTTCATGACACGGTCCCAGTTGGCGGCAATCGACCGGGCAAAGTCTGCGCCCACTTGTTCCATGGCCTGCGGGGTGCCCGTCACATCCACAACACGTTCCGTCGATCCGGGCAGCATGTCCTTGGACGTGACGATGCGCACGCCAAGGGCATCTTGCATGGCCTTGATGTTTGCGCCGCCGCGGCCAATGATGGAGCCCATGACTGCGTTGGGCACGAGCAAACGAAGCACTGTCTGCGACTCGGGCAGTTCGGGGTGGAACGTCATGACGGGATGTTGTGTGAGCGTGTTGGCAATAAACCCGATGGCCTTGGCACATTGGGCAACCGATCCCGACACGGATAGCACACGGTCGTTGACGCCCTCGACGAGCTTGGTGACGCCCGCACGGCACCCAGAGTGCGTGCGCAGGGCATCGATGGTGGCGCCCTTGACACCAATGCACACGCCGGCACCCTTGGTGGTGAGCAGGACACGCAGCGTGACAATGGCGTTGGAGGTGTCGATGGCCGGGACCGCAGACTGGGCGGCGGGGGTGGCGGCAGGGGTGTCGGCCGACGTCGGGTAGTAGGCAGCGGCAGCGGCGGCTGCGGAAGCGGCCGAGACGGAGTCCATGGCGGCGGCAGCGCCGGGCGAGGTGGCGAGGGCGGGCGAGACGGGGTTTTGCGGGAAGGACTGGAGATCACCATGAGCGCAAGCGAATGAGTTTGGATCAGCGGCGGAAAGTGAATGATGAGAGGAAGGGAACGGACCTGCATGTTGTTGATGGTGAGGTAAAAAATCGACGATCACAAATGGGATTGGACTTGGGCTGCTGGATGGATGAACCGAGGGAGAGGGCAGACGACGAGGAGCCAAGGCGGAAACAGTGTGGGAATGAGGAATGAAATGAGATGGAATGGGTACAACACTGGCACTGTTTGCGTTTGCGGGAACGGGATGGATGGATGGAAGGACAGAGAGATGAGAGATGGATGGACAATTGGATGGATGGATGGAGACAGATCGAGGCGGATCAGGTCGGGGGCGGGTGAAAACAAAAGGGGGGAGGCGGGCAGAAATCAACGGGAAACGGCAATTGCGGACGGTACAAAGTAGCCACCAATTGTGGGATGTGAATGTAAATGGTCTTTCAGAGCGAAACAAATTTGACAAACCACAATAGTTGACAAAGTTGTGACTGGTGTGTGTTTGCAAGGCCGCCGATCCGCTTCCTTTTGCCGATCGTTGACTACACGATTAAAGAGGTCTATGATTGTGTTGGATGTGCTTGAGAATGCGATGGTGCAAAACACGAACTGCTAAAGAAACTTTGGGGCTGCAACAAAGCAAAGGGAAACAGTCAGAAAAATGAGCGACAACGACTCCATACTGCCAATCGCATAATCCTAAGACGACGCGGCCATGGACGTGGACAAGTTTGACGGCGGCGACCCTGCCGCCTCCGTGGCCACGCCCCCTCTCGACATGGACTCACCCGCCTCCTTGACGCTGCTGCGACTCAAACTCGCCGACCGCTGCGTCAACAAGGTATCCGTTCTGCCCACATCCAGCGCTCCCAACGGGAAGAAGCCAGTCACCGCGTCGGGACCCGACGGCCCATTGGGATGCCTTGTGCCGCGCGCCCACAAATCTGGGAACCGCGAATGGATCGTGACCATGTCGCCCGGGCTGAGCGCCACTTCGTCATTGGCGCGTGCGATAAACCCCTTGCGCACGGACGCAAGCGTGTTTTCCGTGATGGGAAAGTCGCGGTCGTCAATCAGTGGGCCGCACGTCCCGTCGGGGCGGAACACAAGCGGGAGCGGGGTCAACGTTGGGAATGAGGCGGTAGTGGAGCGGTCGGCAGAGACCGTGTTTGTGTTGGTTTTGGGATCGATATCGGGAGCACACGTTGCATTGGTTGGTGCCGATGATGGGGGTGGCGAAATCGTGGGGCCAAGTGGAAGGGTGGGTGCATGCGAGGGGGTGATGCCTGGTGACGGCGGGACAATAATGGCGGGAACAGCAACCTCTTCGTTGGACGAGATGGAAGGCGCGCTTGGAAGACGCGAGACGAGGAAATTGGGTGCTGTTGCGGCGGGCGCCGAAAGTTGTGGGGGCGAGCTTGGCGACGTAATGGTCACTGTGGGTGCGTCTCCCGTTGTGGTCGTTCGGCTGGCAGGTGGAATCGACGACAGAGACAAGAGGCCCTTGTTGGGATCCCCGTCGGACCCGCGGCGTTGCTGGAGGGCCAGACGTTTGGCACGGCGAATCCAAGCAATGCCCGCAGCACCAGTGATGATGAGAATGGCCGCGGCGATGCCAACGACGGCGCCAACGCTCAAGCCTGAATCATCCGTGGGAGCACCGCCGCTGGAGCCACTTTGAGTACCTGTCGTCGCTGTGGGTGCCAAGGCGGATTCGGGTGCCACTGCCGAGGTTGAGTTGGCTGGTGGAGCGGGCGACGGCTGAGGTGCCTGGGTTGGGGTGGCGGTTGCAGGCCGGGGCAGAATGATGCCTGGCGGGAGTGCAGTGGGAAGCGCCGTGGGAAGAGCGGTCGGTAACATGGACGGAATCTGGCCCAGATCGATTTGGGCACGTGGCAGTGCCTCTACCAGCGATGCGTATGCCACAAGGAGAGCCAGGGCAGCAAGCATCATGGCTGCCTTTCTTGGGGTGGTTCTGCTGTTCGGCCGGCCGAGGCAGGGCAAGCACGGCGGCCCGCTCGCCCGGGATGTTGTCGGCGTTGACGATGTTGACGTTGAGATGGACATGATGGTCACCGTGAAGGATTGCATTGCCTCAGGAGTCTAGGAATGAACGATTCAAGAGCCAAAGCAGAGGGCACACTCGATTTTGTGAGCGTCAATGCGTCGACAGTATGTATATTGACAAAGAGTTGCACCGCACCGCATTGCACTGATCCTCAGCTCGCTCATTGCAAGCTCGCATCATCCGTCTGTGCTTGCTCGCTCGAAGATCCCAACTTTGGACCCTGGACCGCCGTCCGTGCATTCACAGTTGAAGTCGCCGACGCCATCCGTCAAGAATTCGTGTGGCCCTCAGGCCCACATGCCATGCCGAGATTGGGCATGGATGTTCTTCCTCGCTTGATGAATGGTTGACGAGGTTATTGGCCCACAAGTTATGAATGAAATGAGGCTGGGTTTGCGACTATCTGGTTGTTGCCTAAACTCCCATCCCCACCTCACCTCGGCAGCCCATTCATCATCCCGTACGAAATGATCCCAATTCAACGAACGGAAAGCTCTGCCAGTGAGAGCCAAGTGTCCAGCATGTCTCACCTCGAATCGCCACAAAACTTGCTCGCTAAGGTGTCGCTTATCTTGAACCCATCGTCACCTGTCTGCGCTGGTCTGGGTTTATGTCTGTAAGCGGTGACGTGTGGACAGATAGGGACGAGTGAGACATGTACATATGCCCGGCTCATGCTCACCTTGATTCCAGGGTAGTTCTTGGATTCGATTCCCCTGCCTGCTGTGTGCAGCGAGAATTGTATACATGGATATTGGCGGGGCAGTGGGTGGTAAATCAACGTCAACGCGCCCAAGGCGAGGCTATCCAAAAACATGTAAAGAGATCGTACTGGCGTGTAGGGACGTTGGCAAATGATCGGGCATGCATTGCAGGCATTTACGGTAGTATAAGCAGTAGGGCAGGGACATGTCTCATCTTTCATTTGTGAAGGGAAAGCTTCAAGGGAGGGAGAAGCTGCCTTCAAGTTGCAACTGTGCATCGCAGCGCGATCAGAGTGTCTCGCGGCAATGCTCGAACCCCACAAGAACCTTGTGGAAATCGCGTCACTCAACTTATCGGGACGACTCGGTGGCTGCGCGTCTCGCACGCGTCGTCGTGTCCTGAACACCAACACACACCAGCACTGCCCACCAACGCACACAAGAGCAAGAGAGCAAGAGAGCAAGGTCAGATCGAGAGATTGTGCGCGTGCTGCCTTGCCGCTGTGCTCGAGAGTACAAAAGCCCCTCGCCGCCCACCCATCATTCCTCCCTCTCTCCGACTTGACTCCTCATCCACACGTCTCCCTGTGACTCAACCTCCACCCTCCACCCTCCACCAACCAACATGGCCATCAAGAAGATCCACGCCCGCCAAATCTTCGACTCGCGCGGCAACCCGACCGTTGAGGTCGACCTCTACACCGACAAGGGTCTCTTCCGCGCCGCCGTTCCCTCTGGCGCCTCGACGGGCATCCACGAGGCCCTCGAGCTCCGTGACAACGTCAAGGGCGACTACCACGGCAAGGGCGTCCTCACGGCCGTCAAGAACGTCAACGAGATCATTGCCCCGCACCTTGTTTCGTTGTCGCCCGCCCTCGACGTGACGGACCAAAAGAAGGCGGACGAAATCTTGCTCAAGCTCGACGGCACCCCCAACAAGGCCAAGCTCGGCGCCAACGCCATTCTCGGCGTGTCGCTTGCCATTGCCAAGGCCGGCGCCGCCGCCAAGGGCCTCCCGCTCTATGCCCACTTGTACTCGCTCGCCTATGGCAAGACGGCCACCAAGTTTGTGCTCCCCGTGCCCGCCTTCAACGTGATCAACGGTGGCTCGCACGCCGGCAACAAGCTCGCCATGCAAGAGTTTATGATCTTGCCGACGGGCGCAAAGACCTTCTCCGAGGCCATGAAGATGGGTTCCGAGGTGTTCCACCACCTCAAGTCGGTCGTCAAGGCAAAGTACGGCCAAGACGCCACCAACGTCGGTGACGAGGGTGGCTTTGCCCCCAACATTCAAGACAACAAGGAGGGTCTCGAGTTGCTCAAGAAGGCCATTGAGAAGGCCGGATACACGGGCAAGATCAAGATTGGCATGGACGTGGCCGCGTCCGAGTTCTTCAAGGATGGCAAGTACGACTTGGACTTCAAGAACCCCGAGTCGGACCCTTCCAAGCACCTCACTGGCGAGCAGCTCGCTGCCCTCTACGAGTCGTTTGCCGCCGAGTACCCGATCGTCTCGATCGAGGATCCCTTTGACCAAGACGACTGGGCCTCGTGGACCTTGCTCAACGAGCGCCTGCGCGAAAAGGCCCAGATTGTCGGTGACGATTTGACCGTCACCAACCCCGTGCGCATTGCAGAGGCCATCAAGAAGAAGGCCTGCTCTGCCCTTTTGCTCAAGGTCAACCAAATCGGCACCGTGACCGAGTCGATTCAAGCTGCCTTGGACTCCAAGAACGACGGCTGGGGTGTCATGGTGTCGCACCGTTCGGGCGAGACCGAGGATACCTTCATTGCCGACCTTGTGACTGGTTTGGGAGGTGCGTATTCCTCTTTTTCTCCATCATTCTCGCTTTGACCATTTGTTCACTCGATCTGCTGCATTTCACAGTCGGGCAAATCAAGACCGGTGCCCCTTGCCGTTCCGAGCGTCTTGCCAAGTACAACCAGCTCCTCCGCATTGAGGAAGAGCTCGGCGCCCACGCCATCTACGCTGGTGAGCACTTCCGCAACCCCGCCAAGTTGCTCCAATAAGCCGTGATTCTTCTCAATCCGTTCTCTTTTTCGCGTCCCCTTGCATTCCCGTTGTGAATGTGCAAGTATATCCCACCAAGCTCATGTCCTTTTGTACGTGTGATTGTATATATCAACAATAGTTTTATCGCCTCTTGAGTTGCTTTCCGCTGCCATCCACCTGTGGCCATGGTCACACTCATGCATCTGGCCTCTTACAGAACATTGCTCGTTTATACGTGTAAACCAGCGGACACGGATGAAGTCGGACGTGCGAGAAATGCACAGAAAGATGATACACTGTCAACACGCTCGCAACGGTGACGGCGGCTGCAGCCAACCGCTTGCCTGCCGCTCATTTCGGTGGCGTTGCTGAAAGGTTTCCAAGGTTGGCTCGCTCCTCCTGCGTCTCATGCCCACACCAGTCACGACTCACGCACAGTACAAATACCGCAAGCTGCCCGCTCTGTCCCATTCCTCTCTCTCTCCTTTCCCTACGAGTAACGGACACCCCAATGAATGCCTGGCATTGAGATAATCAAACGAAATCCAACATGACTGCCTCTTCTACCACTGCCACGCCCGCCACTCGCCCGCTGCGCATCTCGTTGGTCGAAGTCACCGTTGGTGCGTCCGCCACCACTTCCAAATGGCTCCTCATGTTTGGCCAGACAGATGCTGACCTCTGCCTGTGGCGTTGTCACACGGCCCAATTCCCCAACAATCAGTCGAATCGCGCGGACTCAAGGACTCTGACTTCTTCGGCAAGGCCGATCCTTACCTGCTCGCCACCGTCGGCGACCACACCCTCAAGTCCAAGGTACGCACGCGTGTATCTCGAGCTGCCTGTGCCAGTTGAGGTGCACCCCAATCTCATCTAACCCTGATCCGCTCGATCCTCCCGTGTCTGCCCATCATAGACCAAGGAATCCGCAGGCACAAACACGTCCTTCAACGAGACCTTCATGTTCCCGCTCTCCTCGTCTTCGTCGGCCGCGCCCGCCAACAACTCTTTGACCATTGACCTGATGGACGACGACACCATGGGCCGTGACGATCTGCTGGGCCGTATGTCGATTCCGCTTGCCGGCCTGCTGACTTCGGGCGCCGTGGATCAGTGGGTGCCGCTGACAAAGAAGGACGGCAGGCCCATTGCCGGCGCAGAGTTGCATGTCAGGGTGTGGCCCAAGGCCGTCATGGAGTAAACATGGAGGGTTCATGTGTATGCATGAGAGAGTTGCGTGTGAGAAAGTGCAGGTATTCCCGGGATCGTGTCATCATCATAATGTAATGGACGGAGGTCAATCTTCTATTCCAATCTCTTCAACAAATAGTCTTGTGTGAGGCAACCATTCGTCCAGCTCTTTCCGTTGTCGGATGACGCGTTACATCCCCACTACCGATAGATTGCGCGGCAGGTGAGTGCGCATATCCCTGTGTGGCCCAAGAATTGTAGCACATGAAATGCATAACTAGTCGCAATCCAATTGCATCCAAACGCATCAATATTCACCGCCATGGCCGAAGAGGTACAGGCAGACCACTTTTGTCGCGTTCGCAAGTTGAATCGCGTCTCATCGCGACCCAACGCCTGACCAAAACCTCACCTCTTCCGTCACCATTCCCAATCTAGTCCGAAGTCTTTGTGTTCTCGCCCGAGTCGTACGTCTTTGGTGCGACCATCACCATCCACCTATGGACGCTTTACTCGTCCGTCAACCTCTATTTTGCCACAAAGTCAAAATGGTACGCGGCCATTGCGGCGCTGGCCGTGGGCCGCATTTGCGAGGTATGCATGTCGGTGCGGATCATGGCGCTGGGAATACCTGGCGAGATGGCCGCACTCGAGGTGGTCCAGCAAGTGATTAGTTGTGCGTGCCAGGTTGCGTTCGCGTGGATGCGGACAAGGAGGTACCTACTTGGCGTTGATATCATGCCTCAGGTTAGTTTACTGAATGAACAAACTTGTGTACGTGCATAGTTTCCAACAAGTCTCAACACCCTCAACCACCCCGCGCGCTCTCACCCACACCATCCTCGCACTGACCTTTGTCAGCATCACGCTGTCGACGCTGCTCAATCTGCTGGGCATTGTGGCCATGTTCATTCCAGCAACGCTGCCCAACATTGGGTCCACGTACCTGCCCTTCATGCTGTTTGATTCGCTCGTGACGCTCGTGACGGCCTATGCCATCTCATCGACACTCCGCGCAGCCACGTCCTCGTCCCGCCCAGCAATGGCCATGCCTCAGATCATGCACGCACCGCCGCCAAGCAGCAAAGGCGCAGACGAAAAACACATTGCGACCGACACGACGGCCGCCACGCGCAAGTCCGAAGTGCTTGGGCTGACCAAAGTGGAGCGCATTGGGACGCTGCTGGGTTTTGAATCCGTCCTGCTCGTGTGCGTGCTGCTCGCACTCAATGCGTCTGCGCACTGGGACCCGTATTGGAGCTCCGTGTACCTCGGGTGGGCAATTGAAGGCAGGTGCTTTTGCGAGTATGTGTGTTTGGCGGCCAGGATCATGGGCGTTGGGTTTGGTGGTGGCGGCGCAAAGGGCCCGCAGTCGTCCTTGGCAACCAGCTCGTTTGCGCATTCGTCGGATGGCGGCCCGAGTGGGCATGCGCATGCAGGTGGGTCGTCGATGGGCAAGCAAAGCGAGACCATTCCGCCTGGTGCACAGGTGGAGACGGTGCTCGGACACTGAATGATACATTGTAAGGAGAAAGAAATTTTCGACATTTCCGATGGAGTAGAGTGGAAGGATCGAATCAGTAAATGCACGTCATCAGTAGGAAGGAATGCATTTGGCATATTGAGGGTAAACTGCTGTGCATTTATTTGCACGATGAATGGAAATTGGGGTGGACAACGGTATCGAATACAGACGAACACACACACATTTGTACCGTACAGGCCGACTAGACACTTTGCCGGCCATTCATCCCGGAGTTTGCCTGACCGCCCTGTTATTCACTTGCATGGCAGGAGATAATGTGCAGTGCACCACCGACCCAGTGCGCTGCTCGCTTTCCGCCAACATACGCAAATCCACGCTCGGCATGTCTCCGATCTGTTCATCACCCACGACCACAACCGCTAGTGTCGCCGACGCACCCAGTACAGGTGACGGCCGGTTGGATCCATTTGTGAGAGGTGGGTGAGTCAAACTCACGACGTCTTCGTCGCGTTCGGTGATTGTACTGAGCTGTGGGCGCGGCCCAATGGGGATGAGCGGGTATGATCCGACCGAGGCAGAGCGCGGGAGGATGGGGATTGCGGTGTGAACGAGCAAAGGGTCGGTCGACGACCGACCTGGCGGCGGAGGGGGTGGTGGTGCGAGTGGTGGGGGTATGTGTGGAATGGTGGCGGTGGGTCGGCCAAGGGAGGTTAGAGTCGATGTGGACGACCGCAACATGTCGTTGGCATTGGCGGTAGGGAGCGGGGTTGAGATGGCCGTGGTCAGATACCGCTCCGTCTCGTGATCGAGGGTGCGGTACTCTGGTGCCTCGCCCGCTTCTGCCGCAACCGGTGCCCTTGCGTCTGCTGTTGAATCCGCAACAGCAATGGTTGCGTGTGACTGGGACCGCCCAAACGAGGCCAACCTGCTGAGCGACCGCACCAGAGATCCTGTCAGTGACTGGTATCGCGGGAGAGTGGGCGTGTCATTGGGCAACGCCAGCTGGCCATGACCGGATCCGCGATTGTTGCCGCGGCCGCGGCGCGAATACCGCCTGAGCGGGTCGAGCATGCGTGGGTCGGCCGGGCGGAGGCCCTCGCGGTCGAGATGCGGGACCTTGGTGCGGAAGGAAGGCAGGGACGTGCGTTGCTTGCAGCAGATGAAGAAGAGGCCGATGAGGGCTATGAGGAGAATGACGTTTGCGAGGACGAGTGGCAGGATGGCTGCCGAGGAGATGCCCGAGGAGGGCGCAAAGGGGTCTGCTGGGGATCCTGATGGTGGCGGTGGATTCGTGGTAGGTGCTGGAGACGGCGGCGAGGATGCAGTTGGCATGGTGACATGGGTTGCCGCTGGTGGTGGATGGTTGACAGGGTCGGACGGGATGATGGTGACGGAAAGGACTGACGGGGTTGACTGCTTGGAGATAAATATCAAATCATATCATAGGGTTATGACATATGACATGGATGTCGATGGTACGTTGGGCCCGCCAGCGAGCTGGCCATCGCGACGAGGCAAGCTTAGGCAGCGAATGCGGTCAAAACCAAAACCCACCGCCTACCTATGGACAAACTTGACCGCAACGTCAACGTCAACGTCAACGTCAACGTCAACGTTAACGGCGAGAGAGACTGGCTCGACGGATATTGATGGCCATGGTCATGGTCATGGAAATGTTGAACTGACCACCAGAGATAGTGTGTGCATACATGGTGGCCGTGCCAGAGAGTAGTAGCAGAGCGAGCGAACGGGTCGAGTCCATGTCCATGTCCATGTCGATGGAGGAAATCTGACGATCGCTTGCCATTGTCTCACGGCACATGAAGCGAAAAGTCTCACACCAGTCACAGCGATCACAGCGATCAATGCTTTGGATGGGCCGAGGCCACGGACGATGGACGATGACAACATTCCTCAGGCTCAGGGATATGCACCCTAACGTGAGCTTACTTTCGTTTCGTATACAGCTTTACCTGCTGCTTCCAATTCCCATCAAACATTGTTTCGTTTCCAGCTTAGCTTCTATGTATGTGCGATGTGCGGCAGCCTCTGAGAAAGTCTGATCGACAGCCCCTTATCCATCCTTCAAATATGGATGGACGCACACGCACACGCACGCGACGCGTCTTGGTTGGCTGTAAACAAAGTTGGCACACAAAGATATGCATACCTACGCGTCAGACTGATTTGAACCTTTCGAAATCCTTGCCCTGCCTTCAGCTAGCCTGCAGCCTGCAGTAGTCTGCAGCCGGCCACAGCTATTTATCGTTTTGCCCATGTCTTGACTCTTCTGATCTGTCACCAAGAAGAATTCAAGATAGAGACGTAGCCTCATCCTCATCCTCATCATCCATTGTCATACGCATTCACTTGCCCTCACTCTGACGCTGACAGTGACTGCACGATTGATTGCCCTTCTCGAAACACGTTTTGAAGGTTCGTAATCGTATGCACTGGACACTCTGTCATCCGTCCATTCAAAAGTCGGTGCTGGCCGCTCTCTTCTCCTCAATCCACTCACACACCCCTTGATTCATTCATTCATTCATTCAGGCACTGTCGCCAACAGTCAACCAACGCAATCAATCAACCATGGACACACCAACACTTTCGCACATCACCCTACGTGCCCGCGACCGCGCCCACCTGGGCCAGGCACTCGCCTTCTATGGCCACTTTGGCTTCTCCATCATCCGCCACGACCAAGACGACAATGGCCACTGGCTCGTCTATCTCCCGCCCACCTCGCTGGCCGCCCCCAACAACTACATTCCCAAGGCCACAGCACCCCTGGTCCCTGCCTCGGGCGGCAAGGGCTCTGGATCGCCCGCCATGCCCTCCAGCCCGGTCCTCGCCCCGACGCCCTCGCACGCGCCCGCAACCCCGCGCCGCGTCCAAAAGGGCGATCCGCAGCGCCCGCAGGTGCCCGCCACCATTCACTTGCGCGTGGCCGATCAGGGGTCTGTGGCCGGCGAACTCGTCGACTTGGACACGGAAAAGCTGCATGGCGCGCCCGTATCACTCGTGTTTACCACGGCCGACCTTGTGGCCCTCGAAAAGATGTGCTTGGCAAGGCAGTTCAAGTGCAAGCAAATGACTCGGGATGACGGTGGGGCCTACCTCTACGTGGCCGATCCCTTGGGCAATGTCGTTGTCTTCACCACAAAGGTATGTAGTACACATTCCTATCATTGATCTTTTCGGCCATGGATTCGATCCTCACACCTGCTTGATTGCTTGATCAGGCACACCCATTCTCGTCGCACATTCTGCAAAACTCGACCACGTCCATTCCATCGGGCACACTGCCAGATGCTCTTCCCTACGCAGCGATCCCGCACCATGCGACCGAATCCACCTCACGCTCCAGCGCACCCGTCTCGACGACGACGGATGCCGATGCCGCGGCCCCGGCCAAGCGCATTGGTGTCCTGACCTCTGGCGGCGACTCGCAGGGCATGAATGCGGCTGTCCGCTCGGTCGTGCGCATGGCCATTCTCAAGGGCATGCAACCTTATGCCGTGTACGACGGCTACCAGGGCCTCGTTGACAACCGTATGGTCCCCTTTGGCTGGGCCGATGTCCAGGGCTTGCTGAGGTTGGGCGGCACCGTGATTGGATCGGCTCGATGCATGGCATTCCGCGAGCGTGCCGGCAGGTTGACGGGCGCAAAGAACTTGGTGGATCGTGGCATCGACGCCCTTGTTGTGGTTGGCGGTGACGGCTCATTGACGGGTGCGGACCGCTTGCGTGCCGAGTGGCCCAGTTTGCTTGACGAGTTGCTGGCCACGGGTCGCATTTCGCAAGAACAGCGCAACCGGTACGCCCACTTGACCATTGTGGGCCTTGTCGGATCCATTGACAATGACATGTCCTCGACCGACATGACCATTGGGTGCGCCTCGGCCCTGCACCGCATTTGCGAGGCAATCGACGCCATCGAGGCCACAGCGCTCTCGCACGGACGTGCCTTTGTTGTGGAAGTCATGGGCCGCCACTGTGGATGGTTGGCCCTCATGGCTGCACTCGCCACGGGCGCTGATTGGTTGTTTGTACCCGAGCGGCCCGCACTCGTCGAGTCGTGGCAAGAGGCCATGGTCAAGCACTTGCAAAAGCTCAAGGATCGTGGCCAAAAGAAGATGCTCGTCATTGTGTCCGAGGGCGCAATTGATCGCGAGTGCAACCCCATCAAGCCCGATGAGGTCAGGGATGTGCTGGCAAAGCAGCTCGGGTTGGATGCCAGGGTCACGACCTTGGGGCACGTGCAGCGCGGTGGTTCGCCTGCATTTTACGATCGGTATGCTCCGTTGTTTCGTCATTTACATTCTCGTAGAAACTTGTACTCACGCAGGATATTGTTCTGTGCCATGCTTTTAGCTACCTCGGTACGGTCCAAGGTGTGCGCGCCGTCGAAGAAATCCTTCGCTCGACCCCGGAAACCCCGTCGCCCATGATCGGTATCTCGCAAAACAAGCTCACAGTGCAACCGCTCATGAAGGCCGTCGAGCTCACGCACGCCGTGTCCAAGGCCATTGACGCCAAGCAGTTTGCGCGCGCCATGGAACTCCGCGACCCCGAGTTTGCGCCTGCCTTTGACACCTATGTTGCCATGAACAACCTCCCGCCGGCCCTTTTTGGCACGCCCGCGCCCACGTCGCTTCTGGCACGTGTGCCTGCAACCATTGGCAACTCGTCTTCGGTCGCAAGCAATGCCGGATCCGACTTCTCGCGCCCGGGGTCGCCCGCGCTCGATGCAATCCCGAGCAATGGCCTGCGCGTGGGTATCTTGCACATTGGCGCGCCCGCCGGTGGATCCAATGCCGCCACGCGCACAGCCGCGCTCTTGGCCCTCAACCGCGGTCATGTGCCCATTGCCATTTACAATGGTATTCCGGGCCTGGCCCGTGGCGACGCCAGCGTGCTGACGCGCCGGACCGTGGCCAACTGGACGGCGCGCGGCGGGTCCGAGCTTGGGACCAACCGGGAGCAGCCCAACAACCAGATTGGCGTGTGTGCGTTCCAGCTGCAGCGCTTGGGCATCAATGCGCTCATTTTCGTGGGTGGATTCGAGGCGTTTACCGCCCTGCACACGCTCGCTGCCAACCGTGACCAGTACCCCGCCCTGTGCATTCCCATGGTGCACATTCCCGCCACCATTTCCAACAATGTGCCCGGCACCGACTACTCGCTCGGGTCTGATACCGCGCTCAACGCCATTGTGGACGCGTGCGACAAGCTCAAGCAGTCTGCGTCGGCCAGCCGCAAGCGTGTGTTCATGGTGGAGGTGCACGGCGGCAACGTCGGGTACTTGGCAACCATGGGCGGATTGGCCGGCGGCGCCACTGACGTGTACATTCCCGAGGAGGGCATCAACCTGGCGCGCATCCAAAAGGACGTGGACTACTTGCAGCGCAGGTACAGCGCTGAGCAGGGCACGGGCGCAAAGGAGGGGCGCGTGTTTCTGCGCAACGAAAACGTGTCTGAGACGTATGGCACCGAGACGCTGTGTGCCATCATGCGCACCGAGTCTGGCGGCTTGTTTGATGCACGGTCGGCCTTGTTGGGTCACTTGCAGCAAGGTGGGTCGCCCAGTCCCTTGGATCGTACGCGCGCAACACGGTTGGCGGCCGTGTGCATTGACTGGATCGAGCGCCACGCCCAGCCGCCGCGCGAGGGCTCGCCAGAGGCAAAGACGGGCCAAGTGGTCTACTCCAAGGTGCGCGAGTCGGCGTGTGTTGTTGGGTTCCGCGGTGCAGACTTGGTGTTTACGCCCGTGGATGACTTGATGCAGTTGAACACGGATCTCAAGAACCGTAGGGCGCTCGAGGCCTGGTGGATGCCGTGGCGCGGATTGGTGCCTCTGTTGGCTGGGTATGCAGTGTCGGCCGATAAGGCAGCCGCGAGTGCAAAGTCGGCGCCAGAGCCGGTTGCAAAGTTGTAAGTGTGGTTTTTGTCATTGATTCCCTTGCGCCTGCTAGCAAGGCAGAGTGACTGAGGTTGTTGTTGTTGCTTTCTTCAGTTAGTTTATATCTCTTTATGCTTTTGCTCTGTTGCTTTCGTGTTCTTTATCGTTGTAAACTGTTCTCGTCCGTCACGTTTTTCCCAGTCCTCTATTTCGTCAACACTTGTCTGAATTCTCAATGAATCACTGCTTTATACACCCATGCATCCGCATCCCTTGTTCGGCTCCAAGTCGAGGAACTGGCCGCTGTGGCGAAAGCACAAGGAATGCTATTTACGTTGTCTGCAAACTAGGACAAGACAGGACTTGGCGCGATGTGAGGCAAGGTAAGGAGAATAGAGACAAGCACGAGGAGAAGAGATTGAAGAAGCGCAAGGACGTTTGGATGTGGGCCAAGGAAAAGGGGAATAGGAATGAAATGTAAGGCAACAGGCAAAGAATGAAAAAAAAAGTGCTGGCAACATGCATGACAGGCAACAAAGACGACATGCAAATGAAAAACAAATAACGATAGTAAGGCGGGATTGGCACGGAATAAGTTAATTCAGAGAAAATAATGATAAAAACGCTCGGCCCTCGCAGCGGTCTCGCAGGGGCCTTTTGAGTGCAAACACTTCAAGGCACCTCATCCTCACCTCAAAATAGCTTGCGACGCACGGGCGCAATCTCTTCCTTCCACCCAAACCCGCCGCTTCTGTTGGCCCCGAACCCAGCAGATGCTCCAGCGCCGCCAACCACACCTAGCATACCCACCGGACTCGACGCGAACTGCAAGCTGCCATGTGCTCCATTCTGGTCGTCCACCGTCATGTGTCCGAATTGGGCACGCATCGACGAGTAGCCGTCCTGCGGCGTGCTGGGCGCCGTTAGCGACATGTGCTGCCCCAACGGCGACGCCGATGGCGGGTGTCCAAATGGCGGCAGGTGTGATGACATTGCGCCCGATCCATGTCCTGACGACGGGGTCGTCGACATGGGCGATCCAAACGACGATGCGTGAGCTAGCGGTGGTGCCGTGGGACACGGCGACGAGGGGCACATAGAGCCAGCGTGCGCCGATGACGACAGTGCGGCAAATGTAGCGGCCCTGGGCCCTGAGCCGGTCGCCGTGAGCTCCCATGCCGACCACGCGTGGGTAATCTGGTGCGTCGGCGTTGGCGACGGTGCATAAGCTGTCGCGCCGCTCGGGCTCCACCATGCTCCACCGCCGCTGGCGCCCGTGACTGACATGGATGTAGGGGATGCCGACACGGCCATGTCGCCGCCACTTGTTCTGCTCATGAGATACGCCGGGTCAGAGTGCCGGTGCTGCGCGTACAAGTGCTGCTGCGAGTTGTACTTGATGGCCGACGTGGGCGTCGACGGCTCCAGACCGAGCTCTTGCTTGAGCCCAGAGTCGAGGCCCGTCACGTCCATCGAGTCCACGTCCATGTCGCCAGCGGCAGCGGCAGCGGCGGCGTCCGAGTTTGGCATCGAGTCCAGCATCATGCTATCGGACATGGAAGACTGGTGCGCCGGGCTCGTTAGCGTGGATCCACCAAAGGGAGACATGCCCATGCCGCCAGAGGTGCTGTTGTATGGCGGGGTGGGCATGGATGAGAGAATTGAGGGCTGGTTCGAGTGCAGCGACTTGGGCGTGGGTGTGGGCGGCATGGACGTTGGCGCCGACGACGAGTTGCTGGCGGTGTTGTTGTTGTTGTTGTTGTTCTTGTTGTTGTTACTGCCGCTGTTGGGTGACATGCTGATTGCTCCACCGCTGCTTCCAGTCCCAGTCGACCCAGGTGACTGGTTGTTGCTGTTGCTGTTGCTGTTGCTGTTCTTGGACCCGTTGATGATGTTTCCATGCGCGTCATTGTGCTGTTGAGGCAAGATCACAGAGTCAGACGTCGATGGCGAAGGCTCAATGAGGTCGACTTGGCGCAGCGTACAATGAAACAACACCGCCGGCCATACGGACACCACCCCTGCTCATGAAATGTCCGACACACTTCCGTCTTGTACTTTGGATGCCTCGGGACCTGCCTGAGCTCGTTGGGCGCGTGTGCAAACTGGCACTTGTTGCCGTATCGACACGTGCCCGTCTCTTCCCAACTGCGGCACATTTCCGTCTTGTACAAGGACGCCCGACGGGCGGCGGCGGCTGCCGCAGCGGCCGAGGATTGCGCAGTGCCCGGGTTGTTGGACAGCATGGACGCCGTGTCGGATTGATCGCCGGACAAGGATTGCTGCTGCTGTTGCTGCTGCTGTGCGTGATACATTTGCTGGACTTGGAAGTTGTGCTGCTGCTGGAACGCGGCCGAGGATGGGTCGGGCATGGCACCAGGTCCATTGGAGAACAATTGCGGGAATTGTGCGGCATGGGCAGCGGCAAAGCTACGAGTAACGGGTCGGTTCGGAAACGGCATCATGAAGGTCGGAGGCTGTTGCAGTTGATCAGCCATGGAAAGTGAAGGGTCCAATGGCTGCTGCTGCTGCTGCTGCTGTTGAAAGTGTTGCTGATGAGCAAAGTCGGGATACTGGACATGGATGGGGGTGTGTGGAGGTGCAAACGGCTGCTGCTGCTGTTGCTGTTGCTGTTGCGGCGGTCTTTGCCCCTGCGTTGACATTGATTGCTGTTGCTGCTGCTGTGGGTACTGCCCGTTTCCAGCAGAAGAACGTGCGTGACCATGACCATGACCATGCCCTTGGCTGTACGGAGATGAAGAGGGGCTACCCGTACTGCTCGGGCGCTGTCGCAGATGGTACGAGTGCTGAACGGGCAGTGGCGGAGCACGGGAGCGACCTGATCGGCGTGCGGGCGGGTGCATGCTGCCCGCCGCGGCAACGGTGGCCGAGCTGTGCGCGACGGTGGAGGCAGCGGCGGCAGCGCGGGCCTTTGCACGGGTGCGATGGGCAATGGCGGCATCGTTGGCCTCGTTGGCCGAGCGCGGGCCAGGATTGGCGGTCGAAGGGCCACCCGTGAACAACTGCGGGTTATTATTCATCATGTTGGCGGAGACGGAGAAAGACGAGAACGAGGATGAGGACGAGGACGAGGACGAGGGAATGGATGGAGACGATGAAGCCGGTCCGAATCCAAACGATGATGGCATGGCACTGGCACTGGCACTGACACTGCTGCTACCGACGTCGACACAACGTGAATGGCCACTTGGGATTGCGTTGGAGCCGGAAACGTCGACGTCGTCAAGAGCGCAACTGGCATTGGCAACAGCAAAAATGGGCGGCGGAAAAGGAGCCGCCATGAGATGGTTTTGGTTTTACGGCCGCCTTGTGCCTTGTGGGTGATCACGTTTTTTGGAAATGATTCTTCACCGGCCTCGAAAAAACCGAAAATCCGCAAAATGAAGCCTTGCCTTGAATCACACAAATCGAGGGAAAAACGAAACCAAAGGGGGTCAGTTGTCGCACACCTTCCTATGTAGGGAGGCAATAAAGGGCAGGAATGCATTGGCACATACCGAATACAAGCAGGCTCGCTGGAGGGGTCTGCGGGAGTCTCAGCACGTTTGCTTGAATAATGGGACAATGGAGAGATGGGAAAACACGAGGTTTGTGCAAATCATGGGGGTCGTCGTCGTGCAAGCGTATCGGTTTTGCACTTTACCTTATGCAAAACTACATGCGAGGATGTAATGATGTGAGAAACATGAACATGCATGGAATCAGGAGTAGTGGGAATCAGATAGGGAGTGAGTCACCACAGCAGTCCACAGGCAGTGCCATTTCTGAGGCAAGACAACAAAAAGGGGTCGACGTGCGAAATAATCCATCTTGATCACAAATGGACAATCGAAGCATTCTCGACAAGGCAAAAGTCATGTTGCGTGGAGATGTGTCTCATTTCCAAGGCCATGATGATATCCAATCTCAGCCAGGAGAGTGAAGAATGCACTCGGATGATTATGCAAGGTGGAGGTCGGATGATCAAGAGGCGACGGAAGCAAGGGTCAGGAAAAGGGAGGGAATGCAGCGTGAAGTAAACAGATGCGCCATGGAAGAGTCAAGGTACAATGACGTGTAGAGAAGCGAAGCCAGTGGATGACGACGGAATGTCAAACGAGAATGCCGTCTGCTGTTGGCGCGCCGCCAACAACAGAAACGGAGGACGTGGCAGGTTTCGTTGGGCGAGCGTGTGGTTGGATGGATGGCCGGCCATGTCAGGCGCTGTGAGTGCGGGCAGTGAATTTTTGGAACAGGTAACCGTACCTTGGCTCTGTATTGCTTGAGAAATCATGCGTTATCGGCCATACGTTTGTCGTCCTTGTCATCAGGCAGCCGCCCGCCGCAAAATGAGTCCCATCGCAAGCACAATCGCGCGCCGACGGACCTTTCGATTTCCCGGCACTTCGATTGGTTTCTCGCTCGCTCGCCCATCACATCAGCACCGCGCCGGATCGAAGTGTTGGCGTTGGCGTTGTTGGGTTGGTCACACCGCTTGGTTTTTTCGTGGGTTGATGCTTGACGGAGGCGTGCTGGCAAGCACCACCACAGACGGCGATCTTCGAGCACGCTGGGAACTCGTTTCCAGCGCAATTCCTTCCTCTTGTGTCATACTGACATAGGTGAGCACGCAGTATTTCATGCAACCTCATGGGCGCTTGGCCGTTGCTTTGGGCCATGTCTCCAGACACTTTCCCACTAACAGCAGACACGCGTCGAAAACCAGTCAAGCACGAACAGCACCAAGCCCTGCTTCACATTCATTCTATGCACCATCATCGAGATCGAGGCCGTCATGGCACCAACACCAATCAAGCACAAAGGTGGCTCGCATGATTGCATCCAGCCTGCCTTGGTGCGCATGGTACGAAAGATCCTGCCAAGGATCATGTGGAGACGCATGTTATGGGGGCGAATGAAATGCTAATCACGAGTGAACGAGACAATTGCTAGTCTTTCACGCAAACGAGTTGGAACAAGAAACGAGAGAAAAAAAAAGCACAGGATTACTTGGACCGCTTGTAAATCTTGTTCATGAAGGACACATACACCTCGGGCGGGACGCCCAATCCCTTGTCAATCCCGTTGATCATGCCCATGATGCGCTTGTAACTGGCCTCCTCGTACCGCTCAAACTCCTGGTCCAACTGCATGTCCCGGTACAGCTGCTTGACGGCCTCGATGCACTTTGCATCCTTGCGGCCATAGTTGGTATCGAGCAGGGTGCGCTGCTCAGGCGTGCACCGTGCAAGCGCCGTGTTTACGAGCCACGAGCACTTGTTGTCTTCAATGTCGGTGCGATTTTGCCAAGGACCGACGGATCGGCAAATGCGTCAAGGTAATCGTCTTGCACTTGGAAATATTCGCCGAGCGGGAGCAGGATTTGCTTGGCCTGATCAAAGGCGGCTGGGTTGGTGATGCCCGAGAGCATGAAGGCCATGGCCACCGACAGGTAGAATGAGTAGTAGGACGTCTTGTGGACCACAATGTAGGCATGACGGTCGAGCGAGAAGCGCGACAAGTTGACATCGCCCTCCGGGGCGGTGAGCATGTCAATCATTTGACCGAGTTCGGTCAGGTAGGCGACTTCGTGCAGGAGGTCGACGAGGTCGGCATAGTAGGGTTGCGAGCGGAAATGCTTCTTGATGAACATGAAGATGTGGCCTTCGAGAACGAGGGCATCGTTGACGGCTTCGAGCCCCACGCCGGGCATGCGGTACCAGCAAGGCTTGCCGCGGCGGGTGTGCGATTGATCCATGATGTCGTCAGCGACGAGGAAGCATGCTTGCAGCTACACACGCATCGAGGAGAAAAAAAGGGATCAACGAGGGAACGATCCACAAAAGAGAAGGGAGAACCGCAGATACACACCCATTCAATGGCCCAACCGGCAACATGTGCGCGGAAAATGTCGTCCTCGGTCAAGGTCTTGCCTTGCGCTTGGGCAATGATCATGAGCGTGTCGACAACGGCCAACCCTCGGTTCATCTTGCCGCCCATGACATTGTGCTCAAGCATTTGGCGCATGCGCTGCACGCCAACGGCAGGCATCTTGTACTTGTGCTCGAGGTCGTGGAGCAGATCCTCGGCAATCACATGGTACGACTTTTCGAACGCGGCAATCACCTCGGGCGAGGTCTTGAGCGGAATCGTGACGGGCATGGCGGCGGAAACGGCAGCAGAGGGGCTGGGATTAGCGTTGGCGTTGGCGGTCGCAGTGGCAGCAGAGTGGGTCATTTTGCGAGAGTGGAATGTGCGGATCGGGAACGGGGACGGGTGACGAGGTGTCTTGTTGAGTGAGCGAAACAAAGAGGTGGGAGCAAGGGCCGGCAAAGGGGTCGCGGGAGGTGGAGGTTGACGGAATTGACGGTGGCAATCGATGGGAGTCGTGGGACTGGGAGTGCTGCAATTGGAAATCGAGCGGCCGCGTGCATGTTTTGCTTGATTTCTGTGGAAGAGGAGAAAGCAAGCACGAGGAAATGAAATGAAGGGTGTTGGGGGGTTTGCGACTGTTGTGAGTGCGAGACAATCACAAGTTTTTCCGCAGTGTGCAGTGTGCAGTGCACAGTGCTTTTGTCAGTTTGGGTGCGAGACACTCTTTTCTCTGTCGCGGGGAACTCGCGAATTCTTATTCAATCCAAAATCAAAGCCTCAATGATCCATGTACATGCAATTCACCTGCCCGATATTGACGATGCCGGCAGCTGTGCACGGTTGGTGGGGCGACTCTTGCCACTCTTGACCGCCGCTGCTGGACGAAACACGCCTCCAGTCTCTCCATCTCAGCCAGTGTCGGTTTCGGTATCGGGTGATTCCGCTTTCCCATCAGTCTTTTGCTCGCCCGAATGGGAAATTGCTCGTATTCGCCGCTTCCGTCATCCGGCCGACCAGCTTCGTGCCCTCGTGGGAACGCTCCTTCTTCGGTCCGGCGTAGCACAAGTGTCGGGTCACTGGCCAATGGTGTATCGAACGTCCTTGGGCAAGCCTGTCGCACAATTACCGACTTCGAATCAAGAGCAAGTCTCGCATGTCCCCGTCAGCATTTCCCCACACTGGTCCGTGGGTCATCGCCTGCTTTGCGTCGGATCAGGGCATCGGGCGTATCGGAATTGATATCACATCGCTCGACTCCGGACATTGTGCTGGCGCCCGCGACACACTGGAAATGTACTCGCCGTTGCTGTCAGCCGGGGAGCGTCAATGGATCGCAGACTCCCCCGCTGACTTGTGTGCCCTGCGTCGATTTGCATCGTGCTGGACCGTCAAGGAAGCCGTGCTCAAGTGTCTCGGATCTGGGCTGACTGGGGCGCTGGAGCCGTTGCAGCTGATTGAACAGCATCCACGGGCGCTACCCTCAATGACTGGCGAATGGCAGACGGTTAACTTTGTTGACCAAGAGCGTCTCGGGCACTTGCCCATTCCTCCAGAGTTGTTGCCTACTCAATCCCTCCATGTCCAAACGACCCAAATTGACCACGAGCATTCGCTCAGTCTTGCAGTCGAGCCAAGCGATGGTGTCGATTTGCTGACACCTTGCCCACAATTGACTGTTCTCACCGTTGAGGAGCTCATTGACGCAATTACACAGTCATATGACACAATACAATGACAGTCATTGGTGAATCTCACTCTTCTCCATCGGAATCAACCGCTCCAAACTCCTTGTCAACCACCTCTCTTGCCTTGACCAACGCCATCCTTGCCTCGCTCACCCACTTGCTTGCCGCATCCGACTCACCAACGAGCCAACTCAACTCTTGTTGCTCCTCACTCTTGCCGTTGCCACCTGCACACAGGATTCGGGACCACAGGGCCAACAGCCGGTCCATGTGCATGCGCAAGCCGGCATATCCAGGCTCGCCCGAACGCGCAGCGGGCACTCGGCAACCGCCGCGCCGAGTTCATCGAGCGACTCGGCGAGTGCGGAAGCCGTATCGGGAAGTGCATCGAGCGGCGACATGTCAGACGGGTCCGGTGTCGAGGTAGAGAGGAAAGACGTCACCTTGGCAAGAAAGACGACGACAAGGTCACGAGCTTGACAACAATGGCCAGACGAGCCAGTTCGGCGGCCTTGGCCTCGTCACTCAAGCCAGCCGCATCCTGCTGCTCTTGCTCATCGCCGTCGGCGTCACCATCATCACCCTCGTCATCCTCGTCCGAAAAGAAATCGTTCTCTCCACCGCCACCCGCCTCAAATTCTTCCACGCTCTCCTTGACCTCGGCCAAAACATCCTTTGCCAAATCCGCCTCGGCTTCCACGCCTTGCACACGGCTGCCCGATTGGTCAGCGGCAATTCCTTGATCAAATCGGCCGACTTCCACGCCACCCCGTGTCGAGCAGATATTTTTGCCAGCGCACGATCGGTCGCAGAGGTGGCCGTGCCGGCGGCGAGGGCCGCGGCAGCTGCATCCGCACCACCGCTCAGACTTGTCACAAAACCTTCGACGAGCGCGCTGAGGCGAGGAGGATTTCGCGAGCTGTGCCAAAGTGTAGGTTGCGAACGGTGCGTCCGAGAGATTTCGGGCGAGACGCAACGTGGGCAACGAGTTGTGTCGAGAGTGTCACGAGGGACTTGACTTCGGCCTTGGAGGTTTCAGCAGGTGGGCCTTGGCTGCCAACCTCTTCCTCGCGGTGGAGCAAGGTGAATTTGGTGATGGCATGGTGAATGTGGGCGCCGACAGCGTGCAATTGCGTCGTAGTGTCGGCGTCGAAATCGGCGGCCGAGACGGCCAGGGTCGGGGTGAGGAGTTCAGAGTCGAGCAGCGAGACGTTGGTCGAGAGTGCATTCAGGAGTTGAATTAGGACGGGGACACAAGGTGCGGGTGGTCGACTGGTTGTTGCGGCTGAGGGCGACGCCGACGCCGACGACGAATTGGATGCCACGCGGCCTTGGCTTTGGCCTTTTTGGCGAGGGCCTGCTGTTTGCTTACCATTGTTGCTTGTTTACTGTGCCAGAAGGCTGCGTAGAGCGATCTATCGCCAGCCCAGCGTCCAGCAGCTTGGGTGCGTTCTTCGATGAGCATTTTCGCACTGCCCATCACGTGAACCGTTGTTGGCTATCCATCGTCACAAGCAGGCCGCACCGACATAATCCAGACCAAGTTGGAAAGATACATATGTATGTGCGTGTATCGGAGCGAGGGTCAAGTATACTGTATACACAAGAGAAAACAAAGACGGGAAGGAAGTAAGCACCTCCCACTACCGAAAAATGGCTAAGCAACAAACAGAAAAAAAAGGAATCAAGACACAGGCACGGCTCCTGCACTCACGGCTTTGGCGGTTGCTGCTGCTGCTGCGATGGTGGCTGCTGACTTGCAGCCGCATTCTGTGCCCCTGTTGCCTCCTGCTCACCCAATGCAACCTTCAACTCTCCTCCAACCGCTCCTTTGCCCTGAACACCTTGCTCTGCGATAAAAAGATCCACCCTTGCGGGATCGTTTTGTGCAAACAGCGTCTGATACCGGTCGAGGATTTCTGTTGGGTTGGGATCGGCTCCTTCTTCACGTTGAGAATGAGAGCAGCCTCGTCCAGAGTAATGCCGAGCTTCTTGTTGAGTGCATCTGATGGACTGATGGGGTTCCCGTCGACTCCGGCGTCGGCGCCGACTTCACCAGAGGAGGCTCGTTGGCGGGCGGCATCTGCGATACAGATTGTGAGAAGAAAGAAAAGTGGGACGGAGATTGGTCAGCAATTGCCGGGGACTTGGAGAGCAAGCAAACGAATGAGATACGGACTGGCGGCTGCGACCTTGTAGGCGTCGACAAAAGCCTTTCCAAAAATTGATGCGCCAGTAATGACAATCTGCGCAATGATTTTCGGTGCCTGGAATGGGCCAAGGAACCGAGGGCCCAGCATGAGACATGGACATGGAAAGCAGCGGGTTAGGAAAGGTCGACGCAAAATCAATGGCAAAGGGATTGGACGATGGGGCAATCACAGGCTCTCTGCCGACCGGGTTCGTTGAGAATGTTTCCGGAAGATGGAGCCAGGTTTGGAGTGTGTTTGGGGGAACGATTCAATCGATAGAAGGATTGGAGAGCAACTGACCGACATGATTGTGGATGACTGGTTGACTTGGCGGCGATGCGAGGCGGCAGTCGATATTGCAGCAAGTTTCTAGCTTACATGGATCGTTATTCATTGGCCATAGCAAACTATATAAGCCGATTTTGCGAATGCAATTGTGTGTTGCTGAGTGACATTGATGGGAAGCTGTTTGGAATCTGGAGGAAGCTCGGGCCGATCGGCAGAGTGGCAGAGTCAGATCGAAGGCCCATAATGAGAATGATGTCATGTGCCCCGCTATTCGCGCATGCCATCATCCACATCTTCCACGGCCATTTTCGGTACGCATGTCTCGCACCTGCGACAGCCGCCAACGCCACCGTCAATGCTTCGCGGCCGCCGTCGCCACTCCCGGCCGGCGGTATCGAGCCCTTGAACGCAATACAGTCGGGGCACAGGCCACCAAGGCCACCTAAATGCACTGTGAAAAGTACATGGCTCAGGTGATGGCTTGTGGTTCGTGCCAGTGTCATCTCCCATAATTACTCTGCCTAGTTGTGAAATAACATCCATGCAACCGCCTCAAGGCGTTTAAAGTACACCAAGCAACAGTCTCCCATCACCAATCCAATTCGAAATGTCCTGTCCTCGACATCAACAGGCGTGGGCGCCATCCCCATCATTCACTCACGTAAGCCCGTCACAACGCTTCGGATCGCCTGCGAATCATGCAAGCTCCAAATCGAGTTCCAAAAGCCAACCTCGGACCACCCGATCTCGCCGGCACCAAAGTGTCGCCTGCAAAACACTGTCGGCGTGCGTTGCTGGAGCTGCAACGCATCACCCACGTGACATGCAAGGCCGCCCAAAGGCGTCCGATGCAAGCGAACGAGCGAGCCCTTTGGAAGCCGGTCGTTGGGCACGGATGAAAATCCCGCGTCCATGGCCTATTACGACGAGTTGGGTGTGAGTGCCACGGCGACTGCTGGCGAAATCAAGAAGGCTTATTATCAGCTGGTTTGTTGATTTCGGTTGAGCCTTGGCCTTCTGTCGTCGACACCTATTCACACATTCACACCTCCCCTCTTTGTCCTTCTTTGTCCATTCTGTAGGCCATGAAGTATCATCCCGACAAGAACGGCGGTGACGCCGATGCAGCTGAACGTGTGCGTGTTTTTCACCATTGTTCTTCTCTTCGTTCAGGGTATCTTGACTAACTTGGCTTCAACATACATATTCCATTTTCCATGACTCAGTTCAAGGTATATATCATGACATGCATCTCAGCGCTCCATCTCGACTCGTTGGCTTTTCCCTTCCCCAACCTGCTGTCGTTGCCGACATCTCAAAGTTTCCCCGTCTCTTTCTCCTGTCCTCTTTGCTTGCCCGCTTCCGTCACTCTATCTCGATGCCTGCACGATTCCGACACTTGTCATCTCACACGCCAGCCCCACCTTGGGCAATTCATGCTCACATAGCGCATTTCCGAGGCGTACCAAGTTCTTTCCGATCCGAAGCTCCGCAAGCAATACAACCAGTTTGGCAAGGACGATGCCGGCCCGAGGGCGGGTTTGTCGACCCGTCATCCTTCTTCAAGGCACAGTTTGGTACGGCTGTTCTGAATCGCTCGTCTTTTTTTTCCCACCGTACTTTTTTTTTCGCTAACTATTTATCCGCTCTGCATGTGCATTCGCAACACAACGCAGGCGGCGACCGGTTTGTCGACATTATTGGCGAAATCTCGATCGCCGAAGACTTCAAGCACGCCATCGAAACCATTGACGATGACGACAAGCTCACGCCCGAGGAGCGGGCCAAGCGTGACGCCGCACAAACCGAGGAAAAGCAGCGTGCGCGCGAGGCGCGTGTTGCCAAGCTGGTGAGCAATTTGATCCACAAGCTCAGCATCTTGACCGAGACCGACATGGACGAAAAGGCGACCAAGGCGTTTGAGCAGATTGTCAAGATGGAGGCGGACGAGCTCAAGGAGGAGAGCTACGGCGTTGAGCTCTTGCACGCCACCGGGTATACGTACACGCTCAAAGCCAAGCAGTACTTGGCGGGCAGCTCGTTTGGTAGTTATTGGCATTCCATGGCGGAGAAGGCACATGTCGTTTCCGAGACGGTATCCACGTTCAAGTCGGCCATCGACTTGCAGAGGTCGTTTTCGCAGTTGAGCGAGGCAGACAAGAAGGGCATGGCGCGTGAGGAGAGGGAAAAGTTGGAGGAGGCGGCCGCCATGCGTGGCTTGGAGGCATTGTGGAAGGGTAGCAAGATGGAGGTGCAGTCGGTGCTGCGCGAGGTGTGCGACCGGGTGTTGGGCGACAAGGCATTGTCCAAGGAACAGGCAAGGCGGCGGGCGGTGGCGCTTAAGATTGTCGGGCAAACGTACCAGGCCGCCCGCCAAGGTGAGCCCTCGCGCCAGTGTCTGCAGGATCCAAGTAAATGTTTCCGTGCCCGTGTTGCTCATAGTGTGTTTGTTAGATTGCATTCATGTACCAGTCAATATCGTCAATGTATACTTGTATCCGAATTGAATGTCAGCAACACAACAAGTGCTTTATTGAATGCGAATCCATGGACGATTCGATCCATATTATTGTACATACACACAGACAAACAAACCAATTGAATTAATCCAACTCCATGTACTCGTCACCACCTTGCGTCTTGGCCTTTTCCAACTCTGCCAAATGGCGTTTCAACTTGCGCTCAAAGATGGGATCCTTTTCCACTGATCCTCACGCACGTAGTGCGGGCAACCGGCGACTGGACACTCCGTCGCCCGTTTGCCTGTTGAATGAGTTGGCGAATGGCGTGGTTCTCGTACCGGTGCTTGCACAAACTGCTGCGCACAGGGTGCTTGAAGGTCCCGCAGTGATGGGTCACGAAAGTCTTCCTTTTCGGCTGTGATCATGAGGTCGTCGTCCTCTCCAAATCGCCTGGGGCAAACCGCGGATCCTTGGTGAGCTCCCACATTTTGGCGCGGGCAGCGACGCGAGGTTGCCGGTTGGGATGCCGTCGGCAGTTGGGGCAGTGGTGGGTTGCGGTCTGGATCGGCGAAATGGGCGCGGAAGGAGGTGGCAACGTCGTCGGGCTATTGTGTGGGTGATATGATTGAGTGTCACCATGTCATATGTGTCAAGTGAGCGAGAGAGTAGTAGATGTACATCGGGAATCTTGCCCTTCTTGTCGTCCTTTTCCGCCTTGACCTTGGATTCCGAGTCGGACTGGGACTGGGATTGTGACTGCTCGCCATCGACATCCATACGGTTCTCTTGCTCTTCACGAAGCGCCGCCTCCTGAAGCAGCGATGTCTTGAGTGAGTCGGCGACAAGCGCCAATGCGGCGTCACTGCTCTTGACGGCAGCCACGACATCGTCGAGTTTTGGAACGACCTTGTTGACGAGCAAGTTTGCCTGCTCGATATTGTCCACGTCGGCGCAAGTCAAAAGCGACTTGGGTGACGAGTTCCGAGTAGTGCCAAGCTCGGCCATGATATCTTGTGACTCGGCAGTGAGCTTGCCAATGTCAGATTCGAGAAACTGGGCGAGCGAGCGGAGCTTGCGCATCTCTGCGCTGCCTCCACCCGCAGCGGCCCCGCCGCGGTTGACGGGAGCGCGGCGTGCAGAGGACGGGGCCGAGGAAAAGTCGAATGGGTTCTCGAAGGCAAAGCCAGCGCCGTCATCGTCACCGTCGTCATCGTCGCGGATGACGTGGCGCGCATTGCGCAGGTTGCGGCGGGAGTTGTAGGTTGTTTGCATGGCGAACATTGACTGTATCATATGTATCGATCTCTTGTGTGACGGAGAATGGAGAATGGAGAAGTGGAGATTGAACACGCGAGACATCCGATCAAGACTGATCGATCGAGCGTGTCCACGTGTGAGACGTACCGCGGCCGCCGATTGCACCGACCGCTTCCAACACCAACAACAAACAACATGTACATACATATGAATACGTACACCGAGATGAGATGATCGCCTCCTCTCTCCCCTCCCGTGATTCCATGCACCACCAACACGCATCGTGCCGGCAACATCGGCAGCTTTTGGCCGACCGTGGCCCCCGCCAGCATCGTCGCCTTTCACATACACTCGTTTCCCTTCTCGTGGCATCCCTCTTCCATGCTCGCTGGGCGACGCCGCATCATTCCTTTCAACCCGTCCACGCAGCACGCAAGCTCGCATGACGGCCAGCACATACCCGACTGCACGCCCGCACCAGCAGACGACCCCATCCACCAATGGCCCGCGTCCCACATCCACTTCCTCTCGACAGCAGCCGCCGCCCATGCCAACTGTTGGGCCTGCACCTCGCCCTACGCAACCGCCGCCAACGCCGCAGGGCTACGTGTCACCGTCGGCCAGGCTCCATTCGACACAAGACCCCGAAGCGTCGCAAGAAGCGGCAGGCGAGCACGATAAAAGAGCTGGCGTTGAAGGAGGCCGTGATCGCGATGGGGATGCGAGCACCAGCAACCAAGGCGACCCGAATGACGAAGAACCTGGCATTCAGGGCGAGGTTGATGACCCAGTTCGGCCAGTGACCATCAAGTTTGAAAGGCTTTACTCTAGACATTCATCGGCCACCACAAGAATGCCAACGAATTGGTTCAACTTGACCATTTCACCATTATGGCAACCACACTCAAGGATTTCACGCGCCAACTTTACGACAAGATCAAGGATCACCTCCAGGGCTTGACTGTCTTTGACGAGGCAACCAAGCAGTTGACGCCGGCCGCGACCCAGGCCCTGGCGATATCCTTATGTTGCCTGCGTACATCCACATCAAGCGGTCGTCTCGCACGCACATGTTGGTTCCCCGCCGTGTCGCGCTCCCAGATAGTCTCTTCCTCCACAGGTGTTCAGCGCCCAACTCCCAGCGCGGGCTGCGCTGATCCAAAGACCCCCCCCCCAACACTTTGTTTATCACACGCAGCCTTCCAATTTGTCCACGAGGTGCTGTGGAATCTGTTGAGAGTGAGGACTGGGGATGGCGGTGGGGATGACGGTGATGGAGGCGGAGCAAGACTGGGATCCAACTGTGGCCCGCGGTGTTGGAAACAATCCGGTTGTGACGCCGCCAACTCGGCCAGACTATTCTGTCCATCTCAGTGACCTGGACTCGTCCGTCCGCAAGACGCCTGCCGCGACAAGGAACATTTCCGGCACCTGTCGAGTCGTTGCCGGTACATGCGGTTTCTGGATGGTTGTCTGTGTCCTTGTCATGAGCTCATAACTGACGATTCCATTGCATTGTGTGGCGAGTAGGTTACTTGGCTCCACGATCATCAATCCGCACGTTGGCATCTCCAACCAAGCTCGAAAACAGTTTGGAAACCACTCGTGCTTCAAGCGCCGCCCGTGGTTGTCGTCGACCCGGCATGGTTTCACAGAAAAATCTTGTTTTGCTGCCAAAAAAAAAACCTTTGCTGGACTCGAAATCGACATTGCAAGAGGTATGACAGGCGCCAATCGCCACATGCGTCCAATATCGGCTACACGACTTCTCACACACGCCCGTT
>MCFL01000142.1:0-61853 GCA_002102555.1 Catenaria anguillulae PL171
CCGTGAGCAACGATACAAGTCCGTTGATCGTTCGCTCCATTCAACCACCGCGGAAACCACGTTGACCAACAATCCGTCTGTTCGCTCCGCTCCATAGGCAACGAAACGATGAGATTGGAAAAAAGACGTCGTCGTTGCTGCAAGAAACTCAGCTGGCCGTGGTACGTGTTCGACCGTGCCCAGTTCCCACCTGATTTGCATTGCTCATTCTTTTGACGCGTGCTTTCTTCATGTAGAAGGACGGCTTTCACTTGCTGGAGCAAGCTACAGCCATACCGACGGCTTCCTTTGCGACAACGAGCCTCGACGGTCCCAGCGACTCTGCTCACAATCCAAAGTGCGTTCTCTTTCACTCGTGCTGGACATTCAGATTGACCGGGCTGATACTACCGGTATGCGACTAGGCGTTCGCAATCCTCGGCTGCCACTCGCCGTCCGATCCGCTCGGCCCCTTTGGCTGGTCGATCCGGTGCTGCTGCCGGCACTGCCTCGGCGAGCAACCCATCTCCTGCGTCCATCACGGCCGCAAAGCGCGCAAATACAGCCAAGGGGCCGCGGCCGAGCTCGAGTTGATTGAAAAGATTGCCGACAGGTTGCAGGAAGCCGTGAATGATCCATCGCATGATTACACTCTGGGTAATGTACGCTGAATGAGCCACACGTTGTCACGCAGTTGAGAGCCCGAGCACTGACACAAATCGGCGCGCCTAGAGGCGACGAATCGGTATCTCAAGGCGCGGCTGCTGGTCGTTGAAGAAGAATTGGAGAAGGTGTCGCAGGAGACAAGGGCAAAAGTGCGTTTGTTACGTTGCTTGATAATACGCCAACCGTTTCCTCACCGATTCGATTACGTTAATCAGGTCAAGGCACAATCAAGCGCCGAGACTGCATTGAAAGCACTTGACGAAGCACACAAGAAGCTACAAAAGCAACATCAACAGCTCCAGGTATGCGCTGCCGCCACGACCCGGCAATGGTTTCCTCAAGCTTACCCATGATTCCGCCAACCAGACTGCACACGACAAGCTGGCCACTCAACTCACAACAGCCGACCAGCGCGCCGCCACGGCCGAATCGGCGCTTGCTGCCCTGCAACGTGACATGTCGTCGCTGAAAAAAGCGGAAAAGTCGACCACGTCCGAAGTCCACGCCCGCGAACTCAAACTGAACCGTGCCCAGGAAGAATGCGAGCGGCTACGTGCGCTCATGGCCAAGTCGGACCAGGACCGCAAAGACCAAGTCGACAAGTTGAAGCGCGCCAACGACCGGCTGGCCGCCGAGATCAAGCGGCTCGAGAAGCAAAAGGGCGAATTGATGACAGGGTTCAAGAAACAGGCGGCGCTGATTGATGTGCTCAAGAAGCAAAAAGATGCATTTGGAGGCGGTCAAGGTGTTGGGATTCACAGAGGAGGAATTCACGCGGATGTTGGATTGGTATTGATGATAATGGATGGATGCACTGTATTGCGTCGAAACGTGGATACCAAATCAAACCAAACCGTGGACATGGAATGCGAAGGGAATCAATGGTCGTCGCGGGTCAGGCCTGGGCACACGTCCTGCAATTCCTGATCCGAGGAAAACGTGCAACCGCAGTAGAGACAATATGTGTGTCGCTCACGCAGGGTAGAAATGAGTTGCGCCAATTGCTCGGATGGTTCGAGAGCTTCAAAGGCTTTTGATTCCGCGGTCCATGGTTCGATTTCGTCCGGGTTGGCGGCGCAGTCGGGAGCAGGGGCGGTGTCGTCATACGATGCGAGGTCGGGAAGGGGCTCGAGCGGGCGAAGTGGTGCCTCGACCAATGGTTGATCCGAGGTGTCGGATTCCTGAGATGCGATGGTGTTGTCATCGGCCGAGTTGTCGTCATCAATCGACAGCTCAATCTCGTCCGGATTAGGCGCAGAGTCGAGGGCAGATCGATCAGGAATAGTGTCGCTCGGGGGCGGCGGTTGCAATGACAGTGGCCAGAAATGGGAGAATAATGTGATCTCCTATAGGGTCAAAATGGTGTGCGTGAGATACATGGTACGTCGCTGCGGCGAAAAAGAAGAGTGTGTGCAGACAGCATACCTTTGCGGAATCAAGCTGGAAACAGATTTTGCGAGCTTTACGAATGTCGTTTTCGATTCTGGAGGAAGGTCACACCACGTCAACAAGTGCGTCAGTGAGAGCGAGATCAAGAGTGCGAAGTCACGAGCGTACTGCCGCTCAGTAAACTTGGTAGCGCGCCAATCCCGAAACTGGTCTTCTTTGCCTTGTAGCAGTCGAATCCGTTTTGCTTCCGCTTCCTCTTGTTCTTCCTGGACAGACTTTACGCCAATGCCCAGCCGTCCACGATGAAGCGTTGGCGCTAACGGCTCCAAGATACCGGGATTGGTCTTTCCGAGCGCAGCGCCTTCCTTCCATCCCATTTTCTGGAGGAGCGACATGCCCTTGTTGGACTCGTCAAGCTTGCGCTTGAGTCCCTCGTTGCGTTTCTCTTGAATCGATTGGGCAGATCCAGGCGGTGGACGGGATTGGGCTTGCAAGGCGAGCTTGCGGCGCTGGGAGTAGGTGGCTGGTGAAGCAGCAGAGGAAGAGGAAGAGGAAGCTGGAGTAGGGTCGGTAAGGAAGGCGGCAGACATGTAATCGTCCTCCTCGTCCTCGTCTTCGCCGTCATGGTTACCTTGATTGACGGTGGTTGTGGTCGATGGAGCTAGGGTGGACTTTAGGGCCCTGGGTTGGGTTGGATGGGAGGGAGCGGGTGGCGGGCGGCTTCTGTGGGCGGGCCATGCCGTGGGAATTGCTTGGGGTCGGTTCATGGCTGCAGGTGAGCTTGGTCAGACATCAATAAATAGGTTGTCGAGTAGGCAATCTTCAGAGAGAAACAGCTTGGAGTTGGAGGATGGTCAAAGTGTCCGCCGATCTGACGCGCGTTCGGCCACCGCCGCCGCCACACGGCCCACTAGCGCAGAGTTCTTCTTGTGCCAGGTTATTCACTTGCCTCATTTATGCTCTTGGCGTCCATTGTCCATGAATACTACGGCCGCGCCATGCATTGCGATTAGATCCGCCACCGGACTCGACACTTGACCCCCGCCACCATCATCTTTCGGGACACCACGACACCGCGAAGCCATTCACTCGCCTCGCAATCATCATGGTCCGTGCATATCGTGTTGTGTTGATTGCGGCGTCTGCCGCCTCGGCCGGGCCGTGCACCTCGCAAAGAGAGCTAACCGCCGCGCCATCTATAGTCTGTCCCCATGCAACTCGGCCGCAAGCAGGGCGGCGACGGGCCAAAGCGCACGCCGGGCGCCGCCACCACTTACAAAAAGGCCACTTGGAACTCGGACCGCAAGCCCAACCAAATCGGCGTCGACGACATGACCTTGCTCACCGAGCTGTCTGACGCCGCCATCAATGCCAACTTGTCCAAGCGCTTCCACAAGGCTGAAATCTACACCTACATTGGCCATGTGCTCATTTCCGTCAACCCCTTTCGCGACCTCGGCATCTACACGGACCAGGTCCTCGAGTCGTACATTGGCCGCAACCTGATCGAAATGCCTCCGCACGTGTTTGCAATTGCCGAGTCGGCCTACTACCGCATGAAGTCGTACTCGGACAATCAGTGCGTCATCATCTCGGGCGAATCGGGCGCGGGCAAAACCGAGGCCGCAAAGAAGATCATGCAGTACATTGCACATGTGTCTGGCGGATCCGATAGCACCTCGATTCAGCACGTCAAGGACATGGTGCTGGCCACAAATCCGTTGTTGGAGAGCTTTGGTAACGCAAAGACGCTGAAAAACACCAATTCGTCGCGTTTTGTACGTTTTCCTCTCGCCACTCTCACCTCGTTGGCTTTTTTCGCTCAATCTATTGCCAAACTCTGTGTTTATCTCAATAGGGCAAGTATCTCGAAATCTACTTCAACGCACGCAGCGAACCCGTTGGCGCGCACATCACCAACTATCTCCTCGAAAAGAGTCGTGTGACCATGCAAATCCAAAACGAGCGCAACTTTCACATCTTTTACCAAATCTGCAAGTCGGCCTGCGACGCCTACCGTGGTATGTTTTTGTTGTGCTCATGACCATTTGATATCAACTCAGCTCAATCCCATTTTTCGTTTCTTCTCGACTTGTGTTCCTCATAGAATTTGGCATCTCTGGCCCCGAATGCTACACCTACACTTCGGCCTCCAACTGCCTGACGGTTGACGGCATCGACGACGCGGCAGAGTATGCTGATGTGCTGCGTGCCATGCAAATCATTGGCATCACCCAGCAAGAGCAATCCGACATCCATCGGCTCATGGCCGCCATCCTGTGGCTTGGCAACATCGAGTACGCCGTCAACCCGGACGGTAACGGCGAAGATGCCATGCTCGCCACGTCCGCGTCGCAAGATGCCCTCAACTCGGTCGCGTATCTGTTACAGGTCGATGCCGGCCAGTTGCACAATGTGCTCTTGCATCGTGTGATTGTGACACCCAAACCGGGCGGGGCATTTGAGCGGTTCCAGAGTCCCTTGAATGTGGCACAAGCGCAAGGTGTCAGGGATGCTTTGGCAAAGGGAGTGTACGCTAGGCTGTTTGATTGGATTGTCGAGCGGGTCAATGTGGCCATGAAGCCGACAGAGCCCGTGGCAAAGTCGATTGGGATTTTGGATATTTATGGGTTCGAGCTGTTTGACAAGAACTCGTTTGAGCAGCTGTGCATGTGCGTTGCCTTCATTTTTCTTTCGACGCTTGAGGATCGTCTAATTTCTCATACTTTCTTTTGGTTTTTTTTTTCTTGTTCAGCAACTATGTCGTATGTCATTGACCTTGTTGCCCTCATACTGTCAGGTTCGGCCGATTCACTAACCCTGTTCATTCACACCTTGCCAGAACGAAATGCTTCAATCCGCTTTCATCAACTTGACCATCAAGACGGAACAAGAAGACTACGTCGCCGAAGGCATTCAATGGGTCCGCTCACTGCTCACCTCATCGTTGCCTCGAATGTCACTTGGCCTTAAACCACAAACCCACAAAAACGTGATTACTAGACTCCGATCGAGTTCTTTGACAACCGGATTGTGTGCGAGCTCATTGAAGAAAAGCGCCCGACCCCCGGTGTCTTTGCCATCATGAACGACGCTTGTGCGCGTGTCCACGCTGACCCCGAAAAGGCCGACCAGACGTTGCAATCGGACCTCAACCGCATCACGCACTCGCGCTTCTTTGCACAAACCGGCACATTCACCATCCGCCACTATGCAGGCGACGTGACCTACACCGTGTCGGGCATGTCTGAAAAGAACCGCGATGCAAACAACAAGGATTTGCTCGAGCTCATCAAGACGTCCAAACATGCCCTGCTGCTGCGCTTGTTCCCGGAGGACGTGGACCGCGAAAACAGGCAGCGTCCGCCCACGGCCAGTGACAAGATCAAGCAGAGCGCGGGTGACTTGTTCAATACCTTGATGCAGTGCCAGCCAAACTACATTCGTTGCATCAAGCCCAACCAGAATCGGAGCCCAAGGGAGTTTGATGATGGCATGTGCTTGCATCAGGTCAAATATTTGGGATTGTTGCAGTACGTTTTCTTCACTTCATGGCTTCTTGTCGTCGCTTACACGATTTCATGATCGCCCGCAGAAACGTCAAGGTCCGGCGTGCCGGATTTGCGTCGCGGCAAACCTTTGAGCGCTTCCTCGAGCGCTTCTACATGTTGTCATCCAAGACCTGCTACGCTGGCGAATGCACGTGGAACGGCCCTTCGTCGCGCGGCGCGGGCCTGATTCTCGAGCACACGGGCATCCCAAAGGAACAATGGCAACTCGGCAAGTCCAAGGTCTTTATTAAATCGCCCGAGACGCTCTTCAAGCTGGAAGCCATGCGCGACCACTACTGGCACAAGATGGCGCTGCGCATCCAGCGTGCCTGGCACAAGTACCAAGAGCGCCGCAACAAGTGTGCGCGCATCATCCAGCAAGCGTACCGCGACTACAAGGGGCTCAACATTTACGTGCAAATGCGCGACTATGGCCACCAGGTGCTCAAGCAAAAGAAGGAACGCCGCCGCTTTTCGCTCGTGTCCATGCGCCGGTACTTGGGCGATTACTTGGACGTTGCAGGCGCCGGCGGCGCGTTTTTGCGTACGGCCGCAGAGCTGAGTCCCGACGAGCTCATCATCTTTTCCGCACGTGCGCAGGCGGTTGTGTTTCGGTTCTTGCGGTCGTCCAAGCTGTCGCCGCGCATGATTGTCATGACGGACAAGCACTTTGCTATAGTCGTGTCCAAGGCCGAAAACAACCAGGTCGTGCAGCGCATTGACCGCAAGTATCCGCTGCGGCAAATCAAGGGCATCACGCTGACGCCATTTCAGGACGATTTTGTGCACTTGTCGGTCGAGGCCGACGAGGACGTGCTGCTTGCGTGCCCTTTCAAGACCGAGCTCGTCACGTACCTTGTGCATCAGCTCAAGGTGCCCGTACAGTTTTCGCCCGATCTCGTGTACACCAACAAGAAGGAAGCAAAGAGCCACAAGGTCAAGAGCCACAAGGATGACACGAGCGTACTGCCCGGCGCTTGGGCGTTCAAAAAGGACAAGATAACGGTGAATTCGGGCGCGCCTGCGACCAGCGTGTCCAACCCGCCATGCAAGCGCAAGTCGCGGCCCGCAGGGCACAGGGCCGGTACACCCACAGCGGCCGCGGTCAAACCCAAGCCCAAACCGTCGCCCGCATCGTCGACCGCTACGGCCGTCAACGCTGTCAAGCCCAAGCCCATGCCTGCTGTTCCAGGGACAGCAACCACCCCGGCAAAGTTTGGCGGCGTCCCGGCCATGGCCGCAACCGCCGCGGTTGCATCGCAGCCCACATCGGCCACAATCACGCCCTCGGGATCACAATCCAACTTGTCGGGATCCAACGAGAACCTGTCGTCGGGCAACGCAGCCCGCCCAACGCCGCCGAAGCGGCCCGCGGCACCCCCGCGCCCGGTGCCTGCCAAGCCCATGTACAAGCTGCTGTACGCGTTCCAGGGGCAGGATGCCGGCGAGCTGTCGGTCGAGGCGGGCGAGCAGGTCGAGGTCGTGACCAAGCAAGACGGCGGGTGGTGGATGGCAAAGAATGCACAGGGCAAAGAAGGGTGGGTTCCCGAATCGTACCTCGAGCTCATTCAAGCGCCTGTGCGCCCGCCGCCGCCGCCGCGCCCGGTAGCGAGGAACACGACGCCGTCACCCAACCCTGGTGCGGCGGCAAACGGCCAAGCACAGCCCGTGGCCGCCGCTGCGCCCGTGGCGGCACCTTTGGCGGCGGGTGCAGATGCGGGCATTCCTGAGTGGAAGCGCCAGTTGTTGGCAAAGCTTGAGCAGCAGAAGCAGCAGCAGGCCGGTGGCGGTGCGCCAGTGCCTGCTGCGCGGCCCGCCATGCCAAGGCGGTAGGGCCGCAGATGAGGCCAGTTGCGAGGATCACACATTTGGATTCTGTCTTGATTGTTGGCTCTTTTCGTTCTTCCTTGCGTTCATTGAATTGTTACATTTGCCCTTTGTTGTTTTCCTGCAGTAATCCTACCATTCTCTGCTTGCTTTCTGTTGCGGCGCACATGCACAATAAAAATGGCATTTGCTCGAAATTTCCATCGAATTGAGTAATCAAATGCTGAATTGTCATAATAAAAAAGATAATGGTCAAGACGAAAAAACATGATGGGCGGGGAGCCAAGCCAGGAAAGAAAAACGGGATGCAGAGAGCGGGGGGTAATCGGGCGCACAGCAACAACCGATGGACCACGAGGCAAATGACCAGACAAACACAAAAGTGGGGTCAAGGTGAGGGCACAGACAGGAAAAAAAAAAAAAAAAACGAAAAACGAGGGAAAAAAAAGAGACAACAGCTAGAGTAAAGAAGCGCAAACGAGAAGAAGGCGATAGCTAGCGGAGAGACACGGAGAAAGGCAACAGAAGCTGTAAGCATGTGAACTTGCCACGAAGCAGGCAGGGTGGTGAGGAGCAGGAGGGAATTCGAGCATGGGAAACAAATGAAAGGATAACACACATGTCGAAAGGAGAAGAAAATTGGAAAACCAAAAGACACAAGATCGTGCCGCCGGTCGTTTGCGGCAGAGTCAATGGACGGACACAAGGAAAACGCAGGTCTTGGTCACCAGGCAGCCGCTGGGCGTTGGGGAGGGGGAATGGAGAGACAAGCAGGAGAGAGAGTGTGTGAGAAGGACAGGGAAGCTTTACAAGAAGTAGTCTGGTGTACGACGGGTAACATGGGGCTCACCCTTGCGCGGGGCGGGGTCGAATTGCAGGCTGTGGAGATGCACATCATGCGAGGAATTAGTCAAGGCGGCAATGAATGGATGCGACGAAAGTAAACAATGGCGCACAATTGGCTCTTCATGTGCTCATCAATCTCCATGATGGCCGCCTGGTTACCGCATCGGTAGCAGTAGTTGGGTGCCGAGAAAATCGTGACGACGTTCTTATCCTGCGACCACGAAAAGCCCTCCATGACCAGCTGATGCGCACGGGCAATCAAGGTCAAGCCGTTGTTGTGGTTGAAGGCCTCCGAGATATCTTGACCAAAGGTATATCCGGCGCCACGCGGGGAAATACCCCAACCGCACCGCTCATCGGGATCCGACCACAGCAAGTCACACATGGGACCCTCGTGAGGCACCTCTTGAATGCGGTCAAGGGCACGGATGTGGTCGAGGGTATCAATGGACGGTGACAGGCCGCCGTGCAAGCAAAAGACTTGCTCTTCAATGAGGGCCGTCAGCGGCAGGTAGTCAAATAAGTCGGTAAACATTTTCCACACGCTCGCGTTGCCGTACTTGCGCAAGCACTCGTCGTAAAAGCCATAGACTTGGGTGATTTGGCGGGATTCGTGGTTGCCACGCAAAATGGTGACGCGATCACGGTACCGGACCTTGAGAGCAACGAGCAGAGTGACGGTTTCGACAGAGTAGTAGCCGCGGTCAACATAGTCGCCCATGAAGAGGTAGTTTGTGTCGGGGCAGTTGCCGCCAATCTTGAAGAGTTCCATGAGGTCGTGGAACTGGCCGTGGATGTCACCGCACACGGTCACGGGGCACTTGACGGGCTGCACATTTTGCTCCTCCATGAGAATCTCGCGGGCCTTGTCGCACAGTTTGCGCACGTCCAGCTCAGAGAGCTGCTTGCAATCCATGAGGATCGAGATCCAACGGTCGACTTCGGCGATATCTGCTGATGCCATGGTGATGATGAACTGGTGGAATGGGTGGACGGGCGGTTCAATGTTGCTGCTTGGGCGGGCAGGATTGAAAGAGCCGAGAAATGCTGTGTGCGGAACGTGGTTGGGCACAGCTGTTGGTGACAAACAAGGGCACCGACAAAAAGCAAGGCGATAAGGTAAGGAAACGCAGAAAGGATCAGCATCAGCATCAGCATCCTTCAGCAGCCCGGTCGTAGCGGGGACTTGAGCCACAAGAAAAGTCCATGGCAGTCATGATGGCATAAAATGCGCACAGTTTTGTGTGTCAAGCGTGGGTTGACACGAAGTGATGTGATGTGACAAAGTTGACGTTTGGGGTTTGTGGTTCGCCGAGGTGACGGTGGCGGAGGGCAAACGCGGGGGCGGCGGTGGATGGCGGGACCAAGGGCGATGGGCAGCAGAGGCGATACGAGCGCCAAGTCGGGAGTCGAGTGCGGAGGGTGCTTGGTGCGTCAAGTTGGCGATCGGCCGAGCAAGTTGCGTTGAATGGATGGTTTGTGTTTCTGTATTAAACTGCAGAGATTTCTCACCGTTGTGTTGTCACAAATGACGCGACGCTGTCGCTCAAAGTCAATGTTGGTGGCTCTGACTGCGGCCATTGTGTTGTGCTCGAGATCTGATTTAAGTAACACTTCTGGCATGATGGAATTGATTCAGCCAGGTCCTTAGTAGACTTAACAAAAAACATATTTTATGTCAGATTCATACTCTCCAACAAATGTCGCCAGCAGTCGGTCGTGTGAAAGGGTTTGCCTCCAGGCATGAGCAAGCACGCGGAGTTTGACCGATTGGAGAGTGGTGGGCATCAATGGGTCACGCAAGCTGGTCAAGAGAGTGCGGATTGATGCCTTGTACGCTGACCGCTTCGGTCACTTTGTGAGTTGATACTCTGGTTATGTACAACTCTTTCTCCTGCTAACGAGATGAGATAGCCATATGCATCCGGAATGTCATCAAACATTAAAGAACTCGACCGTCAGTGCTTGTTCAGTGCGACGGATGTGATTCCACGCAAGTGGTCCAAGTGCGACGGATTCGTAAATCAAGCCAACGCTCCTTTTGTCTTCTTGCGCGCGACGACACGGCCATCTCTTGATACGATTGGCGCACCCATCTACATCACCAGGCGGAACCAACTTGCTGGGATGGCTCCGCGGCCGCATCATTGCTGTCGTGCGTGACCGAGTCGAGGTAGCCGAGTTGGCGAGAGGAGCGCGCCTTGCGCCACCATTTTCTGAACTGTTGCCATGCCATCATGCCATGCCACGCGACACCTTTTGCGGCCACCGGCTTTGGGTACCCGCACATATGGAGGATTCGGATACACCGAGACCGGCTTCCTTCTAGGCCATGATCTTGACCGGAACCATGGCACAAATCAGCTGTGCTTGACGCAACAGACACTTTGTCAGTGATTGTTGGTGACAAGCATATATGAAAAGGTCGAAGGAGAGGCCAAACACACCTGCTTGCGAGTCAGAAGCAATCGAGACTTCGTCCTGGGCAACTGTTTGCGGGGGTCACCTTCCGAAGAGACGAGCCAGGCTCGGAATCACTCTCGGACTAGGAACCCGACTGGAAGGCCTCCTCGTGCTTGGGCTCGTGGTCAGCGCGGCCCAGCACGCCCAAAAGTGCAGCCCCGAGATCGACGGGGTTGGGTGAGGTCCGTCGATGACGGGTCGAACCTTCCATGTTGGTCGCACCCGTCAATGACCGGAAGCGCTCGACCCGTTCAAGACCCGGTCCAAATTGCATGCTTTTTTTTTTTTTTTTTTTTCTTCTTCTTTGGACGCCTCTGCATCACCCTCACTCTTCACTCTTCACTCTGTTATTTTTGTAAATACATGCGTCCGCACACCCACTTCCATCCAATGAATCCACCCCAAGCCACATGCCCACCATCACCCGCATTCATCATTACGCCGTCACCGTCGCCGTTATCCTCCCTCCCACAGCCATAGCCGTCCGCACGAGCCGTTAGCTCTCGCCATTCCCTGCACTGGCCGGCTGTCCCTCCGTCCATGAGGTGCCAAGTCAACACCCAGCCCATCACCGAAATCGATATGTAGCCATCCCCTATACGGTCGCTTTCTTCCGTCGCCACCACGCCCGCTTGGGCGCCCTTCATCTCGGTTGCTCTCACCAAACACCCCCGCCCTTGTCACGTGCGTCCAATCCTATCACGGCCACGGTAACTGTGAACTCCCTCCAACCAGTTGCTTTCAACCCGCGGTGGCGCCACCACATACGACACCGCCGCGGCATGGGCGCGGTCCGTACGGCAGCACGTCTCGAGCTCTCGTCGCTGCCGTAGCAGTGTCTGTCAACCTTTCACGATCAAGGCACAATCTGCTCGCGCTCGCTGTCCTCAACCTCTAGTTCCGTTTTGCCTTATCGCACCGCCTGGTCACCGTCTGACTACCTTGGACCGATCCAACCGACGTATTTCACCCGACCAGCGCCGACCCCAAGCACTCTGCTGTTGAACCACTTCTTGATATGCTCTTCAAGCCCGGCTTTTTCTCATCGGTCTTTGGTTTGTTGGATCGGTGTGTACGCATGCATGTTATGGTTGCCACAGTGTCGAGTGGACAGACTGTTGACGCTGACCGTCACTGTTGTTGGATTTGGTTTGCAACCAGCCTCCCTCCATTGTCCAATATTTTTTCTCCGTTTTTTTTCCTCATTCGATTCTCAGATCTATTCCATCAATCAATACATCACCGTTCTTCCTCGGGTTCGTGATGGTAGGAATTGAGCACAAATACGTCCTGCTCTGGATGCACATGTACAAACCCATCCATGTCTCCCTCAACATCCACCCGCTCGCTCCGACGCTGCACATGCCGATTCTGGACGGTACACCCAAGCTCGTGGCACGCATGCCACATGTCAACGACACTCGTCAAGAGGGCAGGTGCGATGAGGATTGGCGCTTGGTTATGCGCGAGACAGTGACTAGCGCACAACACGGATGTGAGTCTATTGCGATCCCCAGTTGTCAATCAAGAAAAGAAGAAAAAAACGAGTGCTTGGCAACATACCGTGTACCAAGGCTGTGATGCTTGATGTTTTCCGAGTTGGGCAGCGGGGTGTAAGGTCGTACAACGGCAAAGCAGCGGTCATCGTCATGGGAATGCTGGACGACGCCGTAAAACACGTAGAAGGTCTGGTACACGTGGATGAGGAACAGTGCACACAATCGAGCAATGAGCAGGGGAACATACTGGTAACGCTTCTCCTTCGACTTTGCGCACTACAGACGCACCAGCATTGACCAGCTTGCCAGACAACGTGACCGCCTTCCAATGCTCCCACCCGCGATCCGGAAAGTCCTCATTTGCGTCCGCCATCTGGTATGTAAAATGATTCGTCAGTTGGACATACTTCAATCGGTATTAGTAAGCACAATCCGTACATTCTGCAAAGCTGTGCGCAGATACCCGTTCAAGTCTTGGATTCGATGCTTGATTGGGCGACGGGAACGAGGGGAACGAATGGCCTTGGATGGGGTACCGTGCTCCTTCGCCATATCAGCGATGGGCGGCAAATCAAGCAGGTGGCGGAGATGCGTATTAAATTGGATTTCTGCAAAGCATTCCTCGCCCAGAATACGACCAAGTTGGGGGTGCTGAGGATCGTATCCGCCAAGAGTGAGGTGGCGAATGAGGACGATTTCGGCGTAACGCTTGCTCATGTCGCATGACGTCGCATGCCGGTTGGAGTTGGCAATGTTTGATTTGGTGTGACCGATCCGTGACTCTTCACGCTCGGTTGCACATGAATGCTTCAGCGGCCCAAACAACGTCTGGAAGGTGTCGGCATGGAGGAGCAGATGAAACTTGGGCTTGACAGCGAGGGCTCTGATTGCCTCGTCTTGGCTGGCCACAATAAGATTCATGAGCCCGCGAACGGTGAAAGTCAGCACGTTATCCGTGTCGGCTGGGACAGAATCACGATACAGAAGCTTTGCGATCTTCCAGTAGCAAGGTACAGAGAGTTAGATTCATGATGTGGAAACCTGCCGCTCGGTCTGTGAATACGTACAAAGCAGATGCGGGCGACAACCATCCATGTCTCAACCGTCCACACGCGGTCCGGGAAGCGTTCCTCAATCATGACCATCATAAATGGGAGGCCCTGGGCAACGTATCGCAACTCGCGGCCAAGGTGTGAGCGAAAGTAGCGAGGATTTTTCGGGATTGGGCGGGAGTACGCTGCCCAGTTGTGGGCGAGAAGGTATTGCCAGAGAAACGCAAATTCAGGATCGCGCAAAATGCCTAGGACAAGATTGGCTGCATACTTGACGGTTCCGAGGAGGACGGTGTGAAGGGTCTCGAGTGGCATTGACCTGCATAGGTTCAGCAGTGCAAATGGTGGGCAAAGAAGCAAATCAATGTCACGCTCGCCAAGCAGGGTGGACAAGAGACGCATACCTGTGTGGGTCAAACTCGGCAGGTGGGAAAGAAAAGAACGGAGAGTCCACGGCGGCAGGCCGCGTGGCAAGAGTTTGCTCAATTGTTCGCAAAGCGGCAATTCGATTGGCTGTCTCGCTCGTAGCCTAGGAAGACAGATAGCATGCGGGTTGAGCTTGAGCACCACATTGGGGACAAGAAAGCAAAAATGGAGAAGCATACATAGCACACTCGGCACAAGTTTACTGCCCCGTTTCCAGCCTGACCACCACAGCATGCGGCATGCATCGGATTGTCTGCTTTCAGGAGAAGCAACGACGAAAAGACGAAGATACGCTTGCGAAGATGTGCATCCCACACAACGAGTCCGTTGCGAACCTCTTCAAAGATCTGGTCGACAGCAACGTGGCCCATGACAACACCATCAACGGCCCGGGACGAGCTGAGGAATTGAGAGAAGAGGGGCTGGTACTCGTACTCGAGAGAAGCTGGCACAGAGAAAGGGCAAAGTCAATACACAGTACATGTTTATTTACCATCCCCAGTTAATGAAGTAATGAAACGAAACGTACGAAAGCCAAGTTCCCACTTGTGATTCTTGTTCTGCGACTTTGACTGACTGCCATGATCATCCCCATATGCTCCAATCGGGAATGAGGCAACTTGCATGTCCTCGCCCGTCTGCTCGATGACGTACGTGCGAATCTGATCAACCGAGGCAATGAATTCCCGGGTGTCTGCAGGGATATTGGCAGCGTGAAGAACGTTGCGCGTCTGCGGGTGACGTGCACACAGAGTGAATGCATTGTTGTTGAGGCGAGCTGTGAATGTTGTGATTGGGATACGGAGCTTGTCTTGACCTGCGATGAGTGAAAGAGGTATGGCCGCACCAACAGGCACGTGCGCAATGTCACGCATGAGGGGTTGAATAAACGCAAAGAGGGTGCCATCCTCATCTTGCTCGAAGGCAGAGACTTTAGCATAGGGCGCATCGTCGCGGGACGTTGTAACGACATCAAAAACATAGACATTGAACGGCGCGTCAGTGGGAACAACCACCATTGGCGTCGCGAAATGGAAATCGCCACGGACACGCTTGCCGTCCATGATGTGTCGCAGGCGATTGTCAGCGCAGCGGCGTGGGTATCGAATGAGTTTCTTGGCGAACAATGGGTTGGCAAAGTTGAGCGCAATGAGATCGCGAATACGGTGCGTGTGAAGGACATTGATGGCGCCAGATGCTGCGTCCAGATGTGCAGTCTAGTGCGAACGGTCGTCAGCAGCGTCTGAGCGGGTTGAGTTGGGCAAGACGACGTACTTGAAAAATTCGGACGAAGTTTGGGTCAGGGAAAAGCTTGCGATTCAAAAAGTGTGAGACTGGCGGCAAGTCTTCCACTTCGAGTACAAGAAACAGTGCATAGAGAGCCTTCATCAGCTCCTCTGACTACAAAAATCGAGCGGCAAGCAACAATGAGCGCATGCGAAATGAACAGAAAATGAGGCCGAGTCGTACAATGTGGTGCTTGCCGTTCCGAAAGAACCAATCAATTGCTGCTACCTTGATGTTGGCGTACGGCCGACATGGGCCATTTTGCCGTGCCCAGCCTGGAAGAGCACCGCCACCACCGCCGCCACCACCACCACCACCACCACCACCGCCGCCACCACCGCCGCCACCACCGCCACCACCGCCGCCACCACCGCCACCACCACCGCCACCACCGCCGCCACCAGGTTGTGGCATTGGCGGTCCTGGGTTACGGATTGCGCCCTGAAGTGGCGGCAATCGTGGCTCTTCAAATGGTTCTTGATCCGATTCGGTTGATGAGCTGCTTCCACTCCCGCTGGAGCCCCGGTGCTCTCCTCGTCTGCGACCATGACGCCGGCGTCGACGCCGGCGTCGCCGACCACCATTCCCATCGGATTCACTGCTTGAACTGCCGCTGCCGTCTCCAGGGTGCGGTCGAAGGTGATGGATAATGCGTGAATCACAGCATTCGTCATCGGTTGTGGCGGGATCAAACGGGCTGTTTGAATTGGCCGGATTGCGCGTGTCTGCCGCATCGATTTCGGGTTCTGACTGGTCTGAATCGAGGAAAGGCACAGCAGTAGAGCCTGCCGGTGGCGCGACTGTTGATGCTCGGTCTTCGCCACGCTCGGCTGCGCCTGCTGGAAGTTTCGACGACGCAAGAAGCGGATTGCGAAACATAGGGGCAAAGGAGTATGAGTAAGAGGGGGGTTCATGATCCGATGCGTCGCTGGGCGAGTCACTGCCTTGGTTGGAACGAGAGCCGTCTTGCACGTCATCATGCCCCAGAGTCAGAAGGTGCGGGTCGTCGACATCCATGACGTCGTCGCCAGTGAACGAATGCGGCGAACTGGGCGAAGCAGAGAAGGCTGCCTCGAGGTTGGGCATGGAAGCAAGGGCAGACAATTGGTCCTGGTCCTCGGAGCTGGACGATGTGTCTGAATCGTATCCAGACTCGGTACCAGTACTAGAGTCGTCAATGCTGGCGCTGTTGGTAAGCGTTGTAGCAGCCAATTCGGTCTCGGCCAGTTCTTGGAGCCGCCGACGCTTGGCTACCTTAAGCTCCCAGTCGTCGTGTACCTGCCCTCCTCGCTTCTTCCACCCGTCACACCGCGATATGCGAAGGTCGTGGGCTACCCATTCACTTGCAGTAAAGGCGTTTGCGCAAAACGGGCAAAGGTATTGTTTTTCCATAGTCGGTTGGCATTGCTGGTGGTATGATACTTACTGAGGCAGAGAGAACGTGCTGGCGCGGATTCCTCGCAGGCGGGCAAAGGGGTGGATGATTGCTATGACAAATGACTTGCGAGTGGTTTCATGTTCGCAGCGACAGTGGCGGTTGTTACGACTTGACGCGTCTCACCCAATGAGAATCACGGATGAGTCAAGTGTCTCCATTTGGTGCAACCGCCGCAAGCGCCCACGGCCGCAGCGTGCCATCACTGTGCCGTTGTGGGCGTACACTTGGACGACCCTCAAAAGCCCACAACAACCCCGCGACCAACCCTCTCCCCCACGGCAAGCAACGCTTTTCCATCCTCAACCTTGGACACCACCAGCATCGCTGCCACACCTCCTTCTTTCACAAGCACCACCATCGATCATGTCGCCGCATGAACTGACCAACAACCTTCATCACGGCGCTGACCATGACGGCGTGCCGCCTTTGACAACCGACTTGACGATGGCCGAATCCGAGCAAGACGAGTGGGAGCAGTGGCAGGAGATGACAGGCAACGAGCAGCTTTTCCAAATCCATAGGGTATGTGTTGCTCTGTTCCCTCGACTTGCCTATCCGCCGTTGGGGTTCCAAATTGCGTCAAGGTTCCAACATCAGCGTCCTCTCCATTCCGCAGTCCTTTCGCGCATTTGCCACCTACGCAATGGACAAGCTTGACTTGCTTGAGGCCCAGGTCAAGGAGATCAAGCAAGGCCAAGAAAACCTCTCATCGAAGTGCGCCGCAACCAACGCCAAGCATGACGAGGTCACCCACAACATTGCCGTCATCAAGAAGGAGATCGACGATATTTCGTATTGGCTCCCACAGCAAAAGTTGCCCAAAGAAATGGGCAAGGCCTTGACTCAAGAGGTCCAGAGGCTTTTTTACACGGATCCAAAGTGCCCCGTGGTCGCAGTGACCCACAACCATACTCTCATCGTCGGTACAAGTCTTCTCATTCATGCGGATCGATACTGACATTTGGTTGTGCCATGCATAGGAGTACTTCGCTGAGTCGGATATCGCGACGGTTGAGCCCCGACTGAAGCGGTATGTTGACGGCCTGGACAACGAGGAGCTTGCGGGTGAGTTTTGCTCAATTGCCCGTGATGCAATGGGCCACTGCCGCAAGCATGTCAAGGGCCGGCTCATGAGTATGTTCATTCCTTGCGACGATCCCTTCTGCTTACGCACATGATCGCCCTCGCTTGGACACCTCTCCACACCTTGGCACCTCCAACCCATCCCAATCTATGGCTACCGTCCCTCCACTCTTTACTCACCCAACTGCTTTGCTTACCACCGTCTTTACTCCGTAATAGGTTGCGATTCGGACCCGAGAAAGGCCCAAAAACTTGCTTCGGCACCACTATTTCAGTGGGCCAAACAAGTTTCTGGGTCCACCATCAGGTCGCGTAAATGGAACGACGGCAAGGCGCTTCAAGCGCGTTATGCCAAGTTGGTACGCATGTGCCGCACTGCATTCCTGAATCCACGCCCAGCTGACCTGCTCTGGCACTGCGACCTTGACTGTGCGTGTAGCGCATGTTCCGCGACTTGCCCGCGCACTGCGGCGTCAATGCGACCGGTGTGCCGTCCGCCCGCGGCAACAAGAAGCGCAAGGTGACCGTGGCTGCCGACGGCGATGGCCTCCAAGGTGAGCCGTTGACGGCCGAAGAACTGGTCGCCAAGGCGACAGACACCCGCTTTGTTTGCCCCGACGTTGAGGCGGCCGAGGGGCTGCTTCGCGTCATCACGACGTTGCAGAAGACCTCGGAGATGTATTGGGACGCATACGCGAAATTTGTGGAGTGGTGTGAGAAGCGCGGGTTGACTGACGAGGCGATTGTGCAGGCGGATGTGTCGTTGTACATGTCAGAGCCGGCGACGCCTCGTTCAGCGGGTGGCGCCGCCAGCTCGGGTGCAAGCACGGGTATTGGGCCGGGTGAGGCAGACTTGGGTGGCGAAGCGGCGGCAAGTGTTTCGGTGAGCACGGGCATGGCGGGCGTGATTGGAGGTGGTGGCACCATGGCCGTGGGTGGATCCGCGGCAGCCCCGGATACACCGACACCGGCGTCGCGTCCGAATTTGGGCTTGTGGAGGCCGTCGGCGGCGAGGAGGCAATTGGCCGGGCCGGGTGGGCCGTCATCATCCGGGGTGGGGAGCGTTGGAGGGCAGTGAGTGGATTGTGGCGGCAGCGGGCAATGAGGCTGGGGCGGGGGGCGGGGGCGGTTTAGGGAAATGGATTGGGTTTGCGTGCATGGTTTTGTGTGCCGGGAACGGGTGTATTATGGCAATATAGACTGGTGCCTGTGATCATGATTTGACCTGGCGCCTGGAGAGCGATAGCGGGCGAATGCCGTGCGAATGTCGTGCGAATGCCGGGCTGGATCGGGGCATGGAATAGGGGAGGACCGGGTTACATTTCCGTCGCTGGCGAGTAATTGACGGGTTGTATGCATTGGCCAACGACCGGTTGCTGGCGACCCGGTGTTGACGGGTTGCATGCCTGACCCGTCACTGACGGGGGAAATGGCGAAACGGGTGATTGACTCGTGGTCGTCACCAGTCATCGACGGACCTCACCCAACCCCGTCGATCTCGGGGCTGCACTTTTGGGCGTGAGATGGAGGACGGAATGAGTAGACCGCCGATCCACCCATGCTGAAATTTCTGAGATTTGGATGAGGATTTTTTATTCAATGTCATGCATTGTTCAGCCAACCTACACAAGGACACTATGCACTAGCAAGTCAATGCAAAAGTTTCCTTGGCGTCAGTAGCATCACCTCGTCATTTTCAACCGACAACCGAGCCTTCGACTCGCATCCCGCACCCACCCCACCTGCCATCCAACGCCCGCCCGACTCCAGAACCACACTCGCTTTACGTTTACCCAACAAATCACAAATCACTCCCATCTGTTGCACCATCGCTCAGCGCTTTTCAACGATGCCCTCGCCTCCGCAATCCCCGGCGCGCCGCCAAATCCCGACAAGGGACGGCAAGTTTGTCATTGGCGTGTGCGCGATGGACGCAAAGGCCCGCTCAAAACCCATGCGCAATATTCTCAACCGACTCGTGGCCACTGGTCATTTTGAAGTACAGATCTTCGGCGATAAGCAAATTCTCTCGGAAAAGATTGAAGATTGGCCAGCATGCAACTTCCTTATCTCGTTTTTCTCGACGGGATTTCCCCTGGACAAGGCCATCGAGTACGTCAAACTGCGCCGGCCGTACTTGGTCAACGATTTGGTCACGCAAAAGGCCCTTTTTGACCGCCGGCTCGTGCTGGCCATCTTGGATCACATTGGCGTGCCGACGCCAAGACGCGTGCTCGTGAATCGGGACCTTGGCGATGGAGGCAAGGAGGAAATCGACTTGTTTTCCGAGGAACTCGTCAGCAAGATTGAGCGGCACTTGAACCTCTACATTCCCAACGTTGTTGCTCCGACAAAGAGCGTCGAGCAGGTGGATTACGATACGCTGGTCGTGGATGGCGTGACGATTACCAAGCCGTTTGTCGAGAAACCCGTATCTGGCGAGGTATGCTCTTTACCATGCATATTCACTCTTGACATCTCTTTGGTGCTCAAGAACTCATTTCCCTGGACAGGATCACAACATTTACATCTACTTTCACTCGTCGCAAGGCGGTGGGTGCCGCAAACTGTTCCGCAAAATCGCCAACAAGTCGTCCGAGTTCGTCCCGGACCTCTGGCAAATCCGCAACGACAACAACTCGTACATTTACGAGGAGTACCACGAGCAAGAGCAGCAATTTGACGTCAAAGTCTACACGCTCGGCCCAATCCACCAACACGCTGAAACACGCAAGTCGCCCGTGGTCGACGGTATTGTGCAGCGCAACCATGACGGCAAGGAAATCCGGTACATTACCCAGCTTTCACCCGAAGAAAAGGAGTATGCACGGCGCGTGTGCTTGGCGTTTGGCCAGACCATTTGCGGATTTGATTTGTTACGGGTGGGCGGCAAGTCGTATGTGATTGACGTCAACGGGTGGTCGTTTGTCAAGGGAAACGACGGATACTACGACCAGTGTGCGGCCATCCTTTCTCGTCTGTTCCGCAATGCCGCAAAGCGCCACCGCGGATCGCTCATGTTGACCAAGGACGCCAGTTTTGAAAACCAGTGGAAGCTCAAGGGCTTCTTTGGCGTCATTCGGCATGGCGATCGCACTCCCAAGCTCAAGAAAAAATTCAGTTTCATGTCGCCGCCATTTGTCGAGTTGCTGGGTGGTGGTAAGGAGGAGGTCATTTTCAAGCGCGAAGAAACCAAGCGTGTGGCTGAGGCCGCTGAGCGTGCGTTGGAGCTGGGCCTTGAAAAGCAGGACCAGCTGCGCCTCGTTTTGGACATCTTGCGCGCCAAGGAGGACAACGAGGACGTCAAGGTCCAAGTCAAGCCATCGTGGAAGAAGGGGTCCGACGGAGCCGTGCTCGACAAGTTGCAAGTCATTTGCAAGTGGGGCGGCCGATTCACGCATGCTGGTCGGCATCAATCGCTGGATTTGGGCGAAAACTTGCGCAAGGATCTCATGCTACTCAACAAGGAGCTCCTCGAAGACGTCAAGGTGTACTCGGCGAGCGAGACACGGGTCGTGCAGACGGCCGAAGCGTTCATGGAGACATTTCTGGACCAGCCTGCCGGGTCCATTTCCATCTCTTCACCATTGCCACCGCCGCCGTCCTCTTCGTCAACCTCGTCTTTGGCCAATCCCGCTCCAACGTCCAGCGGTACCAAAGTCACCATGGAAATCCGTCGCGACATGCTGGACGATTCGAACGCCGCCAAGGAGGAAATGGAACGCGTCAAGAAGTCCCTCAAGGCCACGCCCGAGAACCTTGTCTTGCCCGGAATCGACCACCTTGACGCATTTGTGGGCGAGCTCATGAACGACATGCGACAAATGCGTGCGTGCATGCACGCCAATTTCGCCAAGCTCGACGTATCCGCCATTCAGTCCGAGTGGTGCTGCGACGAGTCGCCCGCATTGTTCCGCGAGCGTTGGGAAAAGTTATTTAAGGAATTTTGCGACGGCGGCGATTTGGACCTGTCCAAGGTCAGTGACTTGTACGATATGCTCAAGGGCGATGTGTTGCACAACAAGAACTTTGTGAGCCGCATCTTTGTGGATGAGCCCGAGTTTGAGGTGCCGCGGCCGCCGCCCACGCCTGGCGGTGGGGCCGCCCGGACGGGGACGCCGCCCAATGTCACTGGCCAACAAGCGAGCAACGCTAGCCCGTTGCCGAGTGCTGGGTCGTCACCGTTGGTTGGTTTGGGGTTGAGCGTGGCGGCCGGCAACAACAACAGCAGCAACAACGGAAACCCGGCAGCGACCATGCTCACGGCGGCCATTGATTCGATTGCCAACACGCCGTGCACGCCGTCGGCCATGACGCCGCCCAAGATGGTGTATCCGGCCATTCTCCGGGAACTGTACCGCAAAGCCAAAGTTCTCTTTGACTATGTTGGCCCCGCCGAATACGGATCGACCTCGGACGACAAGAAGCTCATTGGCTTGCTCACATCGTCGTCGCTCCTGCACCAAATTTTGGACGACCTCGAGGAAACCCGCCGCCGGCCCACTGGTGCAGCCACCCGCTTGTATTTCACCAAGGAGTCGCATGTGCACACGCTACTCAATCTCGTGTACGTGTCTGGGATACCCACAAAGATTCCGCAGGCGCAGCTCGACGAGTTGGATTACTTGACGCAAATCACATTTGAGCTGTACGAGCGTGGGCGTGGGATCGGGTCAGAGACGGAAAAGGAGTTCTCTGTGCGCATTTCTTTCTCGCCGGGCGGGTACTGTGCCGAGCTGGTCGAGTTGAAGGTGGACGAGAGGCATGCGATTTCTACGGCGGGAAGGAGGGATTTGACAGACCATGTCAGTTTGGATGAGGTGATGGTGGCTTTGAGCAAGTTGATCGCGGAGGGGTCAGCCAACGATGCGGATGGTAAGGTGTCGCCGAGTGCGGGAATGAGCGAGGATTCCTCGGCAATGTCCATGTGAGCTGGCATGGGAGTTTTTGGTTAGACTTGATTTCAACTGCCCCGTCTGTATCTGTAGTAGTACCACATGTTGTGATTTTTTCTACCTTCCCCATGCCATTCACTGCCATTCACTGGACTGTCGTGACATTTAATTTTTCATTCCATAAAGTGCTACTTGGCCAGTTCGGGGAGTGCCGACCACAGCTAAGGATTTACCATCCAAGGAAATGCAAATGGATATGTACTTCTATTGCATGTGTCATCACCGAAAAGCTCACGCTTCTGGAGGTTGCAGCACGTCGACGCCCAACCACGGCCGCAATGCCTTGGGTACATAGACTGACCCATCCTCCCGCTGATGCTGCTCCAAAATGGCCACAATGAGCCTTGGGATCGCTGCAGCGGTTCCATTCAGCGTGTACACGAAAGGCCTGGCCTCGCTACCAACGGCCTTGCCGGGCGCCTGCTCGGTTCGAATGCCCAGCCTGCGTGCTTGATAGTCCGTGCACGCCGACATGCTCGACACCTCACCCCACTCGCCAACACCGATTGCCCCGCGGCCGGGCATGTACGCCTCCATATCGACCTTGCGCGCAGCCGCTGCGCCAAGCTCCTCGGTCGGCATGAGCAACACGCGCGCATGCAGTTCCAAGGCCTGCATCATGTCGCGCTGCACGCACATGATGGCCTCCCACACGGCCTTGCTGGCCTCGGCCGTCGGCTCGGTCAGCGCAAACAGCTCGACCTTGGAAAACTGATGCACGCGATACAGCCCGCGCGTGTCTGCGCCCCTTGCGCCTGACTCGGCACGGAACGCGCGCCCAAATGCAACATACATCCGGGGCAGCGCGGCCCTTGGGATCTCGCTGTTGGCGTGCATGCCCGCCAATGGGATTTCGGCTGTGGCGGCGAGCACAAGGGCATCAGGTGAATCAGCAGCTGATGCGGCTTCGGCGTGGTGCACTACAGAGTAATTTTGCGTTTGGCGTGGGTCACGCGGGTGGAAGCCGCAGGCGGCCGAAACGGAGCGCTTGACAACGTCTGGCGGGGAGATGGGCGTGAAACCGTGACGAATGGCGATTTGCGTGGCGAGCTGCGCGAGGGCAAGTTCAAGAAGGGCACCGGCGTTCTTCAGGTAGTAAAAGGATGTGCCCGTGACTTTGGCACCGGCTGGAAGATCGATCAGGTCAAGGTGGGTTGCGAGCGTGACATGGTCCTTCGGCGGGAAGGTGTGGGCAGGTTTGCTGCCAAGAAGATCGATCAGCTTGGCATTGGATTCGGGTCCAATAGGAACATCTGGTTCGGAAAAATTTGGAATGTGGACGGCTTCGGCATACAGGGCCGCTTCAACGTCGGCGACCTGTTTGGAGAGGTCCTTGACTTGAGCCTTGAGATCCGAGCCTTGATTCCGAAGGGAAGCCATAGCATCCTTATTGCCCTCTTTGGCCAAATGCTTGATTTCCTTGGCAACGTCGTTGGCCTGCTGCTGGAGGGATTGAAGCTGGAATTTGGTCTTGCCCCATTGAGCGTACAGTGCGGCGGTCTTGTGAGCGTCGACGCCAGTGGCATTACGCAGCTCGGCGTTGCGCTGGTACTTGTGCGGGTCGGCGGCAATGGCTTTGAGATTCAGAGAGGGCCGAGCAGGGATGTGCGTGGCCGAGTTTGCCACCCTGACTGGGCTAGATCTTGCGAGATGGACGGGAGCCGAGGTCGAGGTCGAATACCGAAGTGCCGCTGGGACACTGAGGCTTGAAGGCCTCAAGGCGGAGCAAGTGATCTTTGTTTGAATCATGTTGAAGAATCAAGTGATTGCATAGAGTACTTTGCCGCAATCGGTATGGATGTATACATAAATATCCGACGACCAAACGTAAACGTTAACGCTAACACACTCTCTCGTTGTGTCTCACGCGGTTCCATCGGCGGACTCCACGTCGTCACTTCATTGCGAAGATCATTCCCTGTGCAGAGCATAAGGAGTTGCCAGACAGGCGTCGCACCTGGTCCAGGGAGCTATTTACCAATTGAAATAAATATGGGCCTGCAGCAGAGAATCTTGAAGAAGTTGCACGTGACGACTCTTACGATCAAGCTTTGCCGCAGTTTAGTACTACCCCCTTCCCACGCGACTGCTGCGAACTCGAACGTGGGGCTGACGCGCGCCTTGCACGATTCTCGGGCAGAAGACAATAAACCTACACCTCTACCGAGGTCCTCTGCTTGCTTGGGAAAAGTGCGTAAGTACTGTGGGAACAGCTAAAAAGCTCATGGATCCCCAGTCTGCCACCGCGATTCCCACTTCCCACTTGCCATCGAGCCCGCCTGATCCTTCCCTACACTTTGACCTTAGACTTTCCATTCGTAGACTCCAAGCCTTCTTGCGTCTGTCACTTCTTTGGCCGTACCATGTTTGACCGTCATCGCCTGCTTTCCGCTCGAGTTGTTGCGATTACCGCGAGCCTTTTGGCGTTTTGGATCCATTGGCCTCTCCCAACTCGAGCGCAATGGTCTTCAACACGAGAACCCGAGTAGTCCAGTAACTTACCAACTTGGGGCAGCGTCTGCTCTCAAGGTTATAGGTCCCGCCAAAGCTTTTCGACATTGACCTCGAGCGCGCGTCTGGACTTCGCAGAAGCATTTCTCAGGTGCGATATCATTCTGTGTATTTCCTGTGTGTGGCGATGACGGTCTTACAAAACGTGCTTGGGTTGCAGTATGAAGCAATCAGGCTTTCTCGACCAGCTCGTCGTCAAGCACCTCAGTGTCCCGCATCGTAGTTCCTAGTTTCTTCCAGTACACCGAGCCATGCTTTACGAATTCGAAACGGAGTTGCTCAGCTTGTCCAACGGTCAACTGCAAGGGATTCCTTACTGGGATCCTTTGGAACCAGACCCTGAAATGCCGTTTTCAAGTTCTGTGTTTGGTCCCAATGGTCTTGCATCGATGCGTCAAGGCCCGTTGGGACCACCATTTCGAAGGTTGACTGATGTTGACGGCGAGCTCGTGACAAGAAGCCCGAGTTGGGAACCTCAAGACGAATTTGCCCAGGTTCCGACTTATCAAATGATTGCACAAGTGCTGCAAAGTGCATCATCGTTCGGGTACAAGTCCAGTATGATCGAGATTGTGCCGCACGACAGCTCGACTTGCCACCCTCCAGCATGCGTCGCCGAGACGCTGTCCAGCACAACAAGACTGCGGCCGCAACAACAGCCAAGACCCGTCCAAAGTCGCACCCACACGCTCCGTTTCGCAAACTGGCCAGGTTGGACGATACCAAGTGGAAGATGTGGATGCCCAACATTTCGATGGAGGCCGTCAGGAAGGCGGAAGAGGGATATGACTACTTGGTTGACAAGACCAACGCGGCCATTCAAGAAGGAAAGATGAAGCTGCAAGATTTGAAGACCATCAACGAGTACTGGCATGCCCTGGCCAAGAATCGCACAGCCAGTAACGACGACTGCCAGGACACGGCCATTCCCGCCGTGAAAGCGCAAAGGTCACAATCGATGCAGCAGATGTCTGCCTCGTCCTCGGCCAATGTCATGGGAAGCGCAGGAGCTTGTGGCGTTGGCTTGGGTGCTCTAATGTTGTGGTTGCTTGTCAGTTTCTCTTTGTAGCACTACAGTCCTTCCGTTTCCCCATTGAAATCTATCCACTTTTGTCTTTGCCTAACCCATTTGACCACCACTCTACTCGACTGTCTTTCGCGAGCTTGCTGCTCAACTCACTCGATCTTCTTGCCACTCTCGAACATTGTTTTGGCCAGACTTTTGTTTTGGTCGTACTTGACTTTCTTGGTCTTAACTGGTCTATGCAATTCTGTGGGCACAGATTCATGATCATGCATATGCACGATGGAGCATGAGTAAACCGGCAATATGGAGTCGAATCGACCGACCCAAGTGCTTCGCCTGATTTACTTTGTCCCAAAAACAAGTGTAAACAACACTCCAATCAGCATCACGACGAAAGGGAAAAACCAATGAACTCCAGATGCCATCGGTATTGGCACCCCGGCCGCACGGCCAACGGGCCATTCTTGGCTTTGCTCTCTTCCCAACGAGTCCTGACTTGGCTCGTGCCTCACCTTGTCTCCCAAAACCTCTAAACTAGTACTCAGTGAATGTGACCCTGCCCCGCTTTCCACATCCCCAGCCTCGTCCTCATGTTGCTCGTGCAAGGCATCCATGCTTCGACTCCCATTTGCCGACGTCGCCGGCGAACGACTCCGCGCGACACCTCGGGCGCGACTTCGACTTCGGCTGTGTCCCGACGCTTGCATGCTCACAGGCAATTCAATCAGATCCTCCCCATCGTGTGCATCTCGCTTGTTTCCCACAACTCCATCGACCAGTCTCATGAGAGACCCGTGCAAGTGGCCCAGTCGAACACCGGCCATTTTGTCTGCGAATCCTGAAAATCCGAGCCACGAGCCCATTTGCGATCCCACAATGCCTGTTGGCGCGCCGAGGACCGAGGGGGCCATCTGGCGCGTGTCACTTGTGACGGATTTGGCGCGCGGTCGCGTAAATGTGGATAGCGGGCTTGAGACATTTGTAGGAACAGCAGACAGAGGTCCGACGGAACGACCACGGACGGATGGTGGTGGATGGTGTGGATGTGTATCGATGCGAAGCGATTGACGGCCGCGCGCCTGCGAGGTGTTCTCATGTTGAGGAAGACCTGTCATCTGTGCGGTTGGAGGACGGATCGAGTCTTGGACAGCAGCGGATGGCGAGGCGAGCTTCGTCCCTCGCAACCAGTGAGAGTCGGTGATGAGGCCGACATCTGTACGTTGGGTCGGATTGCGAGCAAAGCATGCACGGAGCAGTTGGACAGATTCTGTAGACAGACGCAGGTCAGGGAGGACGGTGAAGGTACCGATTTCGAAGCAAACGCGACCATATACCCATCGATAGTGTTTTCGGGAGTCTAGGATTGGCCTGCCACACTGCCTGCCTCAACGACCTGAAGTCCTTACCATCGAACGGTAAGCTTGAAGTGAGCATTGTGTAAAGGACCACGCCCAAACTCCAAATGTCGGATTCCGGGCCATAAAATTCCCATCCAAAATGAACCTCGGGCGAAGCAAAGGGCGGCGATCCGGCAAACGATTTGAGCGGCTGGGTCCACGAGTAGCGCACGGTAAGTCCGAAGTCACACAGGCGGATTTGCTTGCCGTCGTTGGTCAAGAGGACATTGTCAAGCTGATAAGTGATAGCAGCGCATGTGAATGGAGGTCCCGTGTTGCTGATTGAGAGGATGAGGGCACACCTTGATATCTCGATGAACCCACCCCTTCTCATGCAAGTACCCGACCGCACTCACGAGCTGCGCAAACAATGGCCGCGCATCTTCCTCCTTGTATGCGCCAAATCCAGCCAGTTGCTTGTGCAAATCGCCTCTGGGCAAATACTCCATCACCATGTGTAAAACTGCCTCGGTTTCCACAACGTCAATCAATCGAATAATGTTGGGATGCGGTGGAATCAAATTGCGCAGAAACGAGCACTCGGCTGCAAAGTTTGTCGCTGGTTTTTTGCCATCCGCGAGTGCGCCATCGTTGCTGGATACTGGTGACGCCGCAGGCGAGCGCGATCGCTTGGCGATACGCAACTTATCGAGCGATTTGATGGCGACGCGCTCGTTGGTGCGCAGGCATTTGGCAGAGTAGACAACGCCAAAGCTGCCGTTGCCGACGAGGCGGCGGATCTTGTACTCTGGAAGGCCGTCGAGGAAGGTGGGAACAATTACCTGTGGCTTTGTGGGGACCGAAGGCGCCAGACTGGGGTGGGAAGAGCAAGTGGAGGGTGGTTGGTCACACGAGGAGGAGGAAGAAGTTGCAGATTTGGCGGTGGTACAAAGGGTGGTATCCGAGGTTGCGAGCGAGCGAGGGTGGCCGAGTGGGCTGTACTGTTCAACGCTGCCCTTCTCAGGCTGATTCGGAAGATCGTTGTTCAAAGGGTGGATTGTGGTGGTCATCACGGCGTCATGTAGCAAAGTCATCACATATCCAGGACGTAATTGCATTGACTGCCTTTTCCCAAAGATCCGCTGAGCATATCGCTTTACAAGCACAAGTCTCAGCCGTACCGGTAGTTGCATGTGGGTTCAAGTTGCTGCGGACGCGACGGGTTTCCTCACTGCGAATCGACGACCTCGTTCTCCACCACAGCACTCGAGTCGTGAATTCTTGTGAATTGCTAAATTCTTGACGGATGGAATGCAAGCTATATAGACTCTGCCATGGACACTTGAGGCACTTGGCCATTCTGCTCGATCCTCTCGTTGATCCTCTCTGAAACTCTCGTCCATCGTCAACAACATGCAGCGCAATCATTTGGCACTTGGCGGGCGACTGAGTCGACCCATCGTCCGAACGGTCGCACTGGCTGGGCTGGCGGCTCTTTGCCTGACGGCACTCTGCACACACGCCCACGACCGTCACAGCCACGATCACGACCACGCCCATGGCGACGGACACGATCCAAACAGTGCCGAGCACGCCACTTCGCGGCTCTGGGACCCGTCCAACCGAGGCTCGCTGATTGCGCTCGACTTGGACCTCTCAACCTTTACGGCACTGTACTACGACACCCTCACAGAGTCGATTCAGTCTTGGTCTGCTCCCGTGTGCCTGATTGACCGCGGGTCACGGCCGGACGCTCCCGGCTCGGACCAACATCGATTCCAACTCTGCCCACCTGATGAAAACGCCTCAAGCAACAGCGCCGGGTATGCCAGCATCGTCGATGGCGCAACGGGTGAACCCATCAATAACCCGCGCAATGGGATCCGGACTTTTGCCCAACCAGGCGTCGGGCAAGTATACACGGACCTCCTGGCTGCGTTCGAGTCGCAGTCCGTTTTTGTCAACAAATCATCATCACCGACAGCCAACGGCGCACCAGACCCGAGCCTTATCTCAATCAAACTGGCATCGCCAGTCAGCCGAACCGACCTCAAACACGCGGGCATCGCCGACATCCGCAGCTTTTGGCGCCTAACGTCGACCCCATTGCACTCGCGCGACCTGCTCACGCCCACCCAAGTCCTGACCATTTACCTGGGCCTCATCTTCCGGCACGTCTCTGGCCTCCTCTGGTCTGAATCCCACCTTCCAATCTCGTCCGCGCGCATTTCGGGCATTCTCCCCATCATTCCCGGCACCTGGCCCGCATACCAGTCATCGGGCCCAAACGATTCGTCGCCACTGTCGGCACTCCTGCGCGCGCTACCTGCATATGATTCGCATCCGCCGAGCGTGTTTCGCACGCTTGTGCGGCCCGTGGCGACAGTCCATGGCGCTCAGGTGGATCAGGTCGCAGAGTGTTTGCACAAGTCGCTCAAGGTGCTTGTGGTGCACAAAGACTCCAGAAATGTCGGGCAGGCGCAGGCGCAGTTGGTCAATGTCCCATTGTCGGATTTTGTGAGTGTCGAGCCCGTGCGGGTCAAGTCGGCGCTGGCGATGGATGTGGGCGTCGTCAAGACGCTAGTTGGCGAAAATGTGACGCATGTCATGTTGACAGGTGGCGGTTGGACGCAGCAGGACGGAGTGTCGCTGAACGATGCTGTGCCTCACGCCGACGTTTCTGTCGCTGGCACAGACGAGTGGACCCGTGTGCCATACTTGTCAGCGGCGGCCACCATTTTGGATCAACAATACTCGACGTGCTCGTGCGGCAAGCGGGACACGATGGTTGCCCGATGTGACTTGATTTCGGGCGCAGGCTCAGCGGCAACCAACGGGATGCCGCAGGTTGTTGCGGCATCGGCGCCACCGGCGGCTCCGCTCATGCTCGCGTCGGGCACCACGACGGATTATTATGCGCGACACTTTATAACTGGCAAATGGATCTACATTGGTCGGCATTTCAACTCGTCACCCATCCGTGTCCACGAGCGCGGATGGGATGTTGGCCGCGTTTCCAACGGCGCGTGTGTTCCGCGTGCGGACCCGCGCGATTTGCAGCAGCGCAAGCACATTTCAAAACACCGAGTGCATTTGGGGTTGCCGCCCGCTTGGGCGCAGATTGTGTGCTTGAACCCGTATCATGTTCCAGGGCGCGTGAGGCGGCTGGGCGAGAATGGGGTCGAGTTGGCCGTGGTTGAGTGGTGGGTTGTGGATAAGCGGTGGTTTGCACCAGATTTGGGTAAGGAAGAGGGCGGCGGCAGCGGCAAGCGGAATGCAAAGGCCAAGGGCAAGGGCAAGGGCAAGAGCAAGTAGTATGAAGTGTGCAGTATTGGAATAAGTATCTGGCGCAATGAATATACTATTGACGGAGATAGATGATCAATAGCCAAGCTCTTGCAAGAAGGCGATCGAGCAGCGTTTGGCTTGTTCGAAATTGACTTGGAAACCCTCCATGCCGCCGTAGTACGGGTCCTTGATAATCAGTTGCTTTTGCGGATCATATTCGCCAAACATGCGCACCACGGCCTTTGAAGATTTGGGCTGGATACGCTTGAGGTTGGCGAGATTTTCACGGTCCATGCTATGCCGGCGGCACAAGCGTTACCGGAGTGAGCATGTGAATGACAAGGGAACGGAACCAGCAGACCAGCATGAATGGGAGGAAAGCACATACCAAAAGATGTAATCAAATTGGTCAAAGTCGGCTTTGGACACTTGGCGAGCCGTGTGCTTGACGGGCACACCGTTTGCGAGACAAGTTTCGACCGAGCGTTCGTCGGGCGTGGAGCCAATGTGGTAGGCGGCGGTGCCCGCAGAGTCGATGCGCGGGAAATGGTCGGTGAGGCCCTTTTCACGGACCTGTGCAACAGCATCTTGGATTAGAGCTATGGTCTGGCAGCCATTCTTGGACGCGTGATGTGGCGGAGGGAGAGCACAGACCATGTGGGCAAAGACGGCCTCGCACATGGGCGAGCGACAGATGTTGCCGAGGCAGACAAAGAGGACAGAGGGCATTTCGCGGAGTCGCTGACGCAGAAGAAGCAAGGCGGATAGGTAGATGGATATGAAGAAGGCAGACGTTGACGCTGTCTGGGCAACTCGATGGCTCGATGCATAGTTGCAGTTGGATCGGCAAGACAGTGCCCGTGGCCCGTGGGCGTGCCAAAGGCGCGGCGAGTTGCCGGCGCTGCTGGTGCTGGCACGCGGCCAGAAGAAGACAAGGTATTTATGTAATGTTGATATGCACTCGATGAAATCTGCTGTGCGACCCGTCTACTTCCTCTTGCTCGTGAATTCGTAGTGAAACTCGTGCTTCACTGCCGATTCCTGCCTTCAAGAACGCCAACCGCCGGCAGCAGGCGCCAAGTCAATGGATTCAGCTGAATAGTGTACATCTACATTCCACGGACCGGAAGCTGTGTCTGTGCACCTATGCTCAGCGTTCCATTTTGAAAATGGCCTTGCGACAGCACGACGTGGCCGCGTCCGACTCAACCGCCCACTTGGTTCTCGGCCAGACCGACATGCCGCCAGTCTTGGCACAAGGGTCCGATGGCCCACTAGCATTGTTGCTTGACACCTCTCGCCCGCTCCCTGTGCCGCCTTCCGTCTCCCAGCCACCAATCCTTTATGGCGTACAACCGCCACCCCCGACCCAAATCCGAAATGGCACCCAGTACTCGCTTCAAACCATTGTCACCGACTCGATTCTCGATCCACATCCCCGCGTTCAAGCAACGCATCCTGCCACTCCAGTCTCGCCGAGTCATCCGTCGCCCGAAATTTCCAAAAAGCAGTGGCTGTCTAGCTTCCTCGACAAGTTCCTGCGAAAGCGCAATCAGCAGCAGCAGCAGCTCGCTCGCAACCAGCAGCCTTTCGACTTCTTCCCACTGCTTGGATCGGCTCTTCAAGTATCACTGGTTGGCCTTGTCTCCCTCGGCACCCCTCCCGTGATTCTCGAAGCCTTCTCTTTCCGAATCTCGGAAATCTCGCCCCCAGGTACTGGATCCACACGCCTGCTTGTCCCTGCCCGATACTCCATCACGTGTACCTATGGTCCGCACGTATGGCCAGTGACGCGATCCGAGCACGAGTTTGCCCTCCTGCGCGCCAAGATTCCCCTCAGCGAAATCCGCCACCACCGCTCCCTCAAGGCTCTGCCCTCCTTTCCCTCGCTCAGCGACTTGCACACCGCCGAAGCTCGCTCGCAGGCCGTATGCAAATATCTCACACGTCTTTTGCGCGCCATCAACCTGACGTCGCTTGTGTACCTGTGCGACTTTCTCTCCTTCTCATCACTATCGTTCGACCGCCACTTTATTGCAAAACCCCTCGAAATGCCCTGCTCGGTTCGCATCTACACCCCCGCCATGTGCGGCCGCACCTCGTCTCACTCCGTGCGCGACGGCTGGATCCTCGTTTCGCGCGAAAACGCGTGCATTGTCATCCTAGGCGCTGTTGACGACGCGACTCCACGCCGCGTGTTATTCCTCGACGGCCCAACGCTCACCGTAAGGGAGCACAAGCCGACTGTCGCAGGCGTGCAACGCCCGCGTGTGTATTTGGTGTTTGGCGCAAACAACCACCAGCACGTCAGTTTACAGGCGCGATCGCAGGCGGATCATAAGCACTTGCTCGACTATTGCGCCCAGATTGCCACGTCGTCCAGGTTTACCGTGCATCCGTTTGGATCGTTTGCGCCGGCACGCGCTAATTGCCATGTCGAGACATTTGTCGACGGGGAGGGGTACTTTGAGCGGGTAGCAGAGGTGGTCGAAAGGGCGCAGCGGTCGATTTACATCATGGATTGGTTTTTGACGCCCGAGATTTACTTGAAACGCAAGCCGGGTATCAGCGGCGAGGAGCGGGAAAAGTGGCGATTGGATCGTCTGCTCAAACGAAAGGCAGATGAGGGCGTGCCCGTGTATGTGCTTGTGTACAAGGAAGTTGCGGCAGCATTGACCATCAACAGCTATCATGCCAAGTTTTCGTTGTTGGGGTTGTCGCCCAACATTCACGTCATTCGGTTAGTTTTTCTATCTCGACTCTGTTTCTCGCTCGCCAGTCTCCATCTCACCCCGTACGTACTGTGTTGCAGACATCCCGACATCTCGCCCAAGGACCCATGGTGGGCGCATCACTCAAAACTCGTTGTTGTTGACGACATTTTCACCTTCATTGGTGGCGTCGATCTGTGCCTGGGTCGTTTTGATACCAACGATCACCCGCTCTTTGACTTTGCGACCCCGCCCTTTTCCCCGGCCAAGACTACTCCAACCCGACAGTCAAGGACTTTATGAACGTTGACCGAGCCTGGGCCGACGACCTGCTCGACCGCACATCGACTCCGCGTATGCCTTGGCACGACATTGCCTGTCTGGTGGTGGGCAACTCGGATGCGGCCCGCTCGTTTTGCCAGCGTTGGATGTTTGCTCGCCGCACAAAACCCACCGTTTTTCGTGCCATTCCGCCACTGTTGCCGCCGCCGTGCGAGTATGCGATTGGCGGCACCAGCCCTGGCGGCGGCGTGTCACCGGCAGCCGTGTTAGACTTGCGGCGGATTGAGCAGGTGTTGGGCAGGAAACCGGATTTCTCGTCACCGACCCAGATGTGCAGGTCGTTGGCGGGATGGTCTGGCGGGGTGCCGACCGAGCAAAGCATTCATCAGGCGTATCTAACATTGATTGCCGAGGCAAAGGAGTGCGTTTACATTGAGAATCAGTTTTTCGTGAGCGGATTCTATGCAGCGAATCGGATTGGGGATGGTACGCCTTTCGTATTTGCATCAAGCTCCTTGCGCACCCGGATCCATCTGATTGACTGTCGGTACCTCAGCTTTGTATCAACGCATTCTGCGAGCACATCAAGAAAGCCAACGATTCTTTGTGATTGTGCTCATGCCCCTGATGCCGGCATTCCCTGGCCCACTCGACACTGCTGCTGCAAGCACACTACGGTCCGCCTCATGTTTACTTCCCCATTTGGAGCCGCTGGTGCTGAGTCTCGTCTGCACTCTTCACAGATTGATCCTCGGCTATCAATACTCGTCAATTTCCCGCGGCCCCGAATCCCTCCTCGGCCGTCTCACAGCCGCAGGCGTCCCGCACGAAAAGTACATTGGCTTTTTCGGGCTGCGCAAGTGGGAAGCCATTCCGGCTGCCTCGCAGCTCGAGCACTTGCAGCGGCCGCGCTCAAGCAGCACGCGGTCGTTTGCTCGCCCGCGTACGAATAGCACACGTGTCCCGGCGACGGCAAACGGTGCAAACGGGCGGCCCAGGTCGACAAGCATTCGGTCGCCGCGTGCAACCGCGTCAGCCGCCCCTGCAATATCTGGAGCCAATGGGTCAACCTTGCCAGTGTCGGCGGAAACGGGGCGGGCGCGCGTGCAGTCCGACGATAGCCCGTCTTTGGTTGCAGCAGGAACAGTGTCGACATCGCGCGAGCGGACAATCACGATCCAGTCGCTGGCGATTCCGCCGTTGGAGGTGCCCGTGTCTGTGGACGGCATGGCCCCCACGGATTTGGACCCAGAGGTGCAGCTCAAGACTGAGCTGGTTTACATTCATTCCAAGCTGCTGATTGTCGACGACGAGTGCTGCTTGATTGGCAGTGCCAACAGTACGTTCTCTCCCGTACAATTCGCCCATGCGCCATTATTGTCTCCGATCTCTCATCGCATCGCTGTTGTGCACGCAGTCAACGACCGATCTATGCTTGGCAACCGCGACTCGGAAATGGCCGTCATTCTGGGCCCGTACACGGACCGCTCCCATTCGCAAGCCCGCGACCTGCGCATTCGCCTCATGCAAGAACACCTGGGCCTGACGGATGCCGACCCAGACACCCAACTGCTGCTGCAGTCCATGTCGGCTGCCGACTGCATTCACCTGTGGCGGACCACGGCACGCGCAAACACGCAAGCGCTCGCCGACGTGTTCCACTGTGTGCCCGAAGACAGTGTCACGTCATGGGCAGAATATCATGCGTGGATGAATAGCGCGCCATATGCGGATCCGGACAAGGTGAGTGAGTTGCACGCCAAGCTGAAGCGGGAGGTCAAGGGGCATTTGGTCGAACTGCCGCTCAAGTTTTTGGAGAGGGAGAATCTGTTGGACTTTCAGCTCAGTCCAGAGGGGTTTTTGCCTGCTGAGGTTTTCATTTAGCGTCGGGCGGTCGAGTCGGGATAGGGAAATCCGTTTCATTTTTTTTGTGTCTCTTTTGGTTGCCGAGTACTTTTGTAGAGTGGTATACCTAGCGTCTCACTTGTCATGGGCAATCCAAGTCTTATCCATGGCATAAAACAATTCCACGTCTCCACGGCTCGTGAGCTCGTCGAGTGCCAAGACTGAACCGAAAATGACTGCCTCCCGTTCCATCAAATGCTCCCAACGAAGAAACCGAAAGAGTGTTATGTATGTTGGGATTGCAAAGTGTTTTGGGAACAGTTGAGTTATCATAGACTCACGGGCGAGAAACAGATACCAGGGGGTTACAATGCGCAAACCAATCAAAATGCCACAAGTTGGCAATATGGCGATCACGAGCAAGTGGGAAAGCAGCGCAAACTCCATTGAATGACGGAATGGGCTTGTCTCCGAGTCCAGGAACCAAGTACGCCATCAAAATGGCACGAACCTTTTACTCGATATCCTCGGAAAACAAGACACAAACAAGATCGGCCATTGACCACAGACCTGTCGTCGTTGTGACGGCACCAGACGCCTTGTCCAGGGCAAACCAAGGGCAAGTCCACGACTCGGCAACGTGATTGTCCAAGCGAGCGATTGGGTCAAGTCGTCGACAGACATGACAACGGTTGATTGAAGAGCCTGCCTTGTTTGGACCCGCATCCAGCAGGCCCACTCGACAAACGCCTCGCCAACCACAGACACTTGATTCATGGCAACGATTCCTGGGTGCATGAACTTATGCCAGCTTGAAGCGACACCACAACAGTCTCGTTGAGCAGTGTACCGGGCTTTCAGACGTGCGGGCGACGAGCCAACCCGTCATCGGAGCGAGCGCATTCGAAAGTGGATCCCGTTCAATGTGTTCCAACAGGAGCTGCTCCATTCTTCGAATTGAGAGTTCGAGGGCGAACGCTAAAACGGCATTGGTCGACGGGTGAGACATCGCAGCGGTGAAGGATGGGATAGGATCTTGCATCGAACGTGATCACAGAGCTGACGGTGAGCCATTGGCTCAGTGCAGACGGGCCGCGACGGAATTGAAGCGGCCATAGGATGCGAAGATTTGTTGGAGCAAAGACTGGGGACTTCGGGCCAGTCCGCAGACATGCGCCAGTCGAGGCGACCGCCCAGGTCAGCCGTTGGATCAACAGGGCCAGATGAGGTAAAAAGGCGGCATACCAACTAAACGGCGGTGTGCACTATGTACCTTTCTTCCCGTGCTTTGCCTGAAAGAGTCTGAAGGCGGAGAGGGGTCGGCGACAGCCGCCGACACTTATGGGAACGGGTTGTTCAAGTTCAATCAGATCGCTCGTCACTTCTTGATGAATCTGAGACATTCGGTCTTGTATTAATAATGGATACCACGACCGGATCGAGATTTTCTCTGTCTGGGACTTTTTGTCACTGGGCTAAACCAATGAATCTTGTATTGCACTGCTCACTGGTGCCCTGCTTCCAGCGAACGTTGCTCTTTGGCGTTGCTCACTTCTTTTCAGGTCAAGGTCGAGGAAGAGACCAAAAAGTAGAAAAGGACTGGATTAAGTGAGCAAGGACAACAACGGATACGGCAATTCGGGACTGAGAAGACATGATGGCTGAATGACTATAGACAAGTGAACGTGGTGGGAATGCGATGGAAAGGAAACAACAAGAGAACGAATAATGCGCAAGAGCAACATCAGGGCAAACAATTCAAACGTCAAACTTAGACTCACAGGAGCGCAACCCATGCAACGACAAGCGCCGCCAACCCAGCGCCGACCACGGGCACTTTACTTGCACTAGAATTCTGACCCTCCTTCTTCTTCTGCAATTCTGCCACGGCCGGAATCGCCGTGTCCTTGCCATCATCCTCCATGGACGTATTCTTGGCCACCGTCTTGACCAAATCATCCACAATTTCTAAATTCGCCAACGTGATTGTTCCGTCCTTGATCGACTTGTTGACCTCATCAATCAAATCTGCATACCCCTTCTCCACTTGCCTGACCGTCTCAAGCGAAATGTTTGGCATCCACGCCTGCCACTGCTTGTCGTCGAGCGGAATCATCTTGAACAACTCGGTCACGGCGCGTGGATCCGCGGGCGGCGCGTTTGCCGGATCCACTTGTGTATCGCTACTGGTGCCATTGCCGCTGCCCGCGGGTGGCTGCTGGTTGGTGACTTGGCGACGCACGAGCCGCGGCGCGGGGGCCGTACCGACTTGGTCGTAGGTGAAACACATGCGCGTGCGATGGCGCAGCGTATCGAGGGCCGTGTACTGGTTGGTGTAGATCGGAACACGGTCACCGGGGCGGATGGGTTGTTGGCCTTGCTCGGTCACGAGGTTTTCGGCGTTTTCGAGGCGGACGGATTGCCACACAGCCCACAGGAGGTCGGTATAGCAGTCTGGTGGATTCAATACGGCGTGTCAGCTGGTGAAAATGCCGTGTGAGAGTGTAAATGTCACGTACGATGAAGCCAAAACTATAGTTGGATTGTATTCGTTAGCCCTGGCATTTTGGTCCGGTAACACCGAGTTGATAGCAATCACGTACCACTGGATCCGACGGAGACCTCGACACATCGCCCATATGCCCACCAATAATCACATGATACCTGTTGTGAGGCACCATCTCGACCTCCCTCGACATTTGCCCAAACGTCCTGAACCGATCCAGTGCCCTTGCCACAATCTGCGACGCCGGCGCCCAAGCAAACTGGCCAGACACACCCGCAGGTGGTCTCCTCTCGACCGCCGTGCGATCCGAATCGTCCGTCAACCCGCGAAACGGCGCGCCGAGTGGGCCGTTGTTCAAGATGCCAACGCCGTCGGTCGAAAAGACGCGCGACGCACGTGGATTGTTTGAGTCTGCGAGTTCGTCCCAGTAGGGCAAGGCACCGAGGCGGCCGTTGGATACACGCACGAGCTCGGATTCCATCTCGAGAAGCATGGCGCGGTGCACGGGCAGAAACCATGAGGTGCCGTGCGGGACTTGGCGGTGCTTGGCCACGAGCCGGTCGATAAAGTTGGACTGCTTCAATCTGCCACGACCGCGACGGTAAGGGTGGAAACACCGGTCAGCAAGTCGATTGTGATCAGCAGAGTTCATAAACCTTGCTTGAACGTACTGGAGGAAGGCATCTGCATATGCACGGCGCTCGGCCGACGTCAGCGACAAGAAGCTGCGTCGGCGGCGGACGCCTTGCGCGCATGCGTTGGGTGGCGAGGATTGGGCAGCGGTCGTCAAGGTGAATGCCAACAAGCAAGACGCGGCCGCGATCAGCAGGACGCAACCGACTCGGAGGCGACGGCGGACAGCGGCATGAGGATGAGGGTGGGTCGATGACATTGTGATGATGGGCAACGTGTCCATCCGGATCGGTGTATCTATTATTTGACTGAGAATGGCGACCGTCTTTGATAAATCCTTGACACAGGAGCGAAAGGCAGGAATGAAGATCGTTCGTCAATGGAGCGGCGGGTGACTGGTGGGCGGGCGATGAGCGGTTTTTGTTCTCACACGTTCCCACGCACGGCGGGAGGAGCAGCGGCAACAAGTCATGACTCGAAAGTTGCGTTGCAACCGATCCCTGGACGGGCACCCATTCATTCGTCCACAATTGGCAAATGTCACATTGTATCAACGATATCATCCCAACAAAACACACAAGAAGACAGGGGAAAGACAAGCAAACGCATGCACTGTACAAGACACAAAAGAAAAAAGAGAGAGGTAAAGCCATTCACCGTTCGCACTTTGCACACCGTCTCACCACCGCCTTCTCTGCCCTCGGCCTCAAGCATGGCGCTATTGTGATGGCCACCAGCGTGAGCAGCAGGGCAACATAAGTCCAGAAAAAGTCGCGGACGGCCAAGTTGAGAAGCGTGAGGCGCGCAAGTGGGCCGCGATAAGTCCAGGACACAGGCAGAGACGACGTTGGCGGCGATGGCGGTGAACGTGCAGATCGGCGAGGTTTGACTTGTGTGAGCGAAGTGGGGGCAGAGGTGGAAACGGATGCAGAGGAAACGCGCGCTTCGGGCGGTGTTGTATCGGAAACAGGCGAGAAAGGAGCGGAAATTGAACGAGAAGATGAAATGGAGGGCATTGAAACAGAAGGTGTATCAGGCGGTGAAGGCGGTGTGCGAACGGCATTGGTGACAACCGATTGAGAGGCGGAAGAGGAAGATGAGGGGGAGGAGGAAAAATGTACAATGGTCGAAACTGAGGAAGATGAAGGGGCAGAGCCAGTTGAAGAAGAAAATGGCGGCAACGGCGTCAAGAGTGGTGTCGGCGACGAAATGACTCGTTGGCGTTGATGACGCCCGGACGATCCACGAGTCGACGACGATGGCCGTCGGCCACGCAAAATCGACTTGACCGGCGAGTTGGGGTCCGTGATTAATTGATCAACAAGTTGCGCATACTCTGGAATAGTGCAAGTAGACGACGTGGTCGAGCGGGTTGAAGACGTGGAGGGAGTGCGCCGGCGGCGGCGGAAAGAAGAGGATGACGTTGAAATGTGAGTCGGAGATGTGGCAGCGTTGGTCAAGGATGGAGGGGGAATGGAAGCGAGTTGAGACGGATCAATGAAGGCTCCACATTGGCAGCGGAACGACTGCAAAATGGTGGGAAATGAGAATGGAAAGGAGGACGGGGGAGGATAGGAGGACGGGCATGCGTGAGCGATGGGGAACGAAGGGTTTGAGGAAAGGATTATGGGACCTTGAGAATGTCGATAGATAAGATGCGGCAATACGTACGTCAAGCAATCCTGAAAACGCCGTCTTGGGCTCACCATGCTCCTTGACCCAAGCCTGCTCCAACTCGGAAATCAAACTCGTCGCCGAATTTTCGGCCGCCACCTCACTTGACCACGTGGACCGAATCGACGACACTCCCGGCTCCATGTCGGCCTGACCATTGACCTTTGCCAACCGCATGCGCAAGTCGTCCACCAACTCACGCAGCTCGATAATGTGCCGAGCCTGATGCTTGTACGACTCTTGCAAATCGGCAAACTCCTTGAGCTGCTTGTCGGAATCCAAAAGCTGCGTGCGGATATCGTCGGCCTTGGTCACAGCCACCGTGAGCTGGTCGGCCAGCTGCGCGTTGGCCTCGGTCAGTGCATCGCGCTCGCCACGAAGCGTCAGCAGTTCATCCTGCAAACTATCAAGCGAATCTTCCGAGCGATTGCCGCCCGCCAGCTTGACCTTGAGTTCAACGTTATCCCTTGCCAGCTTTTCCTTTGTCGCCAAGGCATCGGCCAACCTGGTCTCTAATGCCTCGGCCCGCTTCACCTCGCGGTCCAAATCCACCTCAAGGTTCTTGACATCGCGACGGTGGGCATTCCGTGAGTCGCGCAAATCCAACTCGAGTTGCGCCACGCGTGACTCGAGGTCCTGGTTGTGCTGCTCGAGCTTGGCGAGAATCTCGTCGTCACCCGCATGATGGCCGGCGGCGTCCATGGACTCGGCAAGACGTGCCCTGGCCTTGGCGGCGAGGCGGGCGGGCGCAGAGGATTCGGATTCGGTGAGTGCGGCGCGCAGGTCGTTGTTGGCGTCAAGAAGAGATTGGCCGATTTCGGCAGCAAGCAGGAGGTCTGTGGTGCGTTTGTCAGCAGGTGAGTGAGTGCGGCGTTCATGGGTTGTAGGCGGTACAGGAGAAAGCAGCCTACATACCACGCTCCTTGGCGGCGAGGGCAGCGTAGGCGTCCTTGAGACAGGTGCGCAGCTTGTCCTCGGGCAGGGTGTCGACCTCTCTGAGGCGGTCCTCGGGGACGGTGACGGCGGCGAGGGCAGACTCGAGGTGGGTCATGTCCACGTCGAGACCGTTTGTGTTGGCGTTTGCGGTCATTTCAATTTCAATGTCAGTGATGAGTCGAGTCGAGGTGGCGATGCGTATGTATCCGTTATCCGTGCGTGAGGCAAGCTTGAGGGCAGAGAGTGCATGCAACTGTCCGTCGTCCTGTATTGCTGTGTTGGGAGACGTTAACGACCCGAAACATATGATGGACGGCACGTCCCCGGGTTGGCGTCCGAACTCCACCAGAACCTGGCTAGCACGGGTCACGCCTGCTCACGTGATCTCAAAGGCATTTGCTGTGTCGTGGGCTCGCAGCCAAATTGCGTAAAGATGTACGCCAACGTCAATGGCAACGCGGTCCACAGCCTCGTCAATGCATATGACAAGGCTCGACGTTCAATGCACATCGCGTCCTCCACCATGACATCGACTGCGCCCTCGAACAAGCTCAAGCACACCGGGCCCAACGTGGACGCCTTCAACCGGTTCTTTGCCAGTCTGCACGGCCACGACCGCTGGCACGCCACGCTGCTGCCGTCGCTCTTGGCCCCACCAAAGCACGCTGCCCTCATCAATCCGTTTTGTGAACCGCTCGTCTTGCGCCAAGCGCTCGCCCAGGCCTCGGGCACCCTGTCGCGCGTTGCCTGGCTCAAGGGCGTCACGGCCATCACGTCGGATCAAGCACCCATCAGCAACCGTGATGCTGGCGACGACGACGACAATGACGAGGGTGACCTTACGGATGGCGACAAAGAATACGATGATGGCGACCAACGGCATGTCGCCAAGCACGCACCCTTTGTGCACCCGCTCCGTGACGTGCACAACCTGGCCACCTACTACCTCATGGACCTGGCGTCCATGCTGCCCGTCGAAGCACTCAACGTCTCTCCCGGCCACGACGTGCTCGACATGTGCGCCGCGCCAGGCGGCAAAACCCTCAACATTGCCTACCGCCTGTTCCCCACGACACCCACGGGCGGCAAACACAAGGGCTCACTCACGGCCAACGAGCCATCGACCGACCGCCGGTTGCGCTTGCGCGACGTGCTCACATCGCACTTGCCCGTGTCCATTGTGACTGACCACGTCCAGCTCACGTCACTTGACGGAGCGGCCTTTACCCGCGGATACAAGCGTTTTCATCGCATTCTCATTGACGCACCGTGTTCGAGCGAGCGCCACGTGTTGCGCGACCCATCGGGCGAAATCACAAAGTGGACGTCGTCGCGCACAAAGACGGCAGCTCGTCGACAAGAAAAGCTCTTGTGGTCTGGGTTGTCGGTTGTGTTGCCTGGCGGAACGCTCGTGTACGCAACTTGCTCGCTATCGCAGGCCGAGAACGATGGCGTGGTTAAGCGTGTGCTCGCTAGGGTCGCAAAGAAGAAGAAGCGGGCAAAGGCAAAGGCGAGGGCTGCCGCGGTGCAAGAGAGCGATGACGACGAGAGCCAAGATGAGGACGACGAGTATGATGAGGAAGACGATGCCTGGTACAATCACGTCAAGGTGAGCATGGTCCGGCGCGAGTGGCCAATTGGCGAGCCCACCAAGTACGGGTGGATTGTGCTGCCTGATCAGGGGCAGGGATGGGGGCCGCTGTATTTCGCAGTCTTCAAGTGTACGGGTGTCGAGTAGATGTGAGTGTTTGATGAAATAGACCATGGACAACGGATGGATCACTATGTAATCACCAGTGTATAGAAAACGGTGGAGATGGAAAAATACAAGACAACGCAACAGGCAAAGAGGTACAAAAAAAAGCACAAACGACATGTAACGGATCATCAATCCCGCCAAAGGAATTCATGACTTATCCACGACGTCCCCTTCCACCACGGCCGCCACGGCCGCCACGTCCACCGGCCCCACCTGCAGCGCCGCCCAACATGTTGAGCAAGTCGGGATTTTGCATAGCCTGCTGAATGGTGGGGTCGTTCATCATACTGGCCAAATCGGGACCACCCGCACCACCCCTAGCACCTGCACCTGCACCGCCGCCCATCATTTGAGCCGCCATCTGAGCCAGCCCTGGGTTGTTTTGCATCATTTGGGCCGCCATTTGCATGATGTTGGGGTTGTTGAGCAGACCAGCAAGACCACCCGCGCCGCCGGCAAGTCCGGCGAGGCCCGCGAGCGGATCGGCGCCTGCGCCAGCACCTGCACTGCCGGCACCAAAGTCGGGCATGCCACGGTCGACTGACGATCCGTCTTGTTGAGTGTCGTCGTCATCGTCATCGTTGGCGTCAGCAGAATGTTCAGGCTCGGTCACTTCGGGCAAGCGTGCCTTGACTTGTGCAAGGGCTTGCTTGGTGGTACCATTGGCCGGGTCAAGCTCGACGGCTTTGAGGTAAGCGTCGTGGGCCTTTTGGAATTGGCCCGTGGCGTAGTAGGCGTGGCTAGCAAGGTGCACAGATCAACACTGCAGCGGTGAGTTATGCTTGCCCGATCCGGATGCGCCAGCGCTCAGTAGAATCAGAGCAGGTAAAGAGAGACATACCCAAGGCGCGAGTAGGCCTTTGAAAAGTTGGGATCGATCCTGGCCGCCTCGAGCGCATCCTCGATCGCCTTTTCATGCTCCTGGTTGCCCGAGTATGCGGCGGCGCGGTTGGAGAAGTAAATGGCGTTTGTGGGATTGCGCTCAATGGCCTGTGAGTACTTTGCAATGGCCTCGGCGTACTGCTTGGCCGCAACAAGCTTGTTGCCTTGCGCCTTGAGGTCTTCGGCGGCTTTCTTGTCGGCTTCCGACACTTCCTTGGGCTTACTGGGGGCGGCGGCAGCAGCCTTGGCCGACTTTGCTTGCTTGGTCTTGAGGTACACGTCAAACACCGACATGAGCGAGGCGGGCTTCATGGAAAAGAGCTGGACCTGGTCGTCGTCCGAAGCGTCGATTTTGAACACGTCTTGGATGCACTGCGAGGCAACATCGAGCGATTCACGCTCGTCGTCGGTCACGGCCGGCGAGGCGGAGACGGTCGTCAGGTACTCGACGATGGCGAAGGCGAGGCGCTTGGATTTCTCGTCCATGGTAAATTTTGGTTGGTGGGGGAGGTTGAAACTGTGTTCGTTGCTTTGAATGCGTTGTGCTTGGCTCAAAGAGAGGGGGAGGAGAGCCTTCCTTGATGGGGGTTGCGGTGGCAAGTCAATAGCTGTGGGCTGTGGCGACGGCGCAAAGTGTGTGTCGACGTGTCATTCACGATGGTGATGAGAGAAGAGCGTGGATCGCCCAAGAACCGTTCGGGCTGTCGATCTGTCAATGTGAATCAGTGCGCGACACAACGTGAGACAGTAATCTTGCGTTGCTGTCCGAGTTTGCGCAAGTACTCGACTTTTTCGACACGGTTCACGCACAGCTGGTCCTGCTGATCGTGTCGGCCACGTCAGCCGTCATCGGCACCGACTTGGAAAACGTCAACTACCGCATGTGCGATTACACGCCCGAGCTCGCCGCCAAGTCGGATGCCGCTCGCTGCGGCGCGCACCTCGACTATGGGACCATGATGTTGGTGTTTCAGTACGGAAACCGCGGGTTTGAGTGCCAATCGCCCGACGGTGAGTGGGTGGCCGTGTCTGGCTCCGATGTCATTGTGTTTTGGAGCTGGTGCGCCCAGGTCATGAGTGTCAGGCGTGTGGTTCCTGCTCGCCACCGTGTTTGTGTTCTGTCGACAGGAAACGGCGTGCGACGCAACACGGCAGTGATGTTTGTGGCTTCCGATGTGCATGTGCCGCTGATGCCGCTTGTGGACCAGGACGCGGGGCGTGTTTGGCCAACGGATTCGTCAAGGTCAATTGTCTGTTGCGCAATTCAAGGACGAGGTTGGAAAGAAGTGGCGCTGAAGGGCGGGGAACGAGGATAACCCGGCGCACGGCGGCGACCAGGATCAGGCCATTTTAGCCATGCTGCGGGAACAGAGTGGTCGATTTGGCTTCTGCCTCTCATGCTTGAATCAGAACCAGAGCTTTGCTTCTCTGAACATGTCTCACTCACTTTATCTTCCCATTGCTCCAAGTCCTTTGTTCAATCCATCGTCAACGTTGGCTATCTTTGCATTCGCGAATCCATCCAATACAGCCCAACCGCCGAGCTTGTTCCGCTATCCTGGTTTCACTCATGAAGCTCTTGTCATTGAGGTTGTTGCGTTCCAGGCTGCTTCATTCCGAGCGTTTCCCGAAGAGCAGCATTAAACTTTCGATCCAGGACAAACAGCAGAATCGGATCGGTCACCTCAGACACGAACATCAGGCCAATGATGACTAGCATAGGGGCAAGCCAGGATCATCAGCCGGCTACTGGATGTCTTTGTCGCACGAGAGGCATTGGCTACGGAAATGACCCATACCTGCATCGATACCTGGTGCCGGTCGTTGCCCTTTCGTGTATCCGTCCAATACTGCCCATGCGGAGGTGAGAATGACGCGAGATGATGTGCAATAGACCGGCGGCAGAGCTGGAAACATACGCATGACGCAGAACGGAATAATATACCTGAATGAAGCCATGAGATTGTGTAAGAAGTCATCTTGTTCCGCTCTGTCAGGCGAATAGGTGAAGACGCACAGATAAGCGAGCATCGACAGAACACCCCTCATTACAACTCGCATCTCGGCCGCTTGTGATTCAATTGCATTCGCATTTGCAAGAGCCCGAACGTTTGGGTCTGCGACGGAACATTGCTCGCTCACGCTTTGGACGCGTCCAGTTTGCGAGGTTGATGTGGCCGCATGATGGCTTGTTGTCTTGGCCGAGGAATCGCTTGATTTGGAGGATATCGGGCCGTTTGCACTGCGCCGTCCGTCAACGATGAGCTCGCCTCGTGCGAGGACAGATCGCTTGATGCTTTCGGCCGCACTCGATGCGCGTCTACGAGAATGAGAGCCAACAGGGTGGGACAATGTTGGTCCAAACCTTTGAAACTTTTGACGAAAAGCGACCGCACTGTAGCAATTTTGATGGGCGACGTGCAGGCTGACCCAATGCGAGCATGGTTGTTTCGCCGAGTTTGAGCCGTTGTGGGACATGCCGGACGTTGCCAATACTTCGCAGCTTGTACAATATGACAGTATACCCAGATGCAATGCCAAAGATGGAGGACATGATGATTGCAGTGTCGATTGCCCCGATCCAAGTGTACAGTGCAGTGGGCTGACATGTCAAGCTAGGAGCCGTCAAGTGGTGCCATAATTCAGACATGTGTTCAAGTCGCGGCAGTGGACCTGTGAATGGGCTGCGCACCCAGTTCGTGTCATGATGGCCGTTCCCCTGGTGATAAAGTGGAGGACCGTAAAGATCGCAGTGGTCACAAAGTGACCGCTAACCGCCATCATCATTTGCCGCGCTGGAATGCGAATCAAATGAACCAGCGACAGGTAGCGCTCGATGCAAAACGTCATCATCATGGTCGACCCCGTCGACGTAAAGTATACGTTTGTGATGGCAAATGCAAGGCAGAGTGGCTCCCGATACACAAGAAACTCTAGAGTTATTTGAGCGTCAACCTGTTAGGCCCGAACCAGTGGAAATGGGATGTACCTTTGTCCACTTGAAGTGGAAGGCTAAATACAATCGGGCAATGAACGTGTATAGGGCAAGAAGAGCATGGTTTAGGCTCGTCGCGGCAGCGACCACATTTGCGGACGAGTCCAGTAGGTTTCGGCGACGGAAAGCAATGATGAGCACAAGGGAGTTGCACACAAAGGATACAATAGCAGCCACGACGATACAAATGTTGATTGTTTCGGCGAGGTGGAGCCAGGACAGGTCGAAAGCAAGCGGATCCCAGAAATGACCAGATGCGGTCCTGTCTTCCCATTCCATGAGCTCATTCATTTTTTCGGTCGTTTGCGAAGAGTGCTGTTCTAGACGCCAAAGGCTCGAAATACTGTACCCAACCTATGTACATGTATTTATACGCATGCACGCGTAAGATTCGCGATCGATTCTCCAGACACGATGAAAACTGGTGTCCGCTAACTTTCAACCTGTTGATCTCCATGCCACTTCCACGACGAGTGTGTGGCATCCACGAGTAAGAAATTTCCCACAATAAATGATGATTTCTCGCCAAAGACAGATGTCTGTTCCATTTTGATTGAGTACAGCTGAAAAAGCCTCGAATTCCTCCATTCCCATTAATTCTGGCCCACCTAATGCAACCCTAGCCTAGCGTTTCTCAAAGTGCAGCATTGAACCGCCGGTCCAAGAGCATAACTAGCAGTATCGGGTCTGTCACCTCGGAAACAAACTTGAGACCGACGATTACTGAAAAAAAAAACTTAGTCAGATCCTCGTTACGCCAGTCACCCCGACGGCGGGAGGTGAGGATACTGAATCAGAACGTGCCTGCGTCGACGCCTGTTGCTGGTCGTTGGCCCTTTGTGAAAGCCTCGAGGACTTCCCGATTTGGTCAGAGTGAGGTAGGAATGTCAGAACGTCGCGTTCGTGGCAAGAAATCGGGTTAGCAGAGGCATGAACGCGAGCAGCGACAAAACGCCCCTCATCACAACACGCATTTCGGCGGCTTGAGACTCACTTGCATTGGCATTTGCGAGAGCGACAACCTTTGCAGTTGCCGCCGGGCCACCACAATTCAGACGTTGATTGCAATTGTTTCGGTCTCACGTTACCGGCAATACTGGCCAGTAAATCCAACGTCAGGGACCCGCACACATTCATATTGACGTGTGTGCGCAAAAGCGGACATGTACAGACAGGCCGCAAACTTGTGCATGCCCAAGTTCCCAAGCAAGGTTCTGAATACTGAGCACGCCCACAACTTGGGAATATGGGAATTATGGCCTGGGTCGCGCCTTTCCATCATGGGTCGCCAAGCCAACCGAATGTTCTCGTCCACAAGTCTCTTGCCATCAACTACTTTTCTCTCAAGCCTTGCCAAACAACGAGTGAGGTTCATGTCTCGCGTTGCAACGTTCTGCCTTTCTTCATTATACCGCGCCACAGGCGTACACTCGGTGGCTCTGGCTCCAATATCGGTCCATCGGTCCATTGAATCGCTTGATGCTATCGCTGGGAGTCATCAGAAACCAGTGAATGAAGGGAGCGGGAATACGCTGCCTTCATTTGCTTGACATGGTCGGGTGGGTCCATTTCATTTGCCCTGGCTGATTCCACTCGTTGCCCCACTTCCGCCTACAGTGACGGACTCGTCCGGGACCGCTTCTCTTCACCTCTTCTTTCAACTTCTTAAGCTTCTCGAAGGCCAAAGTATACCGCCTCCCCTGATTCTCCACGGCTCAAAGACTTGACCCAAGTCTCCGTCGTCCAGGCGTACCTCTACCCAGTCTCCCAGTCTAACATCGATCACGTCAAGGCCGCCATCGCTCGCATCTTCTTGCCCACAGAGTCACTCGCGATTCCCGCAGCCCAACTGAATCCCGTGTTCTGCCTCTCCTCGTTTACGGTGGCCTTCGACATCCTGTCTCGCGTTTTCTCGCCGAAACACCCAACCGAGCAGCAACGTAAAACGGTGCCCAGCATTGGTGGCTGTTCCACTCGGCGTTCCCAACGTTGCGGTGCCATCGTTTCAGAGTGCCGCGCCACTGACCCCAGTGCATATGCATACCAGGTCCAACATCCAAGGTCTGCCTCTAGGTCTGCCTCGAGCTGTTGCCGTCATTCCCTCGCCTTGCTGACTTGCTGCCCAACCGGCGTATGTAGGATAGATCCTTGCTCTCGGAATCGAGCTCTTCTCGCATTTCAAGGCCCAACATCGCTGGACACTTGGTGCCTCTGCTGTCCACTCCACAATCATGTCATTCTCCACGCCAGGCCTCGGCGTCAATCGCCACATTTCCGACAATGGATTCGCCCTGTACCCACACTCGCTCAGCCAGCAATCTGCCTTGAGCGCAAGCGCCGACCATGTGCGATCCCCGCCGCCAACACCCGAATCCGAAGCCGAAGGCGAGTCGACCGATCACGAACATGTTGACATTGATTTGGTCGAGTCGCCTTGGCTGAGCGGCCGTCCCAGCAATCCCAATTCTGCCATGGCATCATCCTCGGCATCCGCATCGTCATCGTCCGCCGATGCAACATCCAAACGTGCCAGCGCCAAGGGCGCCGGTAGCGGCAAGTCAAAGTCGTTCACGGCGTCGGTCAAGAAACTCTTTTCGTCGTCGAGTGACCGTGAGCGAGACAAGGAGCGCCAACGGCTGCGACAACTGTCCATTTCGTCGCCCACGCTCATTCATTCCACATCGCTTGCCGTGCAACCGCCGCCCAACCCGTTGACTCGCAGCGCCAGCCGGTCCTCTTCGACCACCAACCGTTCGCGCACCCGATCCCAGAGTCCCCACGGGTCCGTTGTCTCGGCTGCATACCCGTCTCCGACGAGCAGTGCCTCCTCGGCAGACTCTCCCGTCGCCGAACAGTCTCCGTTTGCCCTGCCGCCTGAGGGGGTACCGCCGGTCCCAGCCGTCGACCCAACATTGCGAGCGCGCGCCCAAAGTCTCCCTGCCCCTTCACGCCTGCCGCCCGAGCTCATGGCCGCCGCAGCCATTGCAGATGCAAGCCAGCATTACATGACATCAACGCTCCCTGATCCATCCGTCCTGGGCATGTCCTGGCAGTCACAGAGCTCGCTGTCGACGGCCTTGGGCAACGCTTCCGTGGTCTCGTTGCCAAACTTGCCCAGCTCATCGTCGCGAAGCATGCAGTCGCCCGTGGTTCCCCCAAAGTCCCTGGCAGCAAGGCGAAGGCGGGATTCTGACATGATCCTGCCTTCAAAACAGAAAGAGGAACAGGATGATTGGTTGCCGCCGACAGGTGTGACAAAAAAGATGTCTCTGACACCCAAAGTGGTCGCTGATTCCTCGTCGTCTTCATTTGCCTCTGCGACTTCCTCTGGCTCGTCCAAATCACTTCCGCCCCCACCGCCATTGGCGCCTCCTCGCATTCCCATCTGGGCCCAATTCCAAAACCATTCGTCCGCCCCACCCGGTCCCCTCTCTCCCGTTTCTCAAGCCGCATTCTTCTCTTCCTCCACAGACGATTACCGGGCCACTCCCATTGCTTCGAGCACTTCGTCATCCGCCATTTCATCACCCGCCTCCTCAACGAGAGGTCTCATCTCGCCACCTTCCATTCCGACTGCTCAGCTTCCTCTGAAATCGCCCGCGCTATCGACTCGCTCCTTCGACTCGCCCGCTCCGCAACCGCAACCCAACGACCTGCTCACCAAGGCTCCTGTCCCCACCACCGATCCGCAAGACTTGCTCCGGCTCGAATCGCTTATCACCGCCACCGTCGACTCTGAGCGCCGCGTCCTGCAGCATTTGCGCAAGCAAAGCCTGAGCGGTGCCTCGTCACCGTCTACGCCAGCACCCGCCGAAGTTGCTCTCGCTGGCACTTGCGCCTCAACGCCCGAACAAGCACCAGCACCGGCGGTGGAATCGGACCTGGACCGCCGCCTCGCCAAAATGGCCGAATTCGAACGGCTCATTTCGACCACGTCGCCGGCAGTTTCATCGCGCTCACTGCATATGTCGGCCGACCCGCCCACGCCCAGCTTGTCTGCCTTGTCCGCAACGCAATTTCCAGGCGCGAGCGCCGAGGGCGACCAAATGGTTGCACTTGCCGCCCTGCGCCGTGTGCAAATGGACAAGTACCCTGTGCCTGCATGCGAACTGACGTCGTCGGCATCCGACTCGGAGTGGAGCGACGACGACCAAGTCGACACCGAGGTCCAGCAGCGCGTGATTGCCCGGCACCCGAGCTTGGCAAACATCTTTGCGCCACTCACGGCCGGATCGTCGACAGGCGAGCCGCTGCGGGATCCAAGGCAGGCTGCCGAGGAAGCCGTCGAGGCGGCACGGCTCGCGGCCAAGTCACGCGGCGTCAAGGGGTGGTTTGCAGACAATCGAACCAAGATCCTGGGCACGCTCAAGACGGTGTTGCGCGATGCGAGTGGCAATGCCGCAGCACGTGCCGGAAACGATGTGTCGGCAGATGCAAAGCAGGATTTGGTTCAGTTTGCAAGGCATGTGATTCGCACCACGTCGGAATCGACGCTTGGCGAGTCGGGCGGCGGTAAGAAGCGGCAGAGTGTCAAGCGGCGGACCGTGACAAAGGCCGATGTGTCGAGCCCGATTGTTGAGGAAGGCGACGAAATGGATGTCATCAACATGTATGCAAATGGCGATGAGCGCGAGTGGGTTAGGCGCCGCAGTTCTGCAAAGGGGAAAGCCAGGGAGGCGACCAGGCGTGCGGCCGAGAGTGTGGTGGAGGCGGACGATGAGCTGGTTGACTTGGTGAGGCAGATTGAGGCGTTGATGACGGTGGAGGGTGTGGGGAGGGAGGAGTGATTTGGAGTGTGCCCGAGTCGCTTCTAACAGTGACAAATTCAAGGAGAAAAGGAAAACATTGGGGTCAAGTTTGTTGCATTTCACTTTATCTTTCATTCCCATCGCTGTACCCATTCATTCTGTCATTTCTTTCACACAATACATCAATAGACGGAGACACCCATCATCATACACTGGTAATATGTACACGCAAGAGGGACAAACAGACATGCCACAGTATGCCACCTTGCCGGCACCTCAGGCTCACGAACTGCAAAAGGTGCTCAAGAAGAGGTAGCAGATGGCGAGGTGGAGTCCGACACACTGGCTGCTTCCCACGGCTTCAATCTCGGTTTGAGTGCCGGCTGAGACGGCGGTGCATCTGCAACCTTGTCAGGAATTTCGCGCACGCCAGGAATGGGTTTACCCTCGGCAACCATTTGGACGATTTCCGCAAACGATGGCGGGTAGCGGAGTGCTTCCGACTCGGCATCTAGAACCTGCAGCTGTTCTGGGGCCTCTTGAGGTGGTGAGGCGGTTGCCTGGTTCGCAGGTGTCGTGGAGGAAGAACCCTTGATCCTGAAAGGGAGGCGGTTGGGATGCATGTGAGTCAACACAGCGGTGATGATTGCGACAATCTTGGGCGTTTTTAAAGCTCTGGCGTTAAATACCTGGCATAGTAGAATCGCATTGCCTTAGCCGTCGCGGTCACCTTTTCGGATGCATCGGTAATCCCAGCAAGAATCGACTCGAGGCCGGCCTGGAATACGGCGTCTGAGGCAAAGTCGTAATCGTCAAAGGCCGGGCCGGCCGGTGGCGATGCCGATTGGTTGATGTCCGAGTGAGTAGTAGACATGGATTGCGTAGAGTTCATGGCGATGGATTCAATGTCTTGCATGTGCACCAAATGCACATGTATGTAAACCGGCCAGGGTCAGGGTGCTATCGGGAAGACTCGGGTCCATTGCCCAAGCACGTGACACGCGTGAAGTCGGAAGGGTCGACGACCACATTTTAGATCGGCGTCGAGGATCGGTGCTTCCGATCGGGGAGAGGCAGACGTCAGTCAACCTTGTTGAAGTTGAAGAGGCCCGAGTGAGTGCCGGCCGTCATCCATCGTCCAGCGTATCGTTGTTGCCTTCCGTGAGTCCAAGTGACCCGTCCCCCCACACCCGCAACGGAACCACCACCCCAAGGAACCCACCCGCCGCGCCTGCCCCGCCGTCATAATGTTGTCCGCCCTCCGCCTTGCCGCTGGCCCTGCTTCGGCTGCACGCAACGTGGTAAGTACACACATCCTGTTATCACCATACCTCTTGGATGCAGCATGTGAGCACAATGGACTGACTGACTGACTGACTGATTCGCAAACACAATCAGCGCTGCCTCGCCACCGCTGCTGGCTCGTCCTACCCCGGCGCCCTTCTCAACGTGCCCAAGACTCAAGTCACCAAACTCCCCTCTGGCCTTCTCGTCGCCACCGAATCCAACCCTGCCCTTGCCACGGCCACCGTTGGCGTGTGGATCGATTCTGGGTCCCGCGCCGAAACCAAGGCCACCAACGGTGTTGCCCACTTCCTCGAACACATTTCCTTCAAGGGCACCCAGCAGCGCACCCAGCACGGCCTCGAGCTCGAAATCGAAAACATGGGTGGCCACTTGAACGCCTACACGAGTCGTGAGCAGACCGTGTACTATGCCAAGTTGTTTGCCAAGGATTTGCCCAAGGGCGTTGGCATTCTGGGCGATATCCTCCAGCACTCGACGCTCGATGCCAAGGCCATTGAGCGCGAGCGGTCCGTGATTCTGCGCGAGGCCGAGGAGGTGGACAAGCAGGTGGACGAGGTTGTCTTTGACCACTTGCACGCGGCTGCCTTCCCCGACAACCCGCTCGGATTCACCATCTTGGGCCCCTCAAGAACATCCAGAGCTTGCAGCAAGCCGACCTCAAGGAGTACATCAACGCAAACTACACGGCCGATCGCATGGTCGTTGTGGGTGCCGGCAACGTGGACCACGCCGAGCTGTGCAAGCTCGCCGAGCAACACTTTGCCAAGCTGCCCACGGGCACGGGCAAGGCAAAGTTTGTCAAGCCCGCATTCACCGGGTCGGATGTGCGGATCCGCAAGGATGACATGCCCACGGCACACATTGCCTTTGCCGTTGAAGGTGCCGGATGGACCAGCCCCGACCACTGGCCCTTGTTGGTTGCGTCGGCCATGATTGGCTCGTACGACCGCGGATCGGGCAACGCCCACCCGTCGTCCAAGCTTGCCCAAATTGTCCAGCAACACCACCTTGCCAACTCGTTCTCGTCCTTCAACACGACCTACTCGGATACGGGCTTGTGGGGCATTTACATGCAATCCAACAACCGCGACAACCTCGACGACTTGCCCATTTCACGATCCGCGAGTGGTTGCGCTTGGCGCTTGCCCCCTCGGAGGGCGAGGTGGCCACGGCAAAGCAACAGCTCAAGACGTCGCTCTTGTTGTCGCTTGATGGCACCACGCCCGTGGCCGAGGAGATTGGCCGGCAAATGCTCGCGTACGGCCGCCGCTTGTCGCCCTACGAGATTGACCGGTTGGTAGATGCCGTGACGGTTGAGGACGTGAAGCGTGTTGCCCACGAGTACATTTACGACCGCGATCTTGTCATTGTGGGTGTTGGCCCCGTCGAGGCCTTGCCCGACTACAACCGCATTCGCGCCGCCATGAACTTGTTGCGTTACTAAGGTGACGCGGTTTCGTCCTGTCCTTGTCATTTTTCTTTGAAAAAGTACCTAGTTGTCAATTACCTTTGCCTCGGAATTCTCGTTTGAGTTTGATTGGTTTATTTTGTTTTCCCGTCCCCCACTACAGTACTTGCTTGCCTCTTGAAACGTTTGGAACTATAGCGATGATCCATCATTTGCCGCCCTGACTAATTCTTTTCACCCGCCTCGACCCAGGCCGACGGCACCAAGTCTGAAGAGCAAATGGCAATAGTGTACATCGGTGACTTCATAACAAGCACAAGAAATGAACCATGTGTGCATGACGCAAGCTTCACATGCGAACAAACGTGGCGTCAATCTGTTTGACCTGCGGGACCAGCGTCTTGACCTTGATGCGATACGTTGCGCCGGCCGACCGCTGCAAAGGATTGCCCTCGAGGTAAATGGTCTCGAGCTTGGGCAGTGTCTTTGTCTGCTGTTCCACGTCCTCCCACGACTCGAGCTTGTTGTTGGATATCTGACAAAGCATACGCTCCAAGTGTCAACTGAATGCCATTGCCCGAAAAGTGGAATGAATCCACGCACCCAAAGCTCTTCCAGCTCGACCAAATGCCAACATTTTCCAACTTTTCGATGCGGTTATTGCACAAGTCGAGCACGCGCAGCTTTGTGTTATTGTGCAAATGGTCAATCTTGAGTACCCATTGTGCGACATGTACAGCTCTTCGAGGTTGACGAGTGCTTCGAGGCCGGCGAGATCGACAATGCGGTTGGATTGGATCGAGAGTAAGGTGAGCGATGGGAGAGCAGCCAGGCCCGCCAGGGACGTGATTTTGTTTTTCCCGAGCCAGAGTTGCTCGAGCGAGGGCAAGTTGTCAAGGTTTGCGATTTCCTACACAAACATTGGCAAGTAGAGTAGAGTGAGCCCTTCAACTCTCCGCACGCATGGGTGATTTTGGGGTCAAGACGTACTCGAATCCGATTTGCACCCAATTCCAAACTCCTCAAACTGTCGAGCCCGTCCAAATTCTCAATCACGCTTATCTTGTTTGCCACAAAGTACAAGTCTCTCAACTTTGCCATCCCATGCAACACTCCCTCGGGAATGCGCTTGATCTTGTGAAGGACAAGTCGAGCAGCTCGAGATTGATGAGCGGGGCAACGGGATCAAACTTGCTGATGCGATTGTCGTACAAATCGAGTTCAACAAGTGTGGGAGCAAGGCCAGCGACGCCCTGGATCTTGGTGAAGAGGTTTGCCGCATGCCGAGGCGCTGCAGGCTGTGGAACCGTTCGAGCCCGAGCAGCGACATGTTTTCGAGGCGGCAGTGTGTCATGTCGAGTTCCTGAATGTCTCCAAAACAACATGGACAACAAGGTTAGAGATAGGGTGACTGCAGGAGCGCGTGGAAAAGGACGATAATAGTCGCACCGGCACATCGTCGGCAATGTCCGCAAGAAACTGCGACTCGTCGACGGGCGTTCCGTCGCCGCCATCCACCGTGGTGAGTTGCACTGGCTGCTCTTGCTCCTCTCCATCGTCCTCGTCCTCGTCATCATCCTCATCGGCTTCTTGGTCTTGGGCCGTTTTCAACGACATGAGGCGATGGAGCTGATTGCTGGGCAGCGTGAAACGTTGTGTGCGAGGGTTCTTGCGTTGTCGGGTTGTGGTGCGCAACACGCACGGCGCCAATGGTTGTGATGATGGGAGATGGCCCGTTGGCGGGTTGGTCAAGGTCGGCAGAGTCTTGAAGATTGGCGTTGACGTTGGCGTTGTTTGAGGGGGACCGCGAGCGGGAACGAGGGCGGGATGCGGAGCTCATCATGACGGTTAGGGGACTGCAGTGGCGGGATTCATTGATTCATTGATTCACGCATTTGGATACATTTCGATTTTCGGTAATAAATCCCAAACCAACATATCGAGCATGACTTGCGAGTTAAGTTGCACACGGACGTTAACTTCCTGCCGGACGCTGATCGCGATCGAGGGCCGCCGATCCACTTGCAATGGTTCAGACACGCCCAACTCTTGATTTGCTTGGACTTGACCTTGGAACACAAACAAAACAGGAGCAACCACGCACTCAACGACCGACAGCAGCAATGTATGTCCGATACCGATGCATTTACTCGTCTCGTCTCATGCAACCCATCCAAGCGCTCTCACTCACTTTTTACACGCATGCCCCACCCGCTGTCGTCACCAACAAGTCATATCATCTCCAGACACCAACCAACATGCCCGCCAACGCACAAAACAGCCCACCCGCTCGCACACACATGGACCGTGTACTACTCGTTCCGCAAGGCAAACGAGCGCATCACCAACTATGAGGACGCAATCAAGCGCCTGGTCGATTTCGGAACGGTTCGTGCCGCATTTTTGTTGAATTGCTTTGAATCGAGGGTGGGATCGTTCAGCGGGATTGTTTGTTTGGCGGAAGCTGCGTATGCAATAGAAGGATGGCAGACATGGATCAATGCAGCGTGATCCCCCCCCCACTGTTTGGTTGTGGTGCTTGCGAGCCAGTGCTCAACTGACCCTGTCCATTCCTTCTCGCATTCCTGGATGTTCAGGTGGAAGAGTTTTGGTCCACATACAGCCATCTCAAGCGGCCAGCCGATCTCGAGCCCATTTCCGATTATCACATTTTCCGCTCGGGCATCCGACCCATGTGGGAGGTTCGTTCTTGGTGTTTGTTTGTTGCCTATGCTACGCTCTGTTGCGAATCTCACGATTTTGTTTGATTTGCGCCATGATCGCCTGCGCAGGATCCCGAAAACATCAATGGCGGCAAGTTCATCATTCGGCTGCGTAAAGACGTATCCCAGCGGTTTTGGGAAGATTTGGCACGCTTCCTGATTGCATTTGTTGTCTCTCTTTCCAGCGCGCTTGTCTCTAACGCTTAACCAGTGTCCGTCTTTCTGTGCACAGATTCTGGCCGTTGTCGGCAACCAGTTCCCGACCCAGTCAATGGCATTGTGCTGTGATCCGGACCTCGGAAGACATCTTGTCCGTGTGGACGGCCGATTCAACGCCGGGCATGAGCGACACGCTCAAGTTGCTGCTCCAGTTGCCAGAGGCGGCCGTCATTGAGTACAAGGAGCACAATGATTCGTTGCGCGACAAGTCGAGTTTTAGGAATACCGATGTGTTCAAATAAGCAGACCACCCAGACTTGCAGTTGCGTTGTATGTGATGTTGTGGCGGTATCTCATTGAATGCGATTTTGTGACATACATATATACAATAGTGACCTGGGTACGACAAGCAGATGTTTTCCATGCAGGCGAGCTAAGTAATCCACGGATCAGAAAAGGAGTCGGAATACAGATGCACTCGCAAAACTGATGTTAAAACAATTCAACCTTAGATCATCTACAGTCACGTATGTGGGAAAACGAAGAATCAAAACGTGTCGTACAGCATCCAAGCACACCAATTGCCACGCGCCGCTGCAAGGGCAGTTGCATGGCGCCTGGTGCCCGCGTTGCCTGATACCACGCATATCCGGCGAGCCCACCAAACGCGGCGGCACCTGTCAGGCGGCACGGCAGGCAGTCGTAGTCGGTTTGCGCACGGTGCTGTTGGCGTTGGGCAGGCAGTGGGGCGCTGCTGCTGTTGATTGGGACATCGGGCACAAACTCGGCGGTTGGCACGGTTGTCGACGAGTTGGCGGATGACATGGTGGAGCTGGGTGCAGAGCGGATGGAGGAGAATAGAGAGCGGAGAGCGTCGCAGGGTGCACAGGAGGTGGTGGTGGAAGGATGCTGCATGGTGTTTTGCGTATTGTGGCAGCAGTCAAGGCAACTTTGGTGAGATGTCCAGTGCTGATGACAAACGATGATGTCTGCTTGGAGTTGGACGGATCGGTGGCCCTGCGCAAATCGGTGTGAAGCAAGCAAATGGAGCGGAAATGCGTGGCGATGGCCAAAGACGATGAGCCAACGGAAGCGCCATTTCGCCATCAGACGAATCATACGAAAAAACTGACGATGGGAACTGATAAGACCACTTCCAATGTATGTCCATGTCATCGCCAACCCATGCATTCGCCATTGAGCCCCTCCACCTCATCATGCACTCCTCAGCCTCAGCTCTCCCCGAGATGTGTCGTCGCTGACCGCCCTTTTGTCGCCACACTCTGATCTGATCGGTTGATATTTACATAGCTTGAACATGTCTGTCATCCTGATTCTCCAAGTCCTTCTCTACACTGTGGTTGTGGGCCTGCTCGGTGAGGGCTCCACCTGGTATCTGTCATCGGAATGACAAGTTCAAGGAGGTAAGGAGCAGGCGGCGCGGACCACTGCCCAACGTAAGTTTAAGTTTGTCTTTTTCTGCTCACATTTTGCCATTTCAAACGCACGCTCCTAACCACGTTGATCCTGTGTATGCGATCTCATGTCTTAGTCGATGCCCTCAAAGTCTCGAAAAAGGCCGACAAAAAGACGACCCAGCGGCAAATCCAGCTCATGGACAAGCAACTCACGCAAATGCGCGCATCTGTTCAGGGCTGCAACTCCGAGGCACCATTGTGACTGCCGTCATCACCCTGATTGCCTTTTCGCAGCTATCGACGTTGTTTGGTGGGCAAGTGATTGCTCGGTTGCCCTTTGAACCCATTTCGTTTCTCAAGCCCATGGCGCACCGTGGGCTGCCCGAGGCGGCCGACCCGCGCGAATGCGGCGCCTTGTTCATCTACATCATGGGCAACATGGTGTTCCGGCACTTTGCCACCATTGTTTTTCCCAAGGAAGTGTCAAGGGACCAAGTATTTGGGATCAGGCCATGAAGATGGCCGAGAAGATGGTGGATTAACCAGGCTTGCGAGTACAATACAGTGCAATGCAACTGTTTGTTTTCATACATTGATATAAATATATCGAACAATTGCAATCATTCATCTCCAGTGTAGTTATGTAAAACGATCCAAAACACACAAATAGGGGGCTTACAAGTGAGATATCATCTACCAACTAACAATACATTCACCACATGAACCTCATTCTGACGCCCGGCTCACTTGCCCACTCAAACCCCCACTTTTCCTCATCCAAAAACACCCACCACGCCACTCCCGCCACCACCAAATGCAACGCCGACTCGACGGCCAGCTTCCACGGCTTGACGCTCCACACAATGCAGCCTGTACATGAGTGCCGGGAGAATAAAGTACCGGACCTCGACCAGCGGCGAGGTACCAGTGTCAGCGCCACGGCGCTGTAGCATACACCGAGATAAACAAGGACCCTGGTCCATGCCCATGCGCCGGTACAGGAACCAACCCGCCATAAAGTACACGGGCACCAGCAAGTACTTTGGCCCAATGTGCGCGCATCACGTTTTTCCACAGGTAAAACGTCACGTGGCGGTTGTCGGCAAGCAAGAAGGATGCGTGTATGAGAGAAAGTGCACGGCAAGCAGCATGAGCGAAAAACGACAAACATGACGAAAACCCGCGGCGCGATCGCAGTTTACGCAACGTAAACACGACATAGCAGACAAATCGGCCAGTGTCACGACAATGGGCAAACACAAGGCAAACACGGCCACAGTGCAGTACATGACTTGTGGCACGTGCACGGCAAGCTTGTGATTGTCCTTGTCACCGGCAAGCAATCCGCCGTTGGCGCGTGCGGCGGCCGCGGCAACGCCCAGAGCAAGGGTTGGGGTGCGAGCACGCGAAACGATTTGGCGCGATACCGCGACACAACGGCACGCACGAGGGCGAGGTGTCGGCCAGCCAGCGGCAAACGTGTATTCTGGGCACGTGCCCAGGACCCATGCGGGTAATGCGTGTGGCTGAGAGAGCAGTAACCGGCGCGCTTCTGCGTGGCGAATGCGGGCAACCAGTGTCACGCCCGCGGAAAAGCAAGCCAGATGGCATTGGTTTGTCTGACGAGGATGGACGCGAGCCCGACAAGACCGCTGAGCCAGTACCAGCGCCGGCGGGCGAGTAGGTAGGCCGCGAGCACCAGCACGCTCGACCGTGTCGGTGTAGTACATGGCGTAGAAGAAAACGGCAATTGGGTGGAGCCATGCGTTGAGTGCGTTCCAGGCGGCAAGTGCGGGAGACAGTGAGAGCGGGCCGGATGAGGCAGACGTCATGATTTGCTTGAGTTGGTCGTCGGATTGGATCTTGGACGTGGATGAAGCGGATTTGGCTGAGGTGGGCGAGGCAAGCTGAGCGAGGGCCGTGTCGACTTGTTGTTCGCGGGAAACGTCGCGGACAGTCGCCATGCACAGCGACAGCAGCAGGATCGAGAGCAACGTGGACGTGAGGCGGAGCATGGGCAGCGTGCACAGACGGGTGGGATCACCTCAGTTGCGGTGCAGGCGGGCCGAGCTGGAGCGCAGACGGCAGCATGGTTGGAGGGAATGGCACGAAGAAGCAGCGCCAGCGGGCGCAAGATGGCCAGCGACACAAGATACAGGCCTGGCGGCGTGGTGAGCTTTGGGTCCCACGTGTCCCAGTTGCCGGCGCAATAGGCGCGAGCCTGGGGTGCGTGGAAGGGCTCGTCCATGTAGGGGTCCTTGACCTGAGTGGAGACGGCGGCCCATGCGGCGACAATAGCCAGGACGGGAAGGTGCCAAGTCAGGATGCGGGTGGCCAGGGCCTTTGCTCTTGACGGCGGCGGCGAACTCATGGCAACGGCGGATGGTGGATGATCACGGGTACGGGTGGCAGTCACGAGAAGATGTTTGGATATGGAGTGCGCTTGAGGATGATGATGTGCAGTGCATTGCCAGTGGATGACAGCGTATAGCGTTTGCTTGCCAATGTGCGGCCGAGGATTTTTACTTTTGTACTGATATTAATATCACATGTTCGCTGGACCTTTTCAATTGGGCGTCAAAATCATTTGCAAAGAAAACTTAGCGAGTCAGTGTGGCGGATACTTGTCGACTTTGATCAGTGTGATCGATATCGATGTTCTGTGGCGCTATTCATCGCAATGAAGTTTGCATCGCCATTAATTCCAAGAGGAATGGATCCAAAAGGGCTCTGACATCAGCGCCGTGAGCATCGTGTGGGGTTGAGAGGACGCCGTCCAGGTCACGGATGAAATTATCGGTTGCCTTTGAAGGTTTGGATTGATTGGAGGTGGTGCCTTCCTTGATTGGAACTAAGAATCAGCGAGCAGGACTGACGACGTGTGTGGTTTCTCCGCTGCACTACATACGGTTGTGGCCGGGTGAACACCACATGTGCGAGAAGAAGGATGGTTCATTGGAGTCTATGTTGGATACCGACTCTGTCGCCGTCATGCATGCCAAGAACGTCTGCGCACGGCTTGCTAATTCGTTCGAGTCTGCCCACCTGGCCAGACGGCTCCACACAAGTTGCCCACTGTGCCACCCAGGCGCTGCAGCGAGCGTCGGCCGTCCGTCGGCGTCTGTTGCATTGTTGGTCATTGACATGATCATGGCCAGCAGTCCCTCGAGTGGCGACGGCAAGCAGCAGCCCGAGAACCAATCTATGTGCAGTGACGTGGCCGCATGCGCGAAAAACAGCCG
>MCFL01000143.1:0-60554 GCA_002102555.1 Catenaria anguillulae PL171
AGGGGATGGTCGCAAGTGGCAGTAAGGATAGTTTGGTCAAGTTGTGGGATCCGAGGATGGGCAAGGTATCACGACGTTGCACGGGCACAAGAGCACGGTGCATGCCTTGCAGTGGAATCGGAACGGCAATTGGTTGCTCAGTGGGAGTCGCGATCAGACCATCAAGTTGTGGGATATGCGAGTGATGCGTGAGTGTGCCAACTTCAAGGGCCACCCAAAAGAAGTTTGCTGTACGTCATCAACGCTTGATCATTTCTCTCGCCGCTCACAGCCATGGATCTTCTCATGTCATGCTCATCATTGTATCTCGATCAATTGACAAACAGCTGTCGCCTGGCACCCGATCCAAGAATCCCTCTTTGCCTCTGGTGGTTCTGACGGCTCGCTCCACTATTGGCTTACGACCTCGCCCTCGATGCCCATCTCGACCGTGCCCACGGCCCACGACGCAAACATTTGGGCGCTCGACTGGCACCCGCTGGGCCACGTGCTGTGCACTGGCTCCAATGACTACGCCACCCGGTTCTGGACGCGCGAGCGGCCCGGCGAAGCCGAATTTGCGCCCGTCCGTGAACTGCTCGTGCCCAATCCGACAACGGGCGAAGTGGATGAGCGGTTGGTTGCGGCGGCAGCGCTAGAGCGTGATCGTGAGCGGGAGAGGAAAGAGGAAGGGGTAGGGGGTAGGGTAGACGACGGAACGTCGAGTTCCATGGCGGGGTCCACGGGCGGGTTTTACTTGCCAGGATTCGGCACCATTGGCATTTGAGTGATGGGACAATTGCTCCCGGCGGTGACTCGTCGTCACGGCCAGGCAGCCGGCTCGATAAGGATGACGGCAGCGATCTTGGGTCAACTAGTCGTGCCGGCTCGCCCGATGCGGCGGGTGCCCCCGTGGCGCGCCGCTGCGCATCCTTCGCTTGCGGCATTTGCGTCTTCGCCTGCACCCGGGGCAGATGGCGCCGCAGGATCAGGAGGTGCGCCGCGTGCCAACATGACGGAGCGGGATATTGAGCGCGAGGAGATGCGCAAGCGGCGCAAGGAAATGTTTGATGATTTCTTTGGGCCGAGGCCGCAGAGGTGGCGGGCCAAGGAGCCAAGGGCGTGAGCAGTTGGGTGGGACGGGGCAGTTGCCGCCGAGGGGTGGGAGTGCGATGGGGCAGGCGCCAGGTGGGGCTGGGGCTGGGGCTGGAACTGGAGGACAGTAGCCTGCGCATATGATTCGTAAAAACGTGCCTACATATGTACTCCTTTTAGGTGTCATCTTTCTTTCAATTCGGAAACGATGACAAATGGCATGGCGCTGCTTTCATTTCTTTGTGGACGACCGGCAATTCTTACCACCACAACACAACGGAGAGATGTGTGATTCGGCGGCGGCCGATCTGCTCAGATCATAATAATGTACAAAACAAATCGATTACCAATTTACTAATAAAGCCATCATGTCGAGCAAGCGCAATGCACTGGCCCTGGCCTCATTCCGCTCAAGTCTGGCCGATCCCATGCCCGGCGCCTGCGCGCCCGCGCCCTTCAACGCTCACGAAACCGAAGAGATCACTGGCACGCCTCCGTCCCGCCTTTTTTTTCGACCCTGGCCCCGAGAACGCCCGTGAGCTTTTCAATCTCCGCCATGCTGTGTTACGTCGTTGTGTCGAGCGTGCCTATGGCGTCCTAAAAAGTCGCTTCCCCATTTTGAGTCGCCGTCGCCAGCCCTCGACCTTCGCCGGGCCCGCCAAGGAGAACGTGACAACAACAATATACCTGCTCCACCGGCCCGACACGACCAGTTTGTTCGAGCCCGCTACTACCGGATTGGTATCAGCTGTAAGTTCTTGTGCTCCTCCAGCGGACGTTGTTGGCGGGTCTTTGGACGCAGAAAAGGAAGGAGACTTGGCGGGCATTGCCGTACAACAGGTCGGGTACACGGCGGCATCACCACAAGCGCAACAGCGGCATGCGGTTAAGGAGACAAGCAAGAGGTGCGGACGTGCTTCATTATTATCTTTTTTTTCCGACACCGCTGGTATCCGCATGTGATAATCTGACCTTGGAACCTTTCATTGGATCGATCAACTTTGCGCAGATGGCTCAGCTCCTGCGCACCATGATCATGGCGATGGACGAGGCCCGAGGCGACCGAGGCATGCAGCTTTCGTCAAGACCATGAAAAAAGACCAGCCCAAGGACGTATGCGACAGCTTCGATACAACTTTGGAGCATTGGTGCAAGAAGAATTACTCTTTCGTCCGGTCATACCAAGTGGAGCCGAGCCGCCGTGACGGCATGACCTCCGAGGCTGAGATTTGGTTTGGCAAGATTTCCAACCTGGGTATCATGTGCATGGCGCCAGCCGCAAGGGTCCAGGAAACGCTGGCCGGGTTTAGCCCGGGCCCCGCCCATTGTGCCTTCACCCCCAGCGCCCACGCTGACGACGGGTCCGACTGGTGTGCACCGAATTGTGAATCCAGATGTGTGCTTAGTAAAGTCATATACACCATATCTTCACTCTGCATCCCAGAATACTCGACGCCGTTCAGTTCTCGGAAAGTCAGTAAGTTCACTCTCAATACACTGGTGCATCGTCTTCAGTCCCCGCGTGGTTTGGCAAGCTTGGATGGGTGTGCGGCTCTGAGCACATATGATAGTGACACACAGTCAATCAATCCGCATAAACATGAGATGCATTTCCGACCAACGGAGAAGAATATGAATGCCGCAAAAAGCATGAACACTTGAAATCTCAATATTGACGACCATTGCTACCCCCGTCAGACAAACTGCTTCACTCATCAAACGGATACTCGAACGGCGCGGGCGGCTCGGGCTCCGGTTCGGCATCCGCGGCCTCCCCAGCGGCCCCCTCGGCGGGCTTGGGCTTGCTGGCATTCAGCTCGATAAACTCGGGCTCAAAGCCATCCTGGCCCTCCTTGGTACACTCGAGCAAGAGAATCCCGGAATGCCGCGTCTTCTTCACGGGCACGTACCCGGCTGCCGCATCAAACTGGACATGCTGCTCCTGTCCAGGAACCACACGCGTCAAGTTCTCCTTCTTTTCCGACGCAGGCTCCTTCTTCTTCTTCTTGGCCGCGGCTCCACCATCCTTGTTAGCGTCAGCCGATGCGTCCGCCATTTCCACATCCTGTGTGCCCGTGGCCGTCGTGGGCGACGCGGGTGTGCTGGCCGCGGGCGCATCCACGTCCATGCCCGTCCCGTCCCCGCCCTCCTTCTTCTTTGCCCTGGCCTTTGCCTTTGCCGTGGTCGACAGCGTCATCTGCACCTTTTCGACCTTTTCCGTTGTGGGCGGCGCCGTGGGTGCCGGATACGCAAACAAGCTCGGGCGCGCGGCCGACGTGAACTCAAACTTTGGCACGCGCAGCTTTGCGTCAAGACCAATGAGTGCCGTGGGCGTCAGCGTCAGCGACAAGAAGAGCGTCAAGGGGTACCAGGTCCAGTACTGCAAGAACACGGCCATGCCGACCACGGCCAGCATCGAGTTTGTGCCCGACCGCGTGCGCAGCGAAATGTTTGCGTTGCGGCCACCCGCGTCCAAAATGCCTTGGGCGAGCACAGCACCAAACTTTGCGAGCTGCGCCTCGTGCTTGTCCGACACTACCTTGGCCAAATGGGCACGGAACTGCGTCACCTTGGAGGACGTGTGCTGCATCATGATCATGGCTTGCGCAATGAGTGCGCCCTGGCGCACAAAGTCCACCGAGTCCTTGAGCAGCGGCTCGAGAAGGGCAAGCGCGTCGCCCAAATGCGTCGACGCACACGAAATGCCGAGCGCCATGCACGCGCCATACCGGACATTCGGGTTGAAGGATTCCGAAAGCAGCTCCACAACGCGCGGCACCTGCGTGGGCGTGTTGCTGAGCACGAACCCGATGGACGTGACCGCAGCCCGACGCACATCGTCGTTCACGTCCGACACGGCCACGTGCAGCAAGCGCCGTAGGGCCTTGTTGTTGCCCGTACCCGCATACGCCATGGCCACGGCGTAAATGCCGCCGTACCGCACCAGGGCGTCCTTGTCGGCCAACAGCAAATCGATGGTCGAATCGGCCTCTTCCTCCTTACCGTACATGATGAGTGCCGCACCCAGCGCCGTGCCGCGAATGATCTTTTCATGCTGCGTCTCGTGTGCGTACTGCACCATCTCGTCCACGGCGCCCTTGTTGCCCGTGCCCACCATGACGAGGCCCATGGCCAACCCGGCGGCCTCGCCCGCAACCGCCGAGTCGGTAAATAGTGTGGCCTTGAGCTGCTCGTACAAGTCCGGGGTTGCCGTGGCCATGCCCGACACGCCAATGCCCAGGCACGCACCGTGTTGCAGCGTCTCGTCGGCCGCGTCCTTGAGTGCTTGCCTCAAATAGGTCAGCGGCTGTGCGTGGTTGGCGTTCATGAGGCCCAAAGCGTACAGGGCCCCACCCTCCGAGTACGGCGACCCGGCCACGCCTTGTTGCGGCAAGTAGGGCTTTAGCAGCGCCATCGAGTGCTCGAGGTTGCCCTTGTGAATCACGCCGAGCGCGGCCGTGGCCGAAAACTTTGACCAGTTGTTTGCGCGTGACAGCCACTCGAGATTGTCGCGAAGAAACTGGTCGCACGTGGTGCCGGCATTCATGAGCGCATTGCCAAAGGTCACGGCAGAGTGGTACAGAGACGACCGCCCGTCGAGCATGTTCTTGGATTGCTTGAGGATGAGCAGGTCAGAGTGGTTGTTGCGGTGCAGAAACTCGAGGTGCAGTTGAATGGTCATGGTCCCGTTGAGAATCTTTTGAAAATGGTCGGCGTGATCGGCCGGCAGACTCGAGTCGCTCGCGTCCGAGCCCGAGCTCGACGTGAGCAAGAGCTGGGTCACATTGCGCAAAAACTGTTGGGTGGCGGATTCTTCGAGATCAAATGCGAGCTGGAGTGCCAGAAGGTAATGCTTTGGGGAGCCCTTTGCGAGCTTGCCGAGCAAATCGGCACATCCTTGTACATCCTCAAGTGCCACGAGGCAATGGCCCATGGCCAAGTAATCGGGCTCGCTGAGCTCCGAGTACAACTGGACGAGCAACCGGAGCACTTGGTTGCGGAACCCGCGGTGCTGGACGACATTGAGCGCGCACTCGAGCACATACTGCAACAACTCGCCCGAAGCGCCCATCTTGATACTGTCCTGAATCACGTCCAAACGGCGCGCCTCGAGTGCAATGCCAATGGCCTGGCGGAATTCGCCGTCGGCAAAGCACCGCTTGAACATGCGCTCGACCACCTCCTCGAGGGCCTTGTCAATGGCGGCCACGGCGCCGCCCTCAAACTGCTGGATGCGCAGGGCAATGTACTTGTCAATGCATTTGGCAATGATGGTCTCGACAAACTGCGACTTTGCGGCGAGATCAAAGAGCGGGCCGGCGCCGAGGGCAAATGTGAGCGAGTCGTCAAAGTCGCCCAAGTGGTAATAGACCTTGGCGGCAACGAGGGCCGCGAGATGGCGGTGCTGGAACGCCTTGTTCTCGTAGAGGACTTCAATGTCGGCGAGCGAGTCAGCAATCTCGGCCCAGAACTGGTCAACGAGCGTGTCGAGGTGGGTGAGCGCGTGGTGTTTGAGCGTGTCGTCGTGCTCCGAGAGAAGGGCAACGAGGCCGCCTACAGTTGACATCGTTGTGAATGGTAAGATCTTGCTCTGTCATCTGTCATCAATCCAGGGCCCGCCTGGCGCGTACCGGCGGATGAGAGGGCGGCCATGGTCAATGGATGAGGGCAAGGTGGGTTGGAGCGGCGATAGGCGGACGAGAGACGCAGATCGGGAGCAAGTGCGCGCAATGCAATGGGTTTCGTGGATGATTCCGTCTGCGCGACAATGGCATTCGTATCTCACATTTACTGACGCTAATCCTTGATGATGATTTGGTGCGAATGAGCTGGCTGATCGTTCGTGGTCCGTTGCTGACAATGAGACTGCTCACACGACATCACGTGAATCTGGAATGCGTTTCCTGGCCTTGATAGGAGCATCGTCATGATCAGACGTGCGGACTTGACCGAATGATTGAAGGCACGCAGGATTATGATGCACATGTAAACCGCTACCAAACCCAACGTAACAATGCCTCGCCCACCCAACAACAAGCCCGGCGTCCCCGCGGCCAAACCGCGCAAGCCCGTGGCCCCCGCCTCGGCCACCAACCGCTACCTCATCACGCCACACCCAGTATGGCACGAAATTGACCCGGAAACACAGCCTGGCCGCAAGTCCCACTCGTCTGCTGCAGGCACTGCCGCCTCCACTGCCGACGGCGCCCGCCGCGACGTCAACGGCATGCTGCTGCGTGGCACGGACTTGCTCAAGGACGAGGGCAAGCGCTTCTCGTCCGACAAGTCGCGCACGGGCGGTGATGCCGCATTCATGCGCACTATCTTGTCGGGCGGTACGCTGTCGGATCGCGTCAGTGCTCTCACGCTGCTCGTGCAGAGCTCGCCCGTGCACAACATGTTGGCGCTCGAGCAATTGTTCAACTTGGCGAAAAAGAAGAATCGCCGGATGGTCACGCTTGTGGTGGATGCACTCAAGGATCTGCTGACGGGTGGCGGTTTGTCGAGTGGAGGTGTGGGTGCTGCTGGTTTGCTGCCGTCGGACCGTAAGCTGCAATACTTTGTGGATCTGGTCGCAAATATCCCTCGCCCCTCGGACGCTCAGCTCGTCATGTTTGCGTTCGAGGACCGCCTCAAGCGCCTCGTGTTTGAGTTCCTCGGTTCGCTCGAGCAGCTCTCGCACGACCCACTCACCTACATTCGCTCCAAGGCAACATCCGTCTTTCTCGACATGCTCGCTGCCAAACCCGAGCAAGAGGCCAACCTGCTCAAGCTACTCGTCAACAAGCTTGGCGACCAGGACCGCAAGCTCGCCGCCAAGGCCAGTTTCCTGCTACACCAGCTCACGACCGAGCACCACCCGGCCATGAAGCTTGTTGTCGTCAAGGCCATTGAAGAGTTTATGCACCGCCCACATGTGGGTGCCCGTGCCCACTACTATGCCGTGATTACGCTCAATCAGCTCATGCTGTCGCACGACGAGGTTGCTGTCGCACGGTACCTGGTCGATGTGTACTTTGGCTTCTTCAACAAGCTTGCCAACGAGTCGCGGTCCAATTCGGCAGGTGACAGCAGCAACAACAACAAAAAGGACAAGAAGGCCGAATCGACAGCCTCGCCCATTGATCACAAGATTCTGTCTGGCCTGCTCACGGGTGTCAACCGCGCCTTCCCTTACGCCAAGGATGCGCTGATTGCCGAAGACTTGCAGGCGGCACAAAACTCGGACAAAATCCAAGTCACGACCGATAAGAAGAAGAAGGCCAAGGCCGCGCTCGCCTCCGCAACCCCAACTTCTGGCTCTGCCCCATCTGCACTCACAACCCACCTGACCTCGCTCTTCAAAATCACCCACCACCCCTTCTTCCCTGTCCGCGTGCAAGCGCTTTCGCTCATCTTCCAAGTTGTCCAATCCAAGCCCGACATGCTCGGCCGGTACTACCGGTCGCTGTACTCGACGCTGCTGGACGCGCGCCATCTTGTTTCCGCCAAACAACTCTCCCTGTTCCTCAACCTCGTGTACCGATCCATCAAGGCTGACGCCAACATTGACCGCGTGCAAGCCTTCTTGAAACGCGTGCTGCAACTTGCGGCGCACGACCGGCACGCCGGGTTTGCCATTGGCGCGCTATGGATGGTGGCCTTGCTCATGCAACAACGGCAAGGCGCGCAAGCTACGGCCGTGTGGAACATGATCAACTTGGCTGAAGACGAGACGCCCTTGGGTAAGGCGTACGACCCGATGCATCGCACGCCAGAGTTTGCGCATGCGGGCACGGCGTGCATGTGGGAGCTTGTGGCGCTCGCTAACCATTTCCATCCGTCGGTCCAGGTGTTTGCTGCGGCGCTCTTGGCGGGCAAGCCGCTGGCTATGCCTGAAGGTGTTGACCCGTTGGATACGTTTACGCTGGCAAAGTTTTTGGACAAGTTTGTGTACAAGAAGCCAAAGAAGAACAGTGGCAAGAAGGGCGGACGGGGAGATGCCGGCGGCAAGAGTGTGGTGGCGGGAGCTATGGGCGGGCGCACCAGTTTCTTGCCCGAGGAGGATGCAGAAGCGGCCGCGGGCAAGGCTGGCGGCGCAAAGGGCAAGGTCACAAAGATCAAGATTGGCAGCGTCGGCACACTTATGAACTCAGAAGGGTTCGTCAAGAAGCATGTGTCTGAGGTTGCTGCAGACGAGGTACCGACATTGATTCTCCTTGGTTTTGATTCACTTTCGCGACCGGTTTTTGACTGACCCTTTTTTTTTCACTTTAGCTCTTTTTCCATCAATTTTTCACGAAGCAATCCCAACTGCGCCCCAAGAAGCACGCGTCGGCCGAGCAAAAGGCCCTCGAGGACGCATTCGATATTGCCAACGACGGCGACGACGCATGGAACCCGGACGCGGCCGGATCCGACGAGGATGTCAACGAGTCGGATTTGGAAGAAGGCGATGCCGATGCGGGCAGCGACATGGACGAGGACGAGATTGAGCGCGCCATTCGCGCATCGTCGGGATTCTCAAAGTCACATTTGCCGGATGATGCCGACGACGAAGATATGGATGACGACGAGTTGGAGGCGCTCAAGGCCGGGATGGCGGAGGCAAGTGATGACGAGGATGAGGGTGGCGAGGGATGGGTCATGGATGAGGACGTGGACCAAGAGCACGCAGGTGGGGACGACGACGAGGAGGATATGATTGATCTCGAGGCCGCCTTTGCAGATGCCGCAGGGATGAGTGATGACGAGCAAGGTGAGGGCGATGTGGATGCCAAGGTCAACTTTGATGACGAGCAGGACGGTTACGATTCTGATGGTACGCGACCCATTGCCATTCCCGATTGGTGACATGCTATTCTAACACGTCCCATGCTTTCTTTATTGTAGAGGAAACCATGTCACGCCGCAAAAAGAAGAAACAAGACAAGGCCAAGCTCGGCTACTCGCTGTCTGGTTCTGTGTTTGCGTCGGCCGAAGAATTTTCGCGCATGATCGAGTCGACCGAGGGCTTGGACGAGGAAGGGGACGACGAGGCGTTTGGTGATGTGGTCATGGCGAGCGAGACGGGTGCAAAGGGCAAGAAGCGCAAGCGAAATGCACCAGGCGGTGTGAGTGCGGGTGGCAAGAAGGGAGGACGGCCACAGAAGCGTCGCCGTCGGTAAGTTGCGTGGAGCACGTCGAGTTTGATTGTTGGGTTCTTGTCAAATTTTCCATTTACACATGTACACAGACTTTGTTCATTTGCACAAATGTACTCAATACTCCAATTCCTGTTCAAACCCCTCGCTAGTCATACTTGTCGTTGACGTAATCAACTTGGACACATCGTACTCGCCCTTGCCAATGAAATCGTCCTTCTTGAATAAGTCTTTGTCAAAACATTCAACCTGGAGAATGCCGCCTGTCTGTTCGAGGTTGGGATCGTGAGCAATGAGTTCGAGCGTTTCGGCCAATGTTGGGTTGGTCCCGCCGCCCGACGCGGCCAGTGTGCGTCCGTATCCCTTGCTGAGGGTGAATTTGACATAAGAGTCTTGCGAAGTAAAGCGCTCGCAGTTATACAGGTTGTCGCCGTGAACTGTGAGAGACATGCCGAGTTGATGGTCAGTCAGTGCCGATCGGGCTCGTCCACGACCACGCAAGTGGGAATGGTGTTGACAAGAAACGGACGGCAGGCGATTTTGAGCGTTCCATAGGACATGATGGTGAAAGGTTGTTTGACGATGAACTGCTGACTGTTGATTGCGAACATGGACATGGACACAACTGCTGGTCATTCTCACTGTTTCTTATGATTGGAAGGCGTGGAATGTGCAAGGAATGGAGATAACGGTCCGTGCAACGACAAGAGTGTGAGTCAAGCTCAGTGACGCACTATGAGCGTCTGCTGTGCATCCGATCAAGGTGAGACACGCTGGATGGGACGAGACCACACATCATCGTGCAGGGGCTCGTCGCTAATGCCTCGAGACCGGGACACACCGGCTCGCCTTGTATGGGATAATTGACGAAGTTGCCAAGATTGCCGCTTTGCGTAGCCATGAACCTCCCGCCCATCCCTTGCAGCCGCCAACTTCTGGCGATCAAAAACTGACCGGGCATCGCAAGACTTTGATTCGACCGATTAATTCATTTAGGACGAGTGAATTGGGGGAACAGGTATGGCTATTCGATACTGCACTGCACCTCACTGGCATCGTTGTCGTTCGCCGCACATCTACTCTGAACTCTGACGCTTGCTGTACCAAACAATATCTTCTCAATTGGTGTTAACTTCAAGTGATTGAAAAGTTTACATTCAAGTGAAAAGAAAACGGCTTCTTATGTACACACACATGTCCTTCGAGTCCGACCAGCAAACTTGCCGCCATCAGACAGGGATGACAAGAGGAACTGTCACCTTCTTGACTGCAGCCTTGAACACTGCCTTGACATATGCGTCATATTCCTCCTACGTACCAACATGCAGAGGGGCAGAGTCAGCTCACCAATTCTCGTCCCATTCAAGCGCCACGCGGTGCCAACATACCTGAGTCGCCAACGGAATCCATGTCACCTGCAACTTGACCTTGCCCGCATCCACCTCGCCGGCTCCCTCCTTATCTTTACTCTGCCTCGTCAGCTGGACCAACCCCTCGCTACTCGTGCTTGTCGTTGACAAGATAAGCTTGGACACATCAAACACGCCCTTGCCAATTAAATCGTCGCGCTTCAAGAAATCATGGTCCCAACACTCGACCTTGATGGTATCTTCGTTGCGCGAATGTTTTGGGTGCACCATGACCTCGACCGTTTCTGCCCACGTCACATTTGTGCCGCCGCCGCGAAGAATGGATGTGCGGGCAAATGCCGTGCCCATGGTGAATTGTACATAGGGGTCTTGCGAAAAATACCGGTCGCAGTTGTAGAGGTTTTCGCCGCTGACTGTCAGAGTGCGCGAGACATGGTTGACAGTAACGGGTTGCCATTAGTCAGATGTATCAAACTGCAACAGAGGATTGAGGAAGGGGGTAGGGGAAACGCACGGCAGGTGATTTTGAGTGAGCCCATGGACATGATGGTTGTTAGACGTGGTGATGCGTTGACTTGAGATGCTGGCGGATTGCAGAATGCGTTGAAGTAAATAGGTATTGGCGACTGGTGGTATTGTTTCTGGCGGGGAACCTTGGACTTTTCAGTCTGACAAAGGATCGATTGAGGATGGGACAAGTGTGGGAACTGCGTGCAGGTGCGGCAAAGTGTGAACGAACCGCCACATGGCGGTGCAGATTGCACCGCAACTGGTCCAGAAACGAACCGCATTCGCTTCTCTCGACGATCGAACCGCAACACTTCCGAGAACGCGCAATGGCACTCTCGAAGTTGGTGACACCCGTGAAAACCCGACCAGCTAGGTAGCCACTACCTACCACCAAAACTACCGTGGGCTGAATGTCCAGTCAATGGCAGTGTCGACTTGGCAACCTGGCAACACGCTACCACATTACCCATGTTGGCTTCGTGGCCCAAGGGCCATCATCGCATCATCCGACTTTGGCTAGCAGTTGTGCGCGGTGAATCCCCCAATGAGCGCCGGTGCTCGAAGAATGCACATATACGTCTGGATACAACGGACGGCTCGACATTTCAAGAGTAGCTTTGTATATAATTCAGAATCAAGTTTGCATGAACAAGACACAAACAACGAAAATGGAAAGGAAATTGAAGATGCGGACAGTGCTGACCAAGAAAGCAAAATAAAGAAAATAGAACAACAACAATAACGCAACAAAGCGGGAACGAAGGCGTGACGGCAAGACCTCGCTTCGAGGCCCCGATGCCTGGCCGCCTCGCACCCTAACCAACGACAAACAACAAGAAAACAGATCGGAGGAAGTGTGCGGTGGACGAAATGAATTTAGCAGCACTTGCCTGCGGGCTTGGTCTCTGTGCCAGCCGTGGGCGTGATGTTGATGGTATCGCCCTTGGTTGGTGCAATGCCCGAGGCCGTCTCTTCGAGCTGGCGCTTGGACACAATCTTGTAAATCTCGGTCAGGATCTTTTGGAAGGCGAGCTCGACGTTGGTCGAGTCCAAGGCCGAGGTTTCGATGAACGACAGACCATTGTCGGCTGTTATGTGAGAGAAAGAGAAAGAAAAAAAAACCACAGGTCAGCGATATTCTCTGTTCAAGCCAGTCCAGAAGTGCAAAGGACGTACCGGCAAACTGCTTGGCCTCATCGGTCGGCACGGCCCTCAAGTGCCTCAAATCGCTCTTGTTACCGACAAGCATGATAACAATGTTGGAGTCGGCATGGTCACGCAGCTCCTTGAGCCACCGGTTCACGTTTTCGTACGTCTGGTGCTTGGCAATATCGTACACAAGCAAGGCACCAACGGCGCCACGGTAGTAGGCAGACGTAATGGCGCGGTAGCGCTCTTGACCGGCTGAGTGATCACGCGAGGAAAGGGCGACAAGTCAATATAAATGAATATCAGGAATCGAAGAAAAGAAACCATGAAAAAAGAACAGTACCAGTGTCCCAAATCTGAGCCTTGATGGTCTTTCCGTCAACTTGAATGGACCGTGTCGCGAACTCGACACCAATGGTCGACTTGGATTCCAAGTTGAACTCGTTGCGGGTGAAGCGCGACAAGAGGTTGGACTTACCGACGCCAGAGTCACCAATCAGCACAACTGCAAGATTGAAAAGGAAAAGCGGATGCATGTGAGTGAGTCGCCTAAATGCATGTGCCGAATGATGAAAAAGAGCGTGGGCAGCGAGAAGGACCGGCTGGCTGCCTGCCCCTGCCAATCGGTGATGCCCGCCGCGTAATGGATGGAATGGATGGATGGTGGAAATTGCGTCAACGATTGAGCGAGCGCGTCATTGTGTGGGTGTGACTGCCATCAACCTGATCCGAATGCTGCTGGTCAGGGGCACGCAGCCAATCGTCGCAAGATGTGGCCGGTTCACCAGCAGTCCATGGTGCATGAAGACTTGGTGTTGGGGCGGTGCTGAACTGCGGCGGACAGGCATCCTGGCGGGCATGCTATCGGCAAGTGATCCATGGAGGCGGGCAGACAGGCAGCCGGGCGGATGAAATGGATATTTCAGTGTCGAGGTAGTGGCCACGCACCCTTGAACAAAAAGTCGTATTCGTCGTCCTTGGACATGATGGATGAAGCGATGGAGGTGAGGGGTTGTGGGTTGTGGTGAGTCGGGTGGCGGTGTGGAGGCGGGCAACCAAGTCCGTTGCTTTGCGTTGCGTTACGTTGCAGGAGGCGAATGGCTGGGCAAATTGCTCAAAGAGAAGGCGAGTGAGGCATCGACTTGACGTTGAGAGTGAGTGTGTGAGTGTGTGAGTGTGTGTGGCGATGTTTGGCGTTTGCGCCGCCCTCTGACTTCGTCACGTCCGACTTTGGCGTCGACTTCCTCTTGCAAGTGTTTGTGTGACCTGATTGGCTCGATTCATGCGAGGAGGCGTTTGGGGGTCACCGATCTGACGCGTTCAAACGACTTCGTTTCGTCCACCTTCCCCATGTCCATACATGGGTCGCTTGCCACTGCTGCAAGGAAGGGCAAGGAAGGGCATGACAAGCCAAGCAATAAAGAAATGAGAATACAGAAAACAAAGGGCAATAAGCAAGCAATGCCCAACAAGAAATCCTGAGCAAGACTTGTGTCCAACCTCAGCAACATTACAACAACTTGGAAGCCAAAAGTACAAGGACTGGCACGGCTGCGCTTACCACACATACGGCACCAACTTGTACGGCACCTCACGGCAATACTGCTCCCAGTACTTTCCATACTTGCCACGGCAGCGTGCATCGTCGCGGTAAATGCGTCCCACCAACAGAATCTACATGCAACCCACACGCAAGCAAGCGAGTCAATCACTGACGATTCGAGTCCATACGGCATAACCGAGAAAGAGCAACGTACCGTCATGAAGACAATGTAAAAGTAAGGCGTCAAATGCTCCATACCACACGCCAAACACATGGCCGACGAAAGCAACAAGTCGCCCAAGTAATTGGCATGCCTGGCCAAGCCCCACCATCCGCTCGTCAGCAAAATGGAATGATGCTCCTTGCCATCCGACGTGGTGTACTTGGGCCGAATCATGGTGGGCGCCTTGCCCCAGATCTTGCACTTGCCGTCGGTCCGGCGTACCAGATCCTTTTGGTTGTTGACTTGGCGGAAGATGTAGTAGCCGGCAGCGCCTAGAGTACCAACGGCGAGCGCCGCCGGCGTCGACAGTTGGACCGGGTTGACGGCAAGGTAGTGTCCTTGCAGCGTGTACATGAAGGGCAGCCACACAGAGTCGCCCCAAGCCAGGTAGAAGCCAAAGTGGTCGTGGCAAATGTCTGAATAACAAATGAATGTCGGTAAAGCGCGCAATACTTAGGTGAGTGAAGCAACGCGTCCAAGTCTGTGTCAAAAGAAAAGGAGACAAGTCCTACCGATAGTGCGAAGATACTACAGCAACAAAGGACGCAGCAATCAGTCACGGGACTCTGGGCAGCTCACTTGAAGAGTCAAAACGCACCCAGTCCTCCCAGTAGAAAAAGTCAAGCACATAGGTCGCGTGCAACAAGTTGACGAGAATCATCGAATTGGTCACCATGCCATGCTTGACGTATTGCTGCACGGCAAACGAGTAGGAAATCAAGGTCCACGCAACAATGCCGGGGCGGCCATTGTGGAACAGCTTGAAGTCAAACCACTCGCCAATGCGCGGGTTGAACTCGATACTATGTGAAACATGTGCAAACGGTCAGTCGCCATCCCTCTACGCATGAAATAAAAAAGAAGAACAGCGACAGCGTACCCCATGTACAAGTCGTAAATCCACGAATTGGAAAACTTGCGATCCTCGGCATGTGTCGGGAACCAATGCGCCTTGACAAACGAAAACGCGGTCAACAAGTACCCGTAAATGTTGGCTGCAATGTACAGTCCCTGGAACCGGTCGGCAATCACGGCGCCCGAAAACAGCGGCACCACGGTGGACAAGCCCACAAACAGCGCATGGGTGACAACCCAAGCAAGCAACCCATTGACCTTGTACTTGAGCACGTGTCCCGCGGGCGTCTGCTGGCCAAACCCAATAGGCCCAGGCAACAGCATGTACAGGGCGGCTTGGAACGCGATCCAGGCCGCGCACAGGGCCGTGGTTTCGAGCGAGAACGTGGGCAGCGTCGACCAGATGCGGTCCGCTGTGGACAAGGTCAAAAAGTTGGGGACAGATTGGGGTACGGCCCAGGCGGGTGGCGAGGCCAGGAACCAGCCGAGGGCAGGCGCCGTGAGGGCGCCGCCAAAGCGGTCGATCGCGATTTGGAAGTAGCCGACCATGGCGGGGCAGATGCCCATGATCAGGGCAGAGATGGCAATGGTGACCGAGTCGACATCTACATTTGATACCATGACATGAAGAAGCACGATTTTGCCGCCAAGAGATATGCGATCAGTTTCGTGACTTGAACGCGTCACCCTGTAATCGCAGAGGTCGCAGCTGCGAGACAGGCCAAGCGAGAGAATAAATGTACGCACCACGCGAACGGCCCCAGGTCTTGCCCGTTTGTGCCGTGACAGCGACCGACTTGACGGCGGCTGTGGTCGTCGCGCCCTGCGGCTTTTGTGGCGACGCCTTGTTGGCGAGGTCGGCGAGCGCCGTGCCCGAGTCAAGCTTGTTGGATGTTGGCGGCGGGGTCATTGTGATGTATTGTGTCGCTGGGCCTGCTGGGGTTCGGTATGGTATAGAATGGCATTGTCGCCCCAAAGAGACAGAGACAGAGAGAGGATTATGTGTGCGCCCCCTTTCCCTTGGCGCTGATCAATCGTGTCGGGCAACACTTTGGCGACGCTTGTCGCGCAGCAAACGCGCTGCGTATTCTCGCAGGTATCATGAACACTTCCGTCGGATCTTGCAAGCTGCCCATCGCCTTTGCTTCGTGACCTCATGCACAGGGCGGCTTACGACGGCAACCGGCCTGAATCGATCATCTTGCCCCACTTCTATGATTTTACTATGCCTTGGCTGGGGCTGGAGGTCCCACGCGGCAAGGGTTCTGCAGTAACCAATCACGTGAGCTCATCCTTTGGACCCAAACTCAAACGTGCACCGTCAAGAACAAAACCACCTCCCAACTCGCCGTTGGACCCAATGTCGGACTTACCCGCTGCGAGGCCAGGTCCCATGTGGATTTTTGGTTGCAGGCGCTGTCGCGCCCTCGTGGTCCAAATAGACTCCGGCAGACGATTTGAGCGCCAAGTGTTTTCCGTTGCTTTGGACAGCTATACGGCCTTGGTCGCTTTCCTTAAACACCTTGCCGGACTTACTGCTCCTGTTTTCGGTGAGGTGTGCCGGAAAGTTACATTCCCTCGGTGCAGACGAAAAGATGTTGCTGCTTTGTTTTCGTGCAAGGGTTCCGCTGATGAAAATTGTAATCCAAACGTATTAGCTCTAACTGAACTACTATGTTGACACTATTTACCACGGTTTCTGAGGAATCCCTCTTTTCATTCTTCCTCACTCTGTTCATATACGACCGGTGGGGATACGAGTGAAATCTTGCTATGTTCATGCCTCTACGCAAACCTCTGCTTTCGACACAGGCATCCCAATGACCAAATCGCCCCACACTGATGCCACATTGAAGCCTCCCTCATATTGTCTCAACCTGACGTCGCCATCGCATTACCTGACAACACGCTTGACATCGCCAAACATCTGATGGCACGTCCGACACTTTCCGCCCGTCCCTTGTTTCATGGCGCACTTGCGACACAGCGTCGGGCACCCACATGACGACCCGCCGTATTCGATGGAAAACTTGTGGCACACGAGGCATTGTGGGTCGTCTGCAGCCGTGGCGGACGCGAGAGTCGCGTCGGTCGCCGACGTGGCAGGCGTCGAAGTGGAAGGTGGTGGGTTGGTTGACATTGTTGCTTGGGGATTTGAGGTTTGAATCAGATGTTTTTGGGTTCCGTCATATATTGCATTGAATAGTTCGCCAATTTGGGCCTCGAGACAGAAGAGGGCAAAGGTGTTGCGCAAAACTCAATCTCGACGCGACACAACCAACACAGCCTCACCATGTGCCAACCGCGGCGAAAAGGAGAAAGCTCTCCTTGCCTAAATGTGTTGAGCTTTTGCGTACAAGATTGAAACAAGTGACGAGGATAACCGACGGGCAAAGAGGAGGAATCGATGAGACACGAAGTTGGACGAAAATGAAAACGAGATATGATAACACACATGAGGGGGTAGCGGGACACTGACTTAGATGGGGTAGGTTGGGATTCGGGATTGGAGGAATACAGGGTGGGTAGGGAGGGTGGAATAATAGGGAACTCGAGGTGGATGTGGGAATGATGACGATAACGTCAAAAAAAAGCAATCGGGAACAAAAATAAATGAAGAACGAAAAGGAACTATCCAGCAAAATCATGCACCGCCAGCCGGACCCTCCGCGCTCACATTGGCCTGTTGACCGTCGCCAGGGCAATCCGCCAGCGACGAGGCCGTCAAGTCCTCTTTAGATATTGGCGGCCGCAACACATACACCATGTCGTTCACGTACAACACCACATCTGGATGCGGGCCCGTGTACACAAACGGGCGCGCGTTGCCCAGCTCCGAGTTTGGTGCGCGGTACAGGCCAAGCGCGACGACGTGGCGGTGCAGACAAAAGTCGATGAAGAGGTCCTTGAATGGACGGCCCTGGTGATTTCGCGTGGATGGTGTCAGCCTGGTGGTCAAGGAGATGTTGGAGCAAACGAGAGAAAGCAACGCACCGCATAGGCAACGGGAACAGGCTCCGTGTAGAGAGAACTGGGTTTGAGTCCCAGCGACTCGTCCAGCTCGAGATCGTGCCGGCGGCGAATACCAGAAAACAGACGCACAATTTCCAAAACGGTTGGGTTGAAAAAGTGAGAGATCAAGATTGTGTTCTTGCGTTTCGCAAAAAGACATCAATTAGCAACTCGATCCACTCGGAAAGGAGCAGAGCAACGTACAAGCATCTCGGCAACAAATGCCTCGCCACTCGCAAACTGGGAATCGAAAAACATTTGCGCCCTTTTGGCGGCGGTGGGTATCCAATGTGATGCCCAAGTGCCCCTTCGGTACGTAGGCCATTGTTTGCAAGCCGAGACCCTTGATCTTGCTCTTGCTGGTGCGTTGGCAACTCGGTACCGGGAGGAGGAACGCGCTTGCGTCTAGTCTTGCGCCGCGCTATATGTCCGTGCTCGGCCATGATGTCGATGAGCGATAATGAAGAGTGCGACGTAGCGGCACCCAGCGGGGTTTGCGTCATGAGTGGGACGGGCGGTGAGGAACTTGGAGAGGTGTCAATGTATCGGACAACACGAGACGTGTGCGGCGTCGGGATGGCAACGGCGGCGGTGAGGCAATTGGCAAGGAGTTGAACGGTGCGATGTTGTGCTAGATGAAACCAGCTGAGAGCGCGACGGCGGAGATGACTGCCGCCCACCCTGCTAGGTGAATCTGACGTCAAACCACTCGCCGAACTCGACAATCGAGAGGAAGAACTCGTCATGCTCCGCGAAGACGTGGGAGACTTGGACTCTGTAACGCGCTCTGGCGAAGCGGCTCTTGGCATTGTCGATAAAATGAACGGCAATTTTGGCTTCCTTCCGTGACGCGCTCTTGGGCACCATGATCGCCATACCCGTCATCTTGTTGTTGTTGCTGCTGCGACATTTGGTGCACGCGAGTCACTGGCCGTGTCGTCGCCCAACTCTGAGTCCGTGACCGCAAGAGCACCGAGGTCGACCGTGGCGTTGCCGTGCCACTTGCAGGCAAACTCGACGACTCGCCCGCACTACCGCCAGAAGCATAGCTTGGCGCCAAAAACTTGATGGATGACGCGGTATTCAGCTCAACCACCATCACCCGATGCGCACGCCCTTGGCCATCTTGGCCGTCGACCTCCGCGCCCATCCTCAGCTCACGCGCACGCCCACGCGCCGCCGTCTTTGTCACCATGTGCCTCGTCAAGATCGCGTCAAGATCCGCAAAATCATCCACTTCAGTCTGCCACCCTATGCCAGCGCCGCCGTCGTCACGCTCGCTCGACCCGCCCATGATCACCACACGCTCTGCCGCACTCAACCCGGCCCGGTTCAAATCCACGGGGGACCGGGGATCCGCGTGCAAGTAATAGACAAAAGGAAATGCAGCAAGTGCGCGAAACTCGTCGGGCGACGGCAACGACGAAGAGAGAAACAGGATGGGCTTGAGATCTGCGCGTGGAATGTGTGCCGAGCGCAGTGTGCACAAAAACCGAAACAGGTTCCATCGGGACGTGATGACAAGTGTGTGGTCTTGGAATGCTGGGTAAAGGTCGTCGCAATCGTCGACAGAGTGCAGGTGGACGGCGTCAATCGAGTCGGGCGGGGTGGCGAGGACGTGGCAGATGGGCGTGTTGCTGGGGTCGACCGAGTTGGGCGGGGCGGGCGGGTATCCAATGTAGATCGAGTCCGAGTCGAGGTGGTGCTGCGACAATGAGGTGGCCGTGGGCGCGGGCGAAGTTTGACTGGTTGGGGGCACATGCGCGCATGGTTTGGTGAACGCTGGATCAAAAAAGTTGTCCTCGCCTTCAAGCGACCGCTCAAACGCCTCGGGCGTCTATACATGGAGGGAATGCATGACCAAGTCAGTACATTTATCGAGCTGTTCGCATTCACCCAAGAAAACCTCGGCTTCACGTACCAGCTTTTGAATCAACTCCAACTCGCGAATCCCCTGCGCAAGCGTCACAATTTCCTCGGTTCCACAAAACACGTAGGCAGCTCCCGGATTCAAAACCACGTGATAATCCACCGTCTCAAACTCACCCTCTGCCTCAACCTGCACCACAGGCACCCTCACGGCAATCGCGACGACCTGAAACTCACGAAACAAGTAAGCACACACGCTCGCAAACCTGCGTCCCAAAAACACGCCGGGCACGGGCACATTGTACAACTCGTGGCCCAGGCCATCGCCATACTGTGCGAGCCACGGGCTCGCATACGCTTCGAGCGGCTTGGCATCATTGACCAGATTGGTCACGAGCGTGGCGGCGCCAGGGTGCAAGCAAGCAACGGCTAGCAGTGCTTGGCGCAGGTCTTCGGCACACACGACGGCCGTGGCGTGGCCCAGGTGGAACCGCGAGTACTCTGGGCGGTGGTGGAACACGTACAGTTCGACGTGCGGGGCGTATTGTGCAATGGACCAGACGCGCAGCACGCTGCGTTCGTCGTCCGAAGCGAGGTTGGAGGAAAGCACAAACACGGCCAGGGCTGAGCGGACTTGGGCGCGGGACAGGTCAGAATCGTTGAGTGGCGAGCCCTTGATAAAGTGGATGCGCTCGTTGCTTAATTTGGTTGTGAGCAGACAAATCATACAAACGATCAAAATTGAGGAGGGTGGAGCGTACTACAGTGGGGCATTGATTATGTTCTTGACGTCGGCCGTGGGTGAATGGCGGCTAAAGAGGACAATCCGTACGGGGATGGCGGTTTCCTGGCAACCGTCAAGGTCAATCTTGATTCAACTGCAAGATGCCTGCCCACGCAGCACCACGGCAGCTTTGAAAAACGTACATTGGAAAAGAATGCGTGGATAATGGACGCAACAAACGGCGCGCGATCAAACCTGCCGACCAGCACGACATGCGGCGTATGCGATACATGATACGCCCCACCACCGGCCTTCCTGGCCTTGTGCGTCTCGAGCACGGACCCAACAAGCGACGGAATCGCAACAAACGCCACGGCAATGCCAATCATGACGACCAACCGGCCCAAGTCCGTATCTGGGGTGATATCGCCATACCCAACGGTCGTCAAGCTGACCACGCTAAAGTACAACACCTGGACCACTTGGTATGTCTTGTTGCCAATGACAAGCTCAACGTACTGGAACGAGCACGCAATCACGTACAGAATGCACAGCAGGGTTGCAATTTGTACGACCATGCGTTCGCGGAGAGCGTCGGCGGGAATGACGACTTCGGCCACCTCCATGCGGATGTGAATGAGCCGGCGCAGGCGTGGAATGACGACAATGGACCGTAAAAAGTAGGGGAAGAAGAGATACTGACCATGCTTGAGCGGCATGGAGACGATCGCAGGGACCAGGGTCAGCAGGTCCACAATGCCCAGCGGATTCAGGAACAAGCTGCGCATGGGCGACTCGGAAAAGTAGGTGCGGGCGACGAGCGAGGCCAAGTTGAACATGGACAAGCTCACGACAACCTCCCACAACCACCTGGCCCTCGGCTGCCACAACCACGTTGGTTTCAGATCCAGCGTCTTGAACTGCGGAAAGTCCTCGACCGACTGGCCCATTTCGATGCAATACAGCACAACGAGCGTCATGTCCACAAGCACTTCGGCCAAAATCAGCACGGCCTTGAGGATCTTGCTGGTGCGCATGCGCTCGAGGACCTTGCGTCGCGGATTGCGCACGAGTTTCTCGGTGAGCGACGTGTCGAGTTTGCGGCGGTGTGCGCGGTGATGCTCGTACGTCAGGCGCGCCGTGTTGTACCCCGAGTACCGGTGGGCCGAGCCCAACATTTTGGCGGCGAACTTCCGTGCTTGCATGTGGAGCGACGTGGCCGACAGCCGGTGGGCAGACAGTTTGGCACTGCTCGTGTCCGAGAGTCCAACCAGGTCGGGTTGTTGGCGACCGTGGCCGACGAGCGTGGTTGCGCCGGTCGAGGATCGCGAATGGGCGAGATGGCCATGAGTAGTGCGGGGCCGTGAAGATGATGAGGTGAAGAACAGCCTGGCCTGCGGGACGGCAGCAGCTGCGGCGGTTGCATGGTTTACATGATCTTGGTGTCCTTGGCGGTGATCCAACTGGTCCTGGTGGTCATGAAAGACGTGGAGAGGAATGTCGCTGGCACTGGCACTGGCACTGGCCCCGGCGGGAACGGAAACAAGTCGGCCCTGCTGGTTGTGCTGTTGGCTCGAGTCGGTGGGGTTGGCAGCCCGATCTGGCATCTCTGCTGTCTTTGGATTCACAAGCAAACGACGCACAACAGTGTTTGCAGAGTCCGCAGATTTGCACTTATCATACACTCGGTGAGGATAAGTCTGGATTGCTTGTGGTTGGGGGTACTTATGTACAGTATATCTTTGCGTCTGTGTTGCACTCGGTCTTGAGCTGGTGCATTATTGCATTGTGCTACATCTTCACATTCCTTCACGCTGATTGATCTCACCAATTGCCGATTAGTGCACCACTGGAAGCCTTGCCACGCATCCTTTTTCCAGACCAGCAGAGCCGAGGCCTCGCTAACGTAACCAAAGACACAGTGCCTACCGACTAGTCCCTCTCACCGTTCTCAGTGCGTCGGAACGCTTGTCTGCAGCCTGAGACGTCTGTCGCCTCACGTTCCCTCGTTGTACCTTTGCTCTTGAGACGCGACAGCCATGCAAGAAGCTAACACAAGACAGCTTGACGGAATTGGCCGATTCATACAGAGAGCGAGCAAGCCCAACCCGAATCCAGCCATGGATACATACATTGCGATCCCCAGCGATACAGAAACCACTCGTGGCCCCATTAGAGCGGTAATCAATCACAACTGCACGAGTCTCGCCAGGGACTCCTTTAGGCCGAGGAGGCAAAGAGGCGCTCAAAGAAATGAACAACCAGCTTGATGGCATCGTGCGTCCGCTTGCGGTTCAACTCGTTATCAAAATCGGCCCGTGCCCCGCACCATCCATGATGCATGTCGTCAAACCGCTCAAACACGTTGAGCGGCCCTTGTTCCTTGAGCACCTTTTGGTACGCCGTCTGTTGCACACATTGGCAAGATGTGTGAGCATCATGCAAGATCCCGCAAACCGATCAATCATGTCATATCATCATCGTCTCAGCGTACCATGTCGGGCTCGTCCTTGGACGGCAACATACACAGCGGCACCTTGGCGCTCTTGATGTCGTCGAGCACAAGGAATGCAGGATGCAACATGGCACCGCCGTCAATCAAATCAGTGCAATCCTTGGCGGCTTGCGCAACCATCTTGGATCCCCAACACAGGCCAATCAGGCCGACCTTGGTGGCGCCCTCGGAACGCAGCTGGGTCGCAGCGGCTTCAATGAGCGGCTTGACCTTGGTGTTAAAGTCGCCGGCGGATTTGACCCAGGACGAGAATTCGTTGAGGTCTTTCTGCTCATGCACGGCAACAAAATGATCAGCCACCGGCACTCGCGCACGTGTGAATGTTCATCAGTGGGAGTAAGAAACAAACAGGCGGAAACTTTTCAAGCGACCAGGGCTTGCCCAGCCAAAAGTCGGGCATGACCAACCGTGCGCCAAGCGACTCGGCGATCAAATCGGCCACCTGCTCGGTCGCCGGGTGGAACCCGAAAATGTCGTACACGTGGACAATTCCAAGCTTTGCGTTGGCGGGGCCCGTCACGTAAGCGTTGACGCCGTTGGAAAGCTTGAGGTTGGTGCCCTTGGGTTGGTACGTGGAGGCGATCGGCGGGATCGAGCAGCAGGCCTTGTTGATGCCGGACATGGTGCTTGCAGCAAATGTAACGGTGTTGGATCGTGGGTGGTGGAGGCCGGTGGCGGTGATGAATCGGGCTGCGAAAGGAAGGCGGCGTCCGGGTGCGTTGAGCATTGAGCAGGCGGTTGATTCATTCCAAATGAGCGAGTCAACCTCTGCCAGAGAGAAAGGATGTTGGCAGCGGCATTTGCTGACGAAATGAGAGACACACCCTTCGATATCGATCAGACGCGTCCTTCAACTTGTCTCGCGGCACTCCGATCTCCCATCGGCACATTCCACGTCTCAACATATGTATATGTCTGGCTGGAGAAGCAACGCCTGCAAAGTCGGAGTGTCTGGCCAACTGTCAAGGTTGTCCCACGATTTAGTCTGTCAATGTTCCTCGCCTGGTCAGAAACTCTGGCCAACCATTGTTGCCCTTTGCGGTGGCTCTCACCAAGACAATAGGTACGTATTGCCCCATACATGACAACTGGACCCACCTTGGACAAATGATATGAATGAGGTCTGGAAATGATTTATGTCCAAAAAAAAAACAGCACGCCACAGGCAAAACTAGAGTACAAACTATAATTTCAAGCGGATGCGTCGACATCTCTTAGGCCATCACCAAAGCCACCGCGGCAACAAGCGCCACGACCGACGTGGCTGCGCCAGCATTGCGGCTCGCCGAGTTGGATCCGCCGGTCGTCGTGGCCGAGGCCGCACCAGCAGGGCAGGTCGACTTGCGCGTAGCGACAGACGCATCGTCGTACGGGAACAACGAGTCAATCGAGTACGTCTTGCCGGCCGTCGACTGTGCCTTGGCAACGGCATCAGCAGCTTTTGCGGCATCTTGAATCTTGGCCGCACACTCGGAGCAAGTGAAGGACTTGGGGAACTTGTCGACGGGAATGGGAATCAACCGGTTGGTCTTGGGGTTGGTCTGGGGCTTGACGCCAGACTGGACCTGGGCGCCCTTCATGACAGCAGCGCACATGTTGCCCTGCGAGTCGGTCGTGCACATGAAGGTCGACAGCGTTGGGAGAATCGGGAGCAAAAAGTCAAAGTTGGTGCCGAGGCGGGCACCGAAACCGCACTGCTCCTCAACATAGTCGCGAGAGATCTTGGACAAGGTGTTGGAGCACTCGGGCGCGCAGATGACCGTCTTGAGAGTATTGCTCATTTCGGCCTCGGTGGCAGTCTCCTTCAGGTTCATGCCCAGGCATGCCTCGAGGTTGAGCCTGAAAGGAAATGGCAGTGAGAGAGGTTGTTAAGTATGAGCGTCTTGAGATTCACAACGAATCATGATGTGAGATACGCACTTCTTCTCGCACTCAGAGGGTCGGAGCGTCAATCCGGGAGAGGGAACCGTCGAGTTGCGGGATGGGAAGGGAATGGTCGAGTTGTTGGTCGGAAATGGGAGAGTGGGGAGAGTGGGGAGGGTCGAGTTGGACGGGCCACCTTGCGCTTGGGCAAGAGCGCCAGTGAGGGCGACGAGGAGAACAATCAACAATGGGGAGTGCATGGTGAAATCTTCTAAGAGGTAGTTCTATGGAACTGGTTTTGGTTGTGGATTGGGAATGATGTGTGATGATGATAAAATCAAGAGGATGGTTGGGTCCAGCTGAATCTTTATAGGGCGTGGGAAACGCATTCGTCCCTGACCAACCCCCTCCCTGCAGTGTGTCTCCGGACAAGGTGGTCGCTGGATATTGATCGACTCAACGCATGGTGGATGTGAGTCAATGAATACCTGTTTGCTGTGAGACGGGTGTCATGGTGCATGTACTTGGGCTCAAAATTGGCTGCAAACCATTGATCGGTCTCCGCAGCGATGTGGTCAGCCTTTTGATAGTTTGAGCCGGAAAAAAAATGCGCCAGCAACCCTCATGATTGGGCTCAGGCGAGCACAGGATGCGAACACGCCAGGCAATGCTCCCTGCATCGCGTTTAAAGTCTCGGGCTTGACTCGGCTTGACTTGGCTTGCGAAACACGCAGATGGTCCCAAAAGTGAGGCAAGGTTTCATGACGATCATTCATGCATAGAACAGTCTTTGTTGCTGTCGAAACAACGAGTTGGCGACGGGAAGATTCGAAGAGTTTCCGAGAAGAGTGCACAGCTGTGGGATCCGACACGTTTGTTGCATTCACCCACATGTGGCAATTGACAAACACTCCATAAATGAGGAGGAGCACAGCCGTTCCTCCCTTCCATGCCGTGCGCAGAGCCTCGACCATCCCGAAGCACACCTAAACCATCTCGAACCAACGACCATGACCCGATCCCTGTCTCGCCCTTCCTTCAAGTTCCTCCGCAACCCAGTCAAGCGCTTTGGTGAACTCAAGCTGGAGCCACATACGCACGATCCACTCGTCGGCATTTTCGACGCCAACCCGGCCTTCATCTCAACCAACCCAAACCGTCCAATCACGCTGCTCTTCACTCGAGACTCGGACAAAGACAAGACGAGCGCCGCACATGAGTGGTTTACGCAGGGCGAAATGAGCTCGTACTCTGTTCTGGCCAACAACCCCGACTCCAACAGCATTGGCGATCCTCTGTGTGTGATTCGCTCGCACCATAGGTCCATGTGGACGCACAAGAGGACCGTGTATGCGGGTCCATTGGCGACCGGCGTGACCAGCTCGCGCGACAAGGAGGGTAAGTCGGTAGGCCCGCCCATGTTCAACGTGCGCAAGGCACCGCTCGGACGGCCAAAGTACTTTGCCTTCGTTGGCGCTGATTCCAAGTCGGCGACACCCGGCGCAGCGACTGCCCGTCCCTTTTTGGAAATGCGCACCAACAACAAGTCGACCGAATTCGTGACGCACTTCAAGTTTACTGCGACCTTGTCATCGATGCGCGCACCAACGGGCAATGCGGCCGTCGACAGCGTCATGGCCGTGGAACGCAAGTCGGAGCTCGTTGTGCTTGCATCAACCAACATGCGCGACGTCTTTGTTTTTTTTGCGTCCGGGAGGCAGCAAGTGGAGCTGGAGGAACGAGCATGCGCCGGGCATGTTGATTGCACGCGGGCGGCCCATGGATATGGGCATGGCGAACAGTGAGCTGGTTGGTCCGTTGACGATGAAGATTCAAGTGGCGCCGGGTGTGGATGGGCGGATCATTTTGGCTTTGGTGGTTGCAGGAGTGACACATTTCCAGGCATATTGACGAGTGAGTAATCGAGTCTTCTTTTGGCTCCTTATATTTGTAAAGCCTTGTCCCGATTTCCTTTCTTTGCGCGCGAGGGCTGCGGTCGATGTCTCACATGTGCTTGATCACCGAAGAAACGCAGCAAGGCACGGCCGCCAAGGTACACCGTCTCCATATGCCGAGGCACCAGGATATTTGACCGTATCCAGCGGGTACATCCGCACGTCTTTGTATTATCGTGCTGCATGAATTTGAATGGGACAGTTTCACTGCTGCCTTGCCATGGCCATCGAGTTGGGTGAAGCGGGGAAGTGCGGCATTGGTGGCGGTGACGTGCGGTGGACCCTTTCGTGCCGTCAAGAGCGAAGCAGATATCGATGCGGCCACACTAATCCAGTGTCTCAAGTTACATCTTCACGACAAACATGATCCAGATTCCAGTATACCATGCGGTGGAGCGGCACCACCGCACTCCAGTTGCTGCGACTCTGCCACCAGCCCATATTGTCACGATGATAGTCACATCCTAGACCCTGACGCATAAAAAGGCAGCCGGATCCCCGCTGATGGATGCCGATGTATTTACCTTCAAGCACTCACACAGCGCCGTTATTCAACGCATTCACGCACGTCCACCCACCCACCCATCCAACCCATCACCATGCCCAGCTCCGCCGTTTGCGTTGGTCTCAACTACCTCGACACCGATATGGCCATTACTGGCTCGGACCGCGATGCGTACAACATGACCCAAGTCGCCACTGCCATGGGTGTCGACCCCGAGCATGTGACGCCGCTTACCGATGCTTACGGCGGCGACGTGACCAAGGAGGATGTCCTCGGCGCTCTTCGTGAGATGGTTGCCAACGCTCAGCCTGGAGACAAGTGCGGGACTTTGAATAGATCAATTGGTCGGCGACTGAAGACTGACTTCCTCTTGTTCACAGCCTCATGTTCACCTTCTCGGGTACCGCCGGCAAGATGGCGTCGGAGGAGGCCGGCGAGGCTGACGGCCAAGACGAGTTCCTGCAACTGTCCAACGGCGAGACCATTTCCGACAACGAGCTTTACGACATCTTGCGCGAAATCCCGTCTGATGTCAACATGACCATGGTGTTTGACACGCCCACGGCCAGCGCTGGCACCATCACCGACCTGGACTTCACTGGGTGCCCCGGAAACGTGCTCGCGATTGCCGGCTCGCTTGACGGCCAAGACGCCACCTTCTCCGAAAACGGCGGCACATTCACGACCACGCTCATGGAGGTGCTCCAAGCCAACCCTGGCATCACCTTGGGCGACGCCTTGAACCAGGTCAATGCTGTGACTGGCGACACCCAGATCGCTAACGCCGTTTGCAATGGCGATATCAACGACTGTACGTGTGAATTTGAAGTTCTAGTTTGCTCATGGGAGCCATGACGCTAACTCACTCGCCATTCGCACACACAGTCCTTTCCCAACCCGCTTTCGGCTTGAAGGACGGCATCGAGCTGTCGACCGACCAGAGCGAATTCGAGGCGTGGCAGGACCAAATCGTCGCTGCGGGTGAAGCGCGCGAAGCCGATGCCGGACTCAACGCCCTGTCGCTCGAGCCTGTCGTTGACGGCCAAGATGACTGTGCCCAGGACTGCCAAGATGTGGGGCATGTGTGCTAGGCTGTTCTTGCGAGCAAAGGTTGGATTCATTGAACCAAAGTGCATCAACAAATTGACTGAATGTAGAACGAGATTTTTTTTTGAAAAACAACCAATGAATCATGCTGTGTCGCCAACATTTTCAAGCTCACCATTCATTACCTGCAACACATTTGTTTGTTTGCAACAGCTAATGCCCCTTGACGTCCTCGTCCTCAATCGCTTCAGATGTAAACTCGGCATCGAAAAACTTGACATCAAAGTCGTCGGCTACATCTGGGCGCCATGGCGGCGGAAGCTCCTTGCGGAACAGCTTTGTCCAGTCAATGTCCTTGAAGAATGGGTGCTGCTGGATTTCACGCGAGCCGAGCTTGCCTGATCCTAAGCGGCGCTTGTAGTCCCGGTCCAGCAACCGGGTAATCAGGTCGGCTGCTTTGCCCGACGTGAAGGATGGGAACTCGAGCGGGGCGCGCAGGATGAGCTGGTACAAGATGTCGGGGTTCGGGTTGTAGAACGGATGGTAGCCACAGAGTAGTTCTAAGTGATTCAATTTGCACAAGTGAGCATGTGTTTCGAGAATGGTCGACGGCAGCTGGCGGACAGCGCACCAAAGAGAATGACGCCAAACGCCCACCAATCGGCTGGAAAAGAGTAATTGACGCCCTCAATTACCTCGGGCGCTGTTGAAAGAAAGGTCGTCGATGTCAGGCTACAATCGCTGGCTGTGCCGATAATGAAGCATACCAAAGTATTCTAATGTGCCGGCCATGGAGAACGTGCGTGTCTCGTCTTCCTTGGTGTAGAGTCGCGACAGACCAAAGTCGGCAATCTTGATGTGTCCCTCCTTGTCAAGCAGAATGTTTTCCAGTTTGAGGTCACTGTGACGGCCCAAGGCAATCCGCATAACGGTCAGTTCCAACGCTAAAAGGTCATAGGAGGAGAGGCAATGCGTACCGATACACGACCCCCTTGCCGTGCAAGCACTGTAACGCCAATATGATTTCGGCTGCATAAAACTTGGCCCTTTTTTCCGGGAACCGACCCGACTGACTCAAGTGGAAGAACAACTCGCCACCATTCACATACTCCATGACCAAGTACAACCGCTCAGGGTTTTGGAAGGCGAAATGCAAGCCGACAATGAATGGATGCTTGATGGACCGCAAGATTTCCGACTCTGTTCGTGCTGTGTCCTCGGATTCGGCATCCTTTTGAATGACCTTGATGGCAAACACCTTCTTGGACACCTTGTGGGAACACAACAACACTTTGCCGTACTTGCCCTTGCCCAGCACGCGGTGGAATTCAAAGTCGTCAATGGTTGCACGCGACGACTTTGAGCGCGACCGTGTTGAAACTGAACGGTGGGACGCAGTGTCTGAGGTGAGTGTCCCGGTGTTTGCGCCCGTCATGGTGATGCGTGACAGTTTGGATGCATTTTGGTTGGCCGTTTCTGCGAGCTTTTGAATGAGGGAAACCCAGTCGTCCCGATCGTTGCAAGACGAGGCAGTAAACGTAAACATGATGTTGTTGGTCGCTTGATTGCGCAACAAGAAGGTGGGCGCATTCGGGTCCGGCACATCACACACAAACTGGTTGAGCAAAGTCGACTGCACAGGATCGCGCGGTGAAATGGCCGACTCGCGCGACTCGCAGTACCGTACGTGGAGCTGGCCGCGTTCCAAACTGACCCACGCTGAGACCTCCATGTTGGCGTCATTGGGCGAGTCTGCCATGAGCCACCCTTCCTTGTAAATGGTACTCTCATTCATGGCTTGTCGCTTGAGAAGTACGGCCTCGTGGTGCGCGGCCGCAGTTGCAGGCGCCAGCAAGCCCGCGGTCGAGTTGACAGCCGTCGCCGAGTCATCCGTGCCATCGTCGAGTGACTCGTTTACCATGTTGAGCAAGTCTTCCAGCTCGGCTTGACCTTCGTTGATAGTGTCGTCGTTTTCGGGCGACACGCCAAAAAAGGTGGCGAGCTTTGCAACTTTCCTTTGTTTGCTCCCAGGCTGATGGCCAGCAGATCCGCCGTTTTGGATCATGCCAGTGAGTTCGGCCAAATCGGGATCCATTTCGGCTTCTGCGGCAGCTGCAGCTTCGGCGTCGGCAGTGCTCGAGGCCAGCAGGTCGGCCTTGCCCTTGCGGCGGAAGAGAATGTACTCGCTCTCCTTGAAGGCGCGAACAACATCAAATACGCGCTCGGTTTCTCCCAGCATGCGGTTGGCTGTGAATGGACAATGGTTGCGTGATGTGTTAGGATTTGATTGTCTCAGCGGATGGCAATGAAAGAGTATGGCACCTGAGCTGTTGAGCAAGAACAAGCCATAAAGGGATGTGTCTTCTTGAATCATGAGCTTGCGCATGGTGTGCGCAACAATGTCAGATGTCTTGGCCTCGATGGGATTGGCAACAATCATGTGCGTTTGGTTGGCAAAATGCATGCGCAGCAAAAACGTTGGAACCGAGTTTCGCTTGGTCTGGTGTGAAGGAATGGTGGCAATGATACCATACTGTTAGCTTTTGTAGTTCATTGGGATGCACACAAAACCTTGAAAGGGGTGTACCACAGTCTCCTTGGTCTTGTCCACAATCTTCCTCAGCGTTCCCACACTGTCGTCCTGTGCTCCAAAGAAATCCGCCAACTTGCCCATCCGTGCTGTTTTCCGGCTGCCTTTGGCCGCCATATCGTCCGAGCTCAATCCCAACAACGATCCAAGACTACTGCTGCCTCCAGTGCTGCCGAGCTGATTCTGAAGCGGTGCTGACCCGGGTTCCAATGCTGCGCCCATATTCCCGCCAGATGCGACACCAGTGCTCTGCTCTTCACGCTGGAGCGTGCCGCCGGGTGAATCGCTTGTTCCATCGCCACCCGATCCGCCTGCCAATGTCGGGGAGGTTGAGTCATACAAGAGCTCTTGCGAAAGCGAGATGCGCTTGACTTGCTGTGCATTCTTTTTGAGCTTGAGTGCCTTGATGGCCTCGTTTCGGTCGTTGCCACCACCCGAAATGGCATACTGGGCGGCTTCTTCTTCACCGAGCTTGGCTTGCAGCTTATTGATTTTGGCTGCGGGTGCTTTCTGTATAGATTTTGCCACTCAATGGTGAGATTGAGCGGATTCAAGGCACGGGTAGTTGCGTGGCATACCAAAAAGCTTTCCGGATCCTCATCGGGGTTTTGGACAAATTGATGCAGTGCATTGAGGTCGGCGCGGTTGTTGATGCCAAGCTTGTCCGCTTTTTGGAATGGAGCGCATGACACGGAATCAGAAAGGAAGACATGGTACAATGGCGTCAATAAGCGGGTAGGAAATACACACCCAATTTGTTGGTTGTCCGCGTCAACGTCGGTGGTTGCGACATGGTGCCGTGTATTTAGTCCACTGCAAGTAGTTGCAAGTACGCTTGGTCTTCGCTCACACGTGTCGTGAATCGGTCGACGCGCGAGGAGTCGAGGAGCTGTGAGAAACTGCTCTACTGAGGGAGCTGATTCGATATCAGCGATTGCATGGAGTTATAGTGGGGCCCAGTGTCTTTTTTTCGACACGAATGGATTATTTGTATTGTGATGTCGCATCTTGGCATATCGTTCAACGCGTCCAGTTCCCTCGCCCTGCCTGCCCATCGACCGATCCGTTTGTGCTGGAGGTTGTGTGTGTGTGCGTGTGTACATTTTAACATGTACTTGCTCGCGGACAATGATTGTCACGGATTCGCTTAAATGGGGCGCAGACAATATCCTGCCGCCCGTGAGCAAATCATGCGACTTGAATGAACGTCATTGAGCATTTATCACAATGAGGCTTGCCAAGCAGAGACTCCTGTTCTATTCCTCGTTATGTGCAACACTTGCAAATGCGTAATCGCAGACAACACACCCATCAAAATCAGCCTTCCATCCACTGGCACAGGCCACAACACTGCCGCGTTGGCCGTGTGCTCCGTGATCCTTTTGGCCTGGTACATACTCGTTCCTCCACTTCCAATCCTCACCCTTTCATTTCCCACCCAGCGGACAAGTTTACCTGGACCCGTTCACCTGGACGGGGTTTTGTCGCAATGCTTCAGTTCACCCAAGTGAGTTTACCTTACGAATGCGGGTGCACGTGTGTTGAGCTTACCCATCGACTTATGCACTTGCCCTAGATGTAGTTCGCCTGAACCGCCCAGTTTCCAACCATTGACCAAGAACTATGTACCTGTCGTGCACAGGTGTGAGCCGCAAGCGCTCCCAAAAAGCTTTGAGGGGAAAAGATGCGCCTAATGGTGAACCAAAGAGCATTATGATTTGACGAGGACATCGAACTAGAACCAGTTAGTGCGGAACTGTTAGCGCGTTGAACATAGAAGCGAAGAGTTGCCTGTGTACCCTGTGGGCAGCATCCACGTTGTTGCTCACTGTTGCGAAACAGCAGCCGCCTCCTCCTGTCCCAAGGTCGGTTGTGATGCCCTGCGGGCAGGCCCATGAAATGCACACGTAAAGTGTGGGAAACACATCCTGCTGAGAAGCAATGAGGTGAAACTGGTTGAGGATGGAGGCAGCTGAGCACTTCCACATCACACTCACTCCAGGTACAGATAGGAAGCAATAAAACGAACACGCACGAGTACCATCGATTCAGGGAGATGTATGAGCTTTTGCCGATTGGCGATGGAACTCAGAGCAGCAGTTCATGCCTGAAAGTATCAAGATTTGGCCAGAGAGTGGAGCAGATCTGTGGACGGGCGGTCGGCATTTGAGGCAGGTGTCTGAGAAGTGTGGGAAAGGCGAGAGATACTGTGTTGGAACATGGCGGGAACGGTGGTGAACCAAGACACCGTGTTGAGATCGATGACATGCTGCTAAACCCACATCCAATTGCAACGGTCGCTCGAACTTGGCTGTTCGGCATATTTCGGCATCCATTGAGCTTGGATCGACAAGTGGCCGGCCGACGAAACAGACAGAAGGAACAAGTGGCAGTGACAGTGCCGTTGACATCTCGGCAAAATGCGATCATTCAATGAAGTAATGGGCCATGGGAAGAATGGTTGCAGATAGTCGGCGGCAGCGCTCCGAGGCGGTGAAGCCGTGGATCGCCAATATTGCGGCTGTACGTATCAATACTTATACACGTTGTGAGCTGGATTTGTCGGTTGACTGTGTTGTGTGAGAGGTGGCTGCGGATCTGGATGGTGCAGTCTGTGGCGCTGTCTCAGGACGTCCAAAAACAAGTCTGTGGTCCCTGGCTTCCTTGTGTTTTTGCTCTTGTTCCGTATCGATCCATGAGGGAATGATTTGGGCAACTGGATAAAGTGAATCGCCCTCAAATAAGTATGCCGACTTCCCACGCTGGCCTCGGGTGTGACTCTTTCCATCTCACATGCCATGTAAAGCAAACATGTCCATGTTCCATCAACCCATCGTTCAACTTTCGTCATGCGATTCACGCCCTGGTCGTTCCACTGCTGCGCGGTCATCTTCATTGTTGTTGCCTTCATTTCAATCGCCACTGCCCAAGGGCCATGCTCAAATGACGAGGAATGTCCCACTTCTTTCGTTGGTTCCGACTGTGAGTGTTTATCTTCCCATTAGTTCAACTCATTTCGGTCGACCGCTCACGACCCTGCTGGCCCTCCCCCTTCTCGCCTCTAACTCAACAACACTGCGACAACGGAAGGTGCATGCCAACGACGTGCAGTAGCAGGATTTACAACGGCTGCCAGCGCTTTGATAAACGCACGTTCTGTCCAGTCCTAGCGAGGAAATGCGCCCCGCGCCTCGAGGCAGGACAAGCGTGCTTATGGAACCCGGAAAGTTTCCAGGAACAACCGTGTGCACCGGGGCTCGTTTGTTCCGGGTTCCAAGCCATGACATGCGTCCGTAATGGTACTGGTCCGACGTGGTCAAGTGGTGCACCAATGTGGCCCGCCGAGGCGGCACGGTCGGCAGCTGAAACCCCCGACGATTCGATTCCACTTCGGCCGCCGACTGCATCTACTCGAGCGACAACGTCCACAGTGCCCACAAGTTCTGCAACTTCGGTATCAAACGCACGAAGAGACGACTTGTCAACGACTAGCGGCTTCACGCAGTTATGGACGACTCTCGCCTTCGTTGGCTTGATGATTGGGGTTGCTTCTGCTTTGCTCTGCGCTCGCATGCACAAGTCTCGTCCACCTACCGTTTCGCAAGGCTCGTACCCAGAGCAAGCGGTGCCGCCGCCGCCAAAACCAACTCACACGTCCGCACCTTTAACACCTTCGCCTCGTCCAACGTCGCCAGAGCCAGCTTCATCGCAACCGTATGGATCTCCTATTGAGCACCATGTCGAGTATGTCACCATCGGCCAAAGCAATACCCACGTCGAAGTCCCACTGCAACCTCTCACGTCGTCGAATCCGTACGCATATCCGCAGCCGCTTGTTGCTCCGATTGAATCTCCACCAAGTGCGACGCTGCAAATGCCAACCCCACATCGCATGCCATTGAACGGCAGCACGCTTCATTCGCAACTGTCCAGCAGCTCGCTGTATCCGCCGCATCCGTCGCCAGCGGATCCAGCATCTTCACCCGTCGATCCAGCTGGCTTGCGGGTCGAGATTGAGACTGGGTCTGGGGATGCAGACCTGGCGTTGCCCGGCGGGCAACATCCTGACGCAGAGTTGGCGTTACCCGGTGGGTATCAACATGGCGCAAGGGTTCAGGTTCACGGGAACCTCGAGGATGACGAGCTGGTGTTGCCTGGGCCAGCGCCTATGGGTGATGTGGCTCAAAAGTAACGAGTTAAGCCCAAGGGATTCTTTTGGTGAAGTGGTTGTAAGATTTTTTTTTTAGAAAGATGAATACATATCAATCGCTGTTTTTTTGTTTGTTTGTTTCGGAACCGAAATGTCGCTCCAATTGAATTGAATGCTGGCCCTCGGGCCTTGCGCGGATGTCTCACCAATCTCTTCGTCGCCTGACTGTTCCTTGCGATAGAGGAGAGAGAGATCAGAGGGCTCATGACGGGATCTTCGGGCATACATAGAGGGGCTAGTAGTAGCTAGTAGTAGCTGGGCTAGCTGTACCTGTTACATACTGCACATTGTCTACTCGATTCCAGGGTTAGGTTGATGATCCCACTGGCAGAGGAATCTGGGTTGCCAGTGGGCGACGCACCTCATCTCTTTGGGCGGCCAATTCAAACAATGAAAGAAACACGCTCTCAAATGACCATGTATGTACGAATGAAACCCCATGCATGTACTGCTTCAGAACTAGCTCCCTACGTACCACCCGGCCATTCCGTTATCCAATGCCCTCCTCGCCTACCACCGGGCCTAGTCAGGCGTCAGGCGTCGTCGTCTGACGTTAAAGTTGGAGACAACACCATCAAACCAAACTGATCTTCCCCTCGCTGCTCCCGCCTGCCCCCTTGGCGTTTCTGATGGGCTCCCGGGGCCGCCGTTGGCTGTTACCGCCCTCAGAGTGATTACTCGACCAAACCTGGACCGCATGCACAATCGCCCGCTGTGATCCTGCGTGACCTGGCCGTGGACAGCAAAGCCAGCGCGCGCTCGAGGACCCAAAGCGCTCGAATTACAACTTAATGGTCGATTACCACAGGTCCCGCGGCGAGACACCAGTATGCAGCCTCGCCGCCGGATGTGCACTTCCAAGGCGGGTAGCGCTCGCTGATCGTGGTGGACGTTGTCGCACGGCTAGCCGAGATCATAGGGAAAAGTTTGGTGCAGGTAAGCAGAGCACTCATTGTGACGAGTGCAGCGAGATTGAGTGCGGGCATAGCGACTCGACTTGATGGCGGGATCGCACAGAGTGGCTTCGTTACCAAGTAGGACGCTGTCGGCTTGCCTCCTTCCATGACCACAATCCCATTTTCATATATCCCGTCGTGGATTCCCGCTGTCCAGCCAGTCCCCATTACGTTCATCACGAGCCATCCTCGACCTCGCACCAACCCCAAGCCTGTTGCAAGCAAGAACTGCCTCCTGCTCGTCCTCATTCCGGTACAAGATCCGCCCGTGCTCTTTTTCTTATTCGGAACCAGAGAGATCCGCTCTACCTCGACACGCTGCGATTCACTTGCTCGACTTTTTGAAACTGCAGGCAGCTGTGCCCTATTCCAGTTTAGCCACACCTTTGTTGGTATTGCCAGGTTGCTGGGATTCTGGACCATGCAGGCACTGTTCGCCGGGTTGTAGGTTCCTGGACTGGCGTGAGTGACGATTGATTCAGCATGTGCGTCAGCAAGTAGCAAGAGCCTTCAGTACGTTTCCACAGTGCATTGTTTTCCTCTCGTCGCCACATTGCACACTCACCTCACGCGATGTCTCCCTAACAGCGTTCCCGCTCCGCGACATGATGCCCTGCAGCTTGCTGCCATATGCTGTGGTCTCTGTGAACGAAGGTCGTTTTACCCCACAGTTCGACTCTCTACTTGTAGCCTAACCTCAACCTCGGCCAGCCCGCATGTACCATGTGCCAGCTATGCACCGTCGTCGCTGCTGCTCGCACGCCAGGATCCCATTCTCCAACCCACTGGCTGTACCCGCGGTCAATCGCCGACTCGTTCCAGCTTCAAAACAGCGGCATTTTTTTTCTCTTTTCAATGGATTTATGCACGCTGGTTGCTGTATCGCAATTCGTGTCGTCTTACAGCATCGGCTCGAGGCTATGTGTGGCGCACGGGCGCCGCGCACGAGACAAGGTTTCGGCACAGTCACACTAGGAGTCGCCGCCGCTTTCACAGTCAGCAGCGGTTGGACCTGCCGAGAGCGGCTGTGGTCAGCGCAAGCGCCAGCATCCCCTCGACCCGGTTTACCCACCTCGCTCTCGTCGCCATTCACGTCTTCTACCACTCGCATTACGGCCCGCCTTGGCTTTCACTTAGCAAGTTTGCATCGCTAGTGACCTCGGCTATGTACCCTCTACCTGCCTCAACAGTCCCTCGCCAGCTCGTTTCGACTGACCATCCTCGGGCAGACCAACGCCCTGGAATCCCGCTCACTTGCTTGTGGTGCCGCGCACTGCATACGCAGCCCGCATTTGCATCACACAAGGTGGCGGCGGCCCATTTGCTGGCCAACGTGTCGCTCGGCGACAGTGGTGTCAGTGGCAGCAATTTCTCAAGTGCACAACCAGTGGCGGTGACGCGGTGCTTTGTTTCGTGTCTGTTGGAAGCCTGCGGAAGAGCTGCGGAATGGCAGTCGATCTTTCAAACAGTAATTGCGTGGCTTCGTGGAATGTTCTCGGGTTGCCACTGGAGCCGGTTGGCACTTCCATGACTTTTCCGGCCACGTTTTTCACCATCACCCTTGTTTCATGCATGCACACGATGTATATTGCCCCTCGCCCTTACCACACTGACGACAGCCCGACATTACGGCGGAGCCAGGTGGAATGGACAGAAGATTACCACATGCCCTTGGAACTTCTCAGAAGGTTCTGCCTGGGTGGGTTGGTATGGTTGTGGCATATAACGGCACCTCGCCTTCTTGACTCGTCGCACCTTGGTGGCAGTACACAACACAGAGTGAAACGATAGACCCTCACGAAATCTCAGACATACATAGACATCCGTCAACATGCTTCATCAAGATCAACAGCTGCAGCCTGCTGAATCGCTCGACTACCACGACCAACGCGACCCCGTGCTCCGCTTTGGCCATCTCGCATTTGCTTCCCAGCTCCACGATCCGCTCCATGTCCTCGACCACTCCTCGCTCGAGTCACACTGCATGTCGATGGACCCTACCGAGCCCCTCAAGTTCTACTTTGCCCGCACATCGCGCGGCCGAAACGGCGGCGACGACCGCACCATGTACTCTGTCAAGCAACGCCTCGACGGGCTCAACTTGTTTACCATCCACCCGAGCAACTCGGCCAAAGTGTCGTGGAAGCGTACCGTGTATGCCACCACCGCCGACCAACAAGCCGCCGTTTTCAACATCAAAAAGTCGGTCCTGAACCCGCCCACTTACTCTGCGTACGGCGGTGCACACTCGGGTCAAGACTTGGATCCCGCCGACCCGCATGCGCACGCGCCGTTTATGCGCCTCAAGGCAAACGAAATTCACCGGTTCCCTGCACAGTACAAGTTTTACGCGACCGTCAAGTCGTTGCGTGTCCCAAGTGGCAATGCCGCCGTCGATTCTGTGCTGGCTGTTGAGCGCGAGTCGCGATTGGTTGTGCTCGGGTCCAAGAAGATGCGCGACATTTTCGTGTTTTTGGAACTGGGAGGTGGTGCAGAGCATGGCCGGAGCGGCGAATGGAAGTGGAAGAACAAGCATGCGCCGGGCCAATTGATTGCAAAGGCGACTGCAGTGACGGCTGATACAGTCAATGCCACCTTTCTCGGACCCGATGTCATGCGAGTGAGCGTGGCACCTGGCGTGGATGCAAGGTTGGTGGTGGCCATTGTATTGTCGACAATGACGCATTTGCAAGTGTTGCATGTGGGTGTCAATGGGACTGGAGTTGCTGCGTAGGTAGCCCCGAGAAAGTCGTGGTAAGGAAGAGAATAGTCTTGTCGCATGCGTAGCAATGTACCAAAGAATAGATGCAAGCGATGCGTTGCCTACTCTCAATTGAATTGACGGAAGGGAGCAGAGCAAGACGACACTCGGGTCGCAGAGAGCATGTGGGAGCAAATCTTGTTGTACGGACAGAATTCAACAGAAAAAGGACAATCATAAATCCAATCCATCAAGAAACGACGCTGCAACTCAACATCTAACTCAAATCAATCAACGGGGGCATCTCCTTGGGCGGCTGCTGCACCTGCTGAGCCGCTGGTGGCGGCGGCGACGCGGATCCCGCGGGCATCAACGGTGGCATGAGCCCCGGCATAAACCCGGCCTGTTGCGGCGGCAAGCTGTGTGCGGGCGGCTGTCCATATGCGTAGTTGGGCCCCGCAGGCTGCGGCGCTGGCGTCGGCGTCGGCACGGGCGCATACGAAGCGACAGGTGCCGGTGGCGCGTACGATCCTGGCGGTTGCGGAGGAGCAGCATAGGCAACGTTCGGGTCGGGCGGGTATTGCTGAGGCTGAGGCGGGGCTTGCGAAACAGCAGGCGGAGGTGGCGGCGGGCCGCCCATGTACGGTTGTTGAGGGGTCGGGGTTGCTGAGGTCATGGGCGGAGGCGGCGGTTGCATGTGCGGCTGTGGCGGCATGCCGCCGTACGCGGTGGGGGCAGGCGGGCCGTACGGGCCTGGACCTTGTGGCTGAGGCGGAGGATATTGCCCTTGACCAGGTTGCTGCATGTATGCCTCATACCCAGGCTGCGGCTGCGGCTGCGACTGGTGCATCTGATGCGGGGGTACTTGCGCGTATCCACCGGGACCCGCACCCGCGGGGGGCATCCTCAGCCTTGCATCCACGGCTTCCTCATACGCCCGCACGGCGCGTGTCAACTTGTCGTGCATTTCTTCCAACTGCTTGTGCACAGCCAACGTATCATGCACTTGCGCCACCACGCGTGGATGCAGCGCAGCCATGGACTGGTGAAGCGCAGCGTACTCGCGGTTGGCAATCAGTGCTTGTGCTGCGCCTGGCCCCGCCGCGTCGAGCTTGGCCATGGCGGCCGCAAACAAGTCAATGGTTTCCATTTCCGTAGCCGACAGCGTGTCGCGCTCGGGAGCCGCCGCGGCCGCGGGTGTGGTCGTAGAGTGAATGGACGACGAGCCCGTGTTGTGTTCGCGGATGGCGGTCGTGGACGACACAGATGACGGCTTGCGCTGCGGCGACCATGCCGGATCAGTTCGGTACGCCGTGGTGGCTCCCGGTCGCTTGGATTTGGCGAGCTCGAGCTCGGCGAGCGACGCAGAGATGGCCGCTGCAAGATCCGGATCGTCTTCGTCTGTTTCGGCCGGTTGTTGCTGCTGGCGAGTGACGGGCGCCTTGACGACGGTTGTGGCTGCCTGCTGGTTCTGCGACTGGCGCGCGTTGGACGACGACGATGACGACGGAGCGGGCTGCTTGTCGGCTTCGGCCAACGACAGCGCAATGGCCAAATCCAAGTCTTCCTGCTCCTTGCGATTCAGTTGCGGCCCCGATCCTGTGGCAGGCTTGCCCGGCAACTGTTGTTGTTGCTGCTGCTGAGCCACGGCCACTGCGGCCTGCGACTTGCCGCCACGCGCAAAACACCCATCACACACCCTCACGGGCATTGGAATGCCCAAGTGCGGCAAGGCAATGTTCTTGCTCGAGCATTCGCCACAAAACGTGTGGCCACACGCGCGGCAATGATGCTTGCGGTTGGTGAACGTAAACTGAGTGCGGCAACGCTCGCACACGGGCGAGTCGGACCACTCGGGTGGGACGCTCGTGTCAAACACGGCGCGGGTGGGCAAGGCATTGTCGTCACCAGGCGGAAACGGGTATCCTTCGTTGCGCAACTGCACATACGTCGAATACATGTTTTCGAGGTTGTGTCTGTTGCGAAACGCACGCGCCCAGGCTTGAAAGTCCTTGAGGAGCGGCGTGCGCACTTGGTGCGGGAGTTGGTGGTTACGGACGAGGGCAGCGAGCGTGGAAGTGAATTCCTGGGAGGCGATTTCGACGAGAAAGTGGTCGCCGCCGTTCTTGATGCACAGGTCGGTGAGCTTGAGCGTAAGTAGTTGGACATTTGGGTTGGGGTGGTTGAGGCGTCGCTTGAGAGCGCGCATGGCGTCCTTTGGTCCGACAAGCTTGCCACGGATCTGGTCGCAGATTTCAAAATTGAGGCCGAGGTTTTCCTCGCCATTCGGAATCAGTTCCGAGGTGGCCTCGTCTGTGTTTTTTTTTAGTTTAGTTGAGGGTCAGACATCATCTGGATGAGAGCGGCGCGCCAAGAGAGCCACGCACCGACTTGGTCGTCAAAGGGCGACCGGGACGAAAAGAGCGACATTTGCAGAGGGAATCGTGGTTTTTGGGAAGATTGCACCGAGTCGGCTGGGTGACTTGTCTTGATATTGCTGGCGATTTGGTGATGCGCTCCTGTGAGAAGAACTTGGCATTTAACAGGTCAGAATAATACTTACGCCAAGAGGAAGTTGGAAGACAACACGATGGTGATCGGCGGCCAAGTCATTCAAATCGCCTCTCCCGGTCTGCCAGTCAGCGCCAAAGAAGAAGACCAACGCTTCAGGCCGCCTTTTCCAAGCGATGGGAAGGCTGCTTCGTTCGCATGCACCATGCCAGACACCACCAATCAACCAATAAATCGTTGATAGCTGCCTTTATTCAATGTAAATATAGCGAGCCAACCTCGCTTCTTTTTTTCCACATCTGTCGCGTTCGCACGTTGCTGAATGTGGGAATGCGAACAACTAAGTGGTATCGCAATGCGATCTTCAAACGTAACGAGCGAAATGAATGACCCACAGCCGTGCGTAAGCTACCTGATGCATTGTTCAGGCAAACAGTCTATCCAAGTGTTAGCTCATGTTTCCATGCCAACTTCATGCACCACTCAAGCATCTGCGACGCCTGTGACGCCGCCCCCCTCCCTGATCCGTTTCCATTCCAGCGCCGTGCTGCCTGAATTCTACGCCCACAACCAACCGTGATTGAAGGCTAAGGAACACCATACGCCTAGATTTGCGAGCAACAGCACAATATGACGTCAATTCACGATCCAGCTCAGGTACCCATCGGTACCTCTGCCGCCCGACTTCCCGACCACCACGTTCCACGACAGCGTTCTCTGTCGTCAGCTTCCGACACGTCTGTGCTCTCGACCGACTCGCTCGGCGACTCGTCGCACAGTCCCGAGGAAGACGAGGTCGCCACACTTTCCGTCGCCCTTCTCGATGCCATCAACGCGGGCGACCGCCCACGCCTCACAGACCTTTTGGCCAATGGCTCACCAGCTGCCATTGAACAAGTCCTCGCAACGTTTACATACCCAAACACAGACAAGCACTACTTTCACGAACCCGAGATCTTGGTAGACGCCAATGCGCTGTTAGGACCCTCGACAACTCGGCTGAATCTGATCCAGATTGCATGCTTTTTGGGCGAAGAAGAGTTGGCGCTGGACATTGTCAATCATTTGGCAAGAGAGGCAGAGAGTGTCGGGTCAAAGTATGCACTCAAGGCGCTGCTGGCAAGCATGTGGGGCAATGGGAATACCACACTGCATCTCGCGTCCTTTTTGGGCATGGCCGAGCTCGTGGCAAAGATTCTTGAGGTACATCCGGCATTGGCAAAGAAGGCAAATGATCGCAAGGTCAAACCTGTGGATTGCACGGACGATGATGTAACGCGCATGCATTTCTTCAATACTCCCGAGGTAAATGAGCGAATTGGTACGTGCAATGTTGCTCAATCTCATTCGTGACTTGTATCTTCTGACGACTGGCTCCATGCGGCAGTCGACAACACACTCCGCGTCCAATCTGATGGCGCACTTGGCCTGCTCGCATCGCCCATGACCCGCGGCCGCCGTTCCGACTCGTCTGCATCCACCACAGCCCCCTCGCGATCCATTCTGTCGGGCTCGCGTTCAATTGACAACCTCAAAACCATGTCGAATGGACATGCCAACAAAAAGCGCGTTTCGTTTGACCCACTCACTTTGTGGTTCCAAGGCGCAGAACAGGGCGATCTCGCTCAGCTATCCCTCTTTCTGCCGTCCATCGAGTCTGTCGATGTACGATTACCCTCACGAGGCGCCACTGCGTTACATTTGGCGTGTGCCAACGGGCACATGAATGCAGTCAAGTGGATCCTGGATCGAGGTGCAGATGCGAATGCCGCGGATGATTTGGGGCTGACGGCATTGCATTATGCAGCCGACGGGTTGCATTCAGAGCTGCTATTGGCATTGATTGATGATCCAAGGGTGGATGTCGATGTACAAGATGCAGATGGGGAGGGCGTGCTGGACGCTATTGATGACGAGGAAGAGGGCGGGGCGCAATTGGTTGCGAAAGCGGAGGGTACATACAATTCAATTCCACTTTTTGTCTGGACCGCATGCTGACAGAGCTGGTTGCATCCATTAGTTGCGCTCGAAGTACGACGTACAAAAGGACCCAAGCAGGGTCCCTCAGCGAAACTGGCAGCGAGCGATCTTGTCGACTTGGGTTTATCTGGGAAACCAACGGCAAAAGCGTCTCCTGCACCTGCTGCTGCTGCCAGCGGATCTGTGCCGGTCGCATCCACCAAAGTGCCTCTTGCGTCAGATTCAACAACGGCAAAGCCGCTCATTTCAGCTCTCAAATCAAAACCCGCAGATCAGGAACAGGATCCACTGTCCATGTCTGCACCATCAAAGCTGCTCGCGGAATTGCCCGCGGCTGCAAAGTCTCCAACTGCCGTTGACTCACCATCCGCTCCAGTTAAGCCTGCACCTTCCGCTTCAGTCTCGACACCAACACACACGGCAAGCTGTCAACCAGAGCGAGAAAAGTCGTCAATATCCTCATCGCCTGCGGCTGTCCAGTCATTAACAACCTCTCAAGAACACCCTGTTGAGGTGCCGAAAACAGCAGCCATCTCATCCTGTCGACCCAGTGAACCGCCGATTGGCAACTCTACAAAATCCAAGTCTGAGGCTCCATCAACTGTGCTGAGCCAGGGTTCATGTCGGACAGAGTCGACGGCGACACCAAGCATGCCAATGTCTGTATCGCATGCAACATCGGAAGCTGTTCCATCATCCAATAATACGGCCAGCCAAGCGGCTGCCTCCTCACCCGACCCCACTTCGACAACGCGTCACTCGTCGTCACCCAAGCTGTCCGCGCCACCTGCCGTCGGCAATGGCACGCCAAGCACAGCGGCCTCTCTCATCCCGTCTCAAGTGTCAGCGGATCCAAGCCAAACACTTCCGAACGTGCAACCAACAAGCAATGCACCCACTTCCACTTCGCCAACAACCCCAACTCGCTCGCCCTCCTCCTCAACCACCCACTCGCTCTCCAACTCGATCAATTCTGGCGGACCCGCTTCGACCGCCAGCACGAATCCCACACCAACCGGCGGGCGCAACCCTTCCGTTCGCCCACCTTCTCCTTACCGCCTGGACCTACACCCAGTCTCGGTGGTCGCATCCCCGCTTGGCGCATCCTCGCTTGTAGCTGCTGCTGCCGCCATGTACGAGCAACGCACAACCGCCACGGGCGGCAGCCCGGGGCTCCCACCCGTGTCGCTGAATCGTGCCGCCTCACTCTCTGTTCGATCACTCACATCCTCCTCGAAACCGTCTGCCGCCGAACTGTCCGTGGCCGCATCGCCTGTGCCCGCGCCCGGGCTGTCGTCGTCGCCGCCTGGACCCGAATCTCCAGCAGCAACCGCATCGTCCTCATCCACCGCGAGCCCAAGCGGCAAGTCCCGACTGGGCGTGAAAAAGGAAAAACGCGCCAGTGTTGCCGCAAACACAGCGGCCATGATGGCCAATGCGGTAGAGCGCGTCAACAGCAAAGACGGTGACGAGGCCAATGGTGGCGGAGTGGATGCCACGCCGCTGGCAAGTGTGAGCGAGCGCAGGCAGTTCTGGAGTTTTGCCACGGGAAGGGCAGGCAAGTGATGATGAAGCGCCGGGTAGTCTGGTTGGGCTTGCGAGCGCCGGGGGTTCTGCCTGTTTTCTATTTGTTCCACACTTGTAGTACCTTTATTGATTTGCGGGGAGTCAATTGGAATTCGTGGTCCCTCGCATTAACTCCATTCCTCGGTCTGCTTTGCCCCAGATTTGTGGTGGATAGCTTGCGTTCGTTTTTGTGCATCAATGTATTTGCCGTAGTTGTTTCGTATTGGTATCAATCAGTCAGAGCGCTGGCTTGACGATGCCTGCTTTGGAGTGTTGCACCTGGCTAGATCGGCGGTCCGTGATGACGTTTGGCGATCGATGTCTCACAAGCCACCGCCACTCAACGCACGCCACTTGCCGCGCGCGTGACAACCACGCAAGTGGTCACGAGGTCATTTTTGGTGATAACTTCGATTGCAAGGATCGAAGCTTGTGGCGGCGCCACATGCAACATCCTTCGGCGCAAATTTGAAGGTCTCACGTGGCCCATTTATCCGGGACGCGTCGGCCAGCCGACTGATGATCGCAAAGCTCAAGGTGTGACGCCAGCCTCAACCCACCAGATACCTACTTGGCTTCATCCACCGCCACACCTTAGCTCCCATGGCCGTTCATGAACAATTTTGACTCGCAAAGGATAATGATTGCCACCATCGAATTGGAGCTGTCGCACGCCAGTACCGTGACCGAAAGCCAAGCCTGGTTGCGGTGTTAATCGTGCTGCGGACGATTGATGCATGAAGATATTGGCATTCATGATTTATGGGGTCCGACAGCAGCTGTGTGACGACTGCTCGTGCCACAGTCGGCGCTTGACTCGATCCTAACGACTGTGGACTCGTCTGCATGGATGGGCAGTCAAGTCCGGGTAAGCTGGGCTCAACCACTGCAGTCGAAACGAGAAGATGTGCAAAAACTGTAAACAATCCATAATCGGATTGATGATTCTGCATATGACTGTTGAACAATCTGGGGTTAGTATGGACTCCGTCGAGCACGCTGATTGGTCCGATCGTTCGGCCAACGTTTGCCTCGGGTTACAAGGTATATAATTGCCCAGGCCCACGTTCGACTGCCATTGTCGAGCCGTTCCAACCAATCAGCACAGCGTGCGCCTGCCGCCACACCCTCACAAGACGTGCCCAGCAACATCGCCGACTACCCACGAATCATTTCAAACACAGAAACAGCCGTTCTAACAGGAGTCGATCGCGGATCTCGTACACAATTGCGCCGATATTGTACCAGGCGGCGTGATACTTGGACTTCCGGTTAGTAATTCCTTCATTATTATCTAGGTGGTAAGTCATTCTTCCGCTAGGGGGGCGGTGAATCATCGACAGTGCTGCATGAATAGAGTCGTCAAGTATGTTTCGCATCTTGCTTGCAGTCAAAACCACCGCGAATCTCACCCTTTCACGCACCCGAACGACCATTCCTCCTCAAAGTTTACACTATAATTACAGGACACCAATACCCAACATCCCTCCACACCCACTCCATCAAACCATTGCCTCACGTCGATAGCAATCATTTCAACTCCCAACACCATTCCAAGCAAAGCGCAACTAACGCCTGCAGACAAGGAACGCGTTGTCCCACAACCAGCGCTCCCTCAACGCCTCTATTTCGCATCTGGTGTGCTTGTGTCTGATCTCGCCCATGCGGCAAGTGAGCTCGAAAGTGAGACCTGACGTATGCTTTCACTGTTGACGATTTTCAGACGCTCACTTCACGCCGACCGGCCGAGCGCGTCTCACCACCCAACGTATACCACGGTAGGTGGTTCCAATATCGGTCCGTCCATTGAATCGTACGTCGTCTTGTACCCAGTGATTCATCCATCATTGGCGGCGCGGCGCAGGCTGTAAACAAATGGATCATGATGCATGCGTCCTTACAAACTTGCAAACGAACGGGGTTTGATCAACACCGGGCGCCACACCGCCACAAGTTTCTACTTCAAAACGCCTTTCTTTTGCCGTAGGAAGACTGACCCCATTCATGCATCGGGCCGCCGCCTTCCGTCACATTCATGATTGAATAGTCGAGGTCATCAGGCCCCTCGATATCCCCAAATCGTCATAGGGTTTCTTCAAGCTCGCTCGGAAACCACTTGCGAGGCCCAACGAGCAACTTGCGATTGAGACAGAGGGTGTGGTTGTTGACGCACGTGCGCCCTGTTACAACTCGAAGCCCGACCGCCTTCCATTTCTGGTGCAAACTGGTGGGTATGTACGTCTTGAGCACTTGCATGGCGATGCACTTCGCCACAATTCAATATCGTATTTCTTTATACCCCTCGACCCACACACACTTAAGCGCCAGTTCACCCCTTCTCCTTCCCGCCACGTTGGACTGTCCACCTGGTTGCTGTCGTGAGTGCTTGCTTGTTCACTTTACCTTGTTCTCATCAACGTAAACCATTTCCCTATTGGCCCGCCCGACCCATGTTTCGCCTGCATTGACTCGTGACTCCTCACTCACATCTCTGCGTTTAAATTCGTTCAGAGATCGCCTTGCCCGCGGACAGACAATCGGACCCGGCACCAACCAACGATCTGTTTGGCTCCGCATTTCGCAGCGTTTTCGTCCCGGTTGCGTGACGTTGGGATACTCGAATCTCTCTCTGGCACTGGCTTCGAAACCCTTTCGAGGTTGCCGATCGCCAAGTCTCTCCCCGTCCCACAGAAAGCATATCCGAATAAGCCGTCTCACATTGATCGCATACCAAATTACCTTTATCCTTGTTCTGCATTCTGCAGCGCATTTTGCTGTGCCCGGTCATTCCCCATTCCATTCCCTCGTCGACTTCCCCGACCGTCACTGTGCTCTGTGCTCGCTCATTTCGAACTGTGACGCGTGCTCCGCTCAACTTTGGTCCCCCCCCCCCTTCTGCTCTCGAGTCGCGAATACGCAGCGTATCGGTCGTTCACAGCCGCAGTTGGTTGTTCTCTTGCCACAATTGTTAACGCCTGCAATTGCCCACACTGTGCATTCCGCTCGACTGTGCGCATTCTGCCGAGTGCCGTCCCAGTTGTCGATTTTTCCGACATTAATCCATATACATATTCTGTCGGTACGAACACATCTTGACTTGACTTCGACTTGACTGATCACTGGCCACCCAACGGCAACGGCGTTTCTCATCTTTTGGCGTCACGCTTCTCACAGACTATTTCTCATCACCACCATGGATGCAACCACGACGCGACCGCTGGTCCAGCCCGCTCTGTCATCCCACATGTCCCTGCCGCCGTCGTCTCCACCAGACTCACGCGACGGCGGCCTCGGTCCCGGTCCCGTTCCTGGCCGGGAACACTCTGCGCAACACGACGCGGGCACCAAAACTATGGTTGCTGTACCGGGAGACGACGCCGCGCAATTCACTCCACCGCAAGCAACAAGCAGCAGTGGTCCCAGTCCAACGCTCGCCCACCTGGCTGGCGATACCGCCACCAACGGCAAACACCCGTCGCCTCTGCGCGCGCGCCGGCCCTTTGTCAATGGCGCGGCCCTGTCGCTGCGCGTCGACGTGTCTGCCGCTCAGCAATTGCAGCCGCTGGTGACGCATGCTGCTTCGAGTCCCGCGGCCGCTGCTCCTGCTATGCCCACGTCGGCGACGGCCGCGGCCTCTTCAGGATCGCCCCTGCCCTCGTCACCAATGTACCTGCAACAACATCATCAACAACCGCCTCATTCCGCCGGCTTCTTGTCCAAATCATCCTACCACCATCAATACCCGCATCCCAACACCTCATACCAGCATCCCCACGCCCACGCCGCATCTTTGGCGTCGCCCCTGGATCCAATGGGCGTGCTCCCCACCCCAGCAAGCACCAGTGCAGCGCACACGCGCCGCGGCTCTGCGGCCGCAGACTCTGGCGTGTTTCTTGGCGGCTCGCCACCCATACAACCTTCGGTCATGCACATGCACGTGCAGCAGCCAGGAGGTCCTCACGCGTCAAGCATGGCCTTGCACCAAATCGACGTGCTCACACCGACCTCGGCATCCTCGTCCGCGCATGGCCTCCCGCATACCGCATCGGCCGCAATGCTGCAATCACCCGTCAGTGCGCACTTCCCGACGACCATGGGCGCCGCCGCTGCAGCAGCTGCTGCTGCCGACTCGCCCATGCGCCCAACATTTTTCGCGTCACCACCCACGGTCGCGGGCCACGGCGCGTCGGTCCCGATCACCCCGCTCATTGATTCATTTGCCGCATTCACTCCCGCGTCGCCGCATGCGGCCATGACGCCCACCCAGGCATCCTTTGCGCATGCTCAGGCGCAGGCGCAGGCGTTCATGTACCAACAACAACAGCAGCAGCAACAGTATCGAGCGTATGCAAACACGGGTGCAAGCGGCGAGGCATCTTCGCCGGGCGGCGGCAGTTCAAGTAGCAACGGCAGTGCCGCCGGTTTGATGCAGTACGCTGCGGCTGCCGCCGCCACGCAAGGTGGTTCAATGGTTGCGCCGCCCTTGTCGCCGCTAAATCCGAGTTTTCCGTCCCAATTTCAACAGCAACAAGAGCAGCAACGAAGAATGTCGACGGCATCGTATTCTGCCGGTGTGATGCAGGTCAATGCGGGCACTCAGCGCAAGTTGTCTGTATCCGCATCCGCGTCTTTGCCGCCAGGTGCTTTGGGCTTATCGTTGGGGCAGCAGGCTAATGGCGATGGCCGAGTTCAACACATTATGTACTCGCCCGTGGCCATGACGTTTGCACAGGCTCAAGCGCAAGCTCAGGCTCAATCTCATATGCAGCAGCAGCAGGGCCAAGTCGATGGATCATCGTCCGAATCCATGTCGCCGCCAATGTACGCGCAGCCGCCATTATCTGCCTACTTGCAACAACAACAACAGCAGCAACAACAGTTAAACCAGCACCAGCAGCCAATTGGGCTCGTCAGTGGCGATTACTTTCTGCACGCGCCCGTCAATCATCAGCAACAGCAGCTTTCCTATCCACATCAGCACCAGCAACAACAATATCCGTCACCCGGTCACCTCGTGGCCGCTTCTGTCCCACCACACCTTGCCATGGGTCAGCAAATGGGCCCGACAACCATTGTTGTGCCCAGCTCAGCACATCCCATCACGATCCCTGCGCCAGCCATGCGCAAGCGCACCGACACAACGGGCCAAGAAGTCGATGGCGAGTTTGAAGAGGTGCCGCCCATGCCCAAGGAGGAGCACCCGTGCCCAGAGTGCGGCAAGACATTTGCCAAGGCCTTCAATCTCAAGAGTCACATGAAGTCGCACGTCACTGGTAAGCATTTCGTTTTCCAACACCTCTCAGTATCATGTCTGATGGACCTGACCTGACAACGCATGCATTCACAGAGCGGCCCTACCACTGCCAATGGCCACACTGCACAAAGTCCTTCACCCGCAAACACGACTGTATCCGGCACTTTCGCATTCACACGACCGTGTCGCCACGCCGTCCGCTCGCATGTCCTGCGCCCTCGTGCGCGCGCCGGTTCTCGCGCCAGTCTGCACTCGACCGCCACCTCAAAGAATCCCCCGAGTGTGCACACATTGGCCGCATGATTCACATGCAAGGCGGGACCGCGCAAACGCTGACGGTGACGCAGGGCAGAAACGCCACGCTCGCTGGCGCACAGGCAAGTGCCATGGCCGCCATGCACGCTGCGTCGGCCGCTGCCGCGCAATTGGCCACGGCACAAGCTGCAGAGGCAAGTGACGAGGCAACGACGGCCGAGCGGGACGGCCAGGGCACTCAGGTGTCTCCGTTTGCTGCCGCGGCGGCGGCGTCGCAAACCCCCGCACCGTCGGCGGCGCAGATTCCGACGGCCGCACAGGTGTACGCGCAACATCAGCAGCAGTACTTGCAGCAGCAGCAACAACATCACCATCCGCAGTATGCGCAGTACATGGACCAGCACGCGCATCCGCAGATGCCTGGGTACATGTTTATGGCCACGCCCGCCGCACAGTACATGCCCGCATCGCACGGTCAGCAGCAAGACACGGGATATCAAGCCCAGAAGCAACAAGCGCAGCAGCAGCAGCAGCAAGATGTGGTCAGTTCCGCTGTTGGATTGGAAGAGGCCGGGATTAAAGTCGAACTTGGTGAGGATGGGACTGCACAGTAAGTGGGCAGAGTGACTTGGTCGCCGGTGCCTTTTCTGTACATTTTCTCGATGCCATGCCCCGGGCTCACTCTGTCTTGTTTGCTCCTTGCGGATCACTATGGCCCAACTCCGTGGCCGCCGTGTGCTATCCTCTCTTCGTGTGCTTTCTCGAATCCGTCACGCTTTTCCTTTCCCTTTGCACCTTTCCTGGTTTGACGTTGTCGTTGATTGATTTCTCCTTCCCTCCACATTGCAGTGCCTTTTTTCCCCCTTTCCTCCTCCTCGTTCTCTCCACGGACAGTGTTTCTTTCCCGCCTGTCCTCTTCTGTCTCCATCCCGTGCAAAGTCGGGCACAAGCACACTTTTCGGGTATCAGTTCATCGCATCCCAAGCACTCTATGATGCCTTTTTTTCATCCTTCAGTGCCCGTTTCCCCTCTTCCTGATCCCAACTTCTGCTGTCAAGAGCAACAGTTATTTTTCCCATTGTGTGTTTTCGTTTATTCTTTTTCCTTGTTTTCTGTATTTATCGTTTGACGGCAGCGGCTCGTTTTCCCCATCATGACTCAATGCTGTCTGTGAAGTATGTATTTCGTCATGTGTGTGAATCCGCAACACTTGGTTGTTTTGCCGGCCTCACCCACCCTCGAGGCCCGTCGCAAAGCTGACTGAGATCGGGGAAGGACACATGCATGCGCGTGCGCCACCGGGTTGTTTTCTTGTACTGTATTCCCATGACAAAGGCTTGCGACCTCCGAGACAACGCTAAATATACAAAACTGCTCACGCTCATCCAATCCCCATCCACACCACACATAACTCGCCAGACAACCTTCAGTACGACTGGAAATGCGTGATCGACGACAACACCACCGCCACAACCACCCTTGCATCCACGCCCGCCGCCACATCCATCCTGATTGTCCCTGGTCCAAGCAACGCATCACTCAACGTGATACCATGCCCCTCGAGTGGGCGGCCCGTGGCAATCAACATGCCCGGTGCATGCTCATTGCTCCAGCTCCACTTTTCGCCTCCCGGCCGCAAAAACACAAACACGTCGCGCATGTTGTACGATCCAAGCACCACAAGCTGCGACTTGCGTTCCGCGGCCATGACACTGTCAACAGCCGCATTGCCCGTGGGCGCACGCATGGACGTGACCGTGGCCGTAAACTTGTACTGGCGCGCGAGCTCGGTGCGGTTGTTGGTCGTGGACATGACGAGAAACGGTTTCTTGTACATGGGCGAGGTCACGCTCAAGTCCGAGGCATCGTGGGCGCCCAAGTACGCGTAGTAGGTCGGATTGGCACCCAGTGCCGCCTTTTTCACATTGAACACGGGCGCACCCACGGCAGCCTTGTGTGGGCCCTTCTTGTCAATTGACGATGGCCCGTCGGCCGACGCGGGCAAGTACACGGTGCGTTTCTTTGTCCACACACTGCGTGGGTGTTGGCGGACTTTGAGTAGTTCGTGCATGCCCGGCGAGTACACAGTGTAGGTGCATGTTTCACCGTCCATGTTTTCGGCGCAAAACAGGTTGTCGACTGCATCGGCGTTTGGGTCTTCGTCCATGGAGAGCAGCAGTGAGAGCGGGGTGGAGGCGTCCGTCGACATGTATGTCGAGTTGGAGCTCGAGTCGGTGGCGCCGGTCGTGGGCTTGTCGTCAAAGATGCCCGTGATGGCATCGTGCAGCTGGGATTCGAGCGGGAGGTTGCCGAACCGTTTGACGGGGTTGCGTTGGATCTTTTTGAAAGGTTCTTGTGTTTCGACGGAGGCGACAGAAGCAGCGCTGGGACCGGGAGCGGGAGCCGTGTCGGTGGTCATGCTGGCGTTGGGTGGATGTGTATCGAGTTGGATCAGGGTGTGACGAAAACTGGAATGGGATGATGGAGTGTCAAATCCGTGTTGGGAAAGGTGGAGGGGTCCCGCAGCCAAATAAAAACACTTGAGCGCGGCAGTCAATCGCATTCGAGTTGGATTTGTCTACGCACTGGCGACCACTGCCAGTGATGATTCAGTGGTGAAGTACAGGCACAGGTGAATTAACCTGTCTCACATGGGCCAACACAAGGTGATCAAATCAGCACCATTGTTTGCCACCTCACGCGCCACCTGTGCTCTTCTCGCCTCCTCGACATGCGACAGCCTGCTCGTCTTGGCTTCTTGGCAAATTGCGCCTGCAATATCATGTGTTTCAGTCTGCCAGGTTGCCCGACTCGGATCGATTAAAGCTCATCATGGACTCGCGAATTTGAGTGTTCGTTCATGTTTACTTGGTAATTCTTTGGTGATACCCACACAAGCAGCGGCCAAGAAGTTCCAAAGCAGTGACGATCTATTTTCGGGTTGGCTATGTTGCCTTTGCATTTTCATGAGTCGCAAATGCTTTTGGAAATGGAAGTCGCTTGGATGAATATATGCAGATGTCAGTACCGAGCCAGGGACCAGGCACAGTTTCGCTGCCTCGTTGTTTCATAGAAAGCACATCGCACGATCATGCAAGATGACGGAAGCACGACAAGTCGATCAACCTGTTCATGGAAGAGCCTCCGAACCCTATCCAAATCGATTCCTACATATCAATGACAACGGAACGCTCGAGCATGGGATGCATGGCTATGCATGACAGAAACTTGACGGTGAAACCCGTTTTCGAAATGCTCCTCTTGTTGCGTACGCGTAGGTTGTCGCTTTGTTGATTGGCAGGCATGGTAAATGGCGAGCGGACACCGTGACTGAGAAGCGTTGCCAGGGCATTGGGCAGCTGTATGTCACAGCCCGCCGGGAACAGGTAAGTATGTCGACATCTTCTTCATGCAAGGCACGACTCCAGGCCTCGTCACGTCGTCAACTTGAACCCGCCGTCCTTTTGCCATGGTGCACCGTAGCGAGCCATCGGAGCGAGCCATGCCAAGATTCAGAGGTGAGAGTCTCACAAGGTTGGATCGGCGGGCATATAGCTGATGAACCTAACTACAGATTCCACAGTTTGCCGGCCGGCGACATTGATTCCAGGGCACGACACACCACAAGTCATCTACAGACCCTTAGCAATGGCAAACGAAGCGCAGGTAAAATGCATTTCCCATATGATATCCTCCAGACTGCGGGGCTACCGACGTCGGAGTACTCGTCCACGATCTTCCATGATCGCCCGCACATTCAATGCCACCCAAATGAGGTCGAGCTGACTGACCAACAAGTCGTTGTCCCTTTATCCCCAACGCAGCGCCAAATTCTTGAGCTCCAAACCAAGCTCCAAGAGACGAATCGGCAAATTGTCCAGGTTCGGACCCAGATCCAGGTCAAGGAGCGCGAAAAGAAGATTGCCGAGCTGCAGATTCGTGAGTTGAACGCTGCAGGGCCCAACACCAAGACCTACACATCCGTTGGCAAGATGTACGTGTCGTTTTTGTCACCCGTTTGCATTCCGGATATCACCCGGCTGACGCACATGTTGCTGTTCGCCCCCCCCCCCATTTCTGTTTCTGCGTGCTGCCCCCAGGTTTCTTCACATTCCACATGAGGAGATTCTCAGCCAGCTCCAGCTCAAGGGCCAGTCGCTCGAGGACGATGTCAACGTGTTGGGCAAGAAGCAGGCGTACTTGGAGAAGACGTACAAGGAGACGCAGGATGGAGTCAAGGAGGCAGTAGATGCGTTGCTGCCATCAAAGAAGTGAGCTTTCTTATCATCATGTTTCTCTCCCTTCTCCCTCCAACGTGTTGCATGTACAATGGCCTTCTGCTCGATCGCTCGTTCATTGCATGCCCCGGTGACAACGTTTGCCCAGGAGCATCTTCTGACCTTATTATGATGGAGGAGTAGCCGCGATGGCATTTGCACACCGCCCGCGATCGTCGAGCTCTCGTGCCTACCGAGAAGGCACGTCACGGGTCCACCAAGAAGGCACCACGTGGTAGCACTCGATGAAGCACTGGAAGCTCATGCAATTAATAATCCAAACCAGATGACTTTGCGCCATTTCTCCCCATCGATCCCGTCTTGCGAGTTACCTCAGCGACTTTCGGCCAGCGTCGTGGAGCGAAGAAGGCGTCGAGACTTGGAGTCGCGAGCTCGCTGATCACAGCGCAGTTGTGGCGGCGGCGTGTGCAATTGGCGGGCAAGGCAACCATTTCCAATGCACATCATGCATACACATCATCGATAAGCAGGCTGCAACTGCAGGCACTGTCCATGCTTTCGGATGACGAGAAGGCCCGTGCATTTGCCGATATTGCGTGCGAATTCGCTCTGGACGCACGCGCTGTCACCACGACCGCCCTGTTTCGGGCCGGCCAAGGTGCATCGTTTGCGCACGCCCGGAATGTCACGTTACCCCTGATCTAGCACACCAAGTGCATCTACCTGCATCCAGTGCCCGCTTGTGTTGGTCTAGAACCCGTTGCAAATCCTATACCTCGCCCAGTCCCGGGCAATGGCATGGCACAGTCTCGAGTCAGCAGGCTCTCGGCCGCCCAAACTCAACTCGAGGCCAGCTCTCAAATAGAAAGCATTGCCCTGCCAGCCAACCAACCCTCAAGAGCGGGCCACCACATCTCGCTGGACTTGACATCCGGCCATTCCCAACCCTGCCCGATCCCGATCCCGATATACACTTAGACGCTCGGCACATCATGAAAGTCGCCCACCGCTTCCTCCTCTCGCTCCTCCTTTGCGCAATTCTGGCTGCGACCTCTGTGTCTGCGCAAGACTACGTCTACTCGCTGCCGGGCGAACTCAGCATTCCCGATGAGCTCGTTGCCACATTCAAGGGTACATCATGCCGATTTATTTTTCATCTTCCGGGTCTGCCTCCTGTATCTGATCTATCTGTTGGCAGGTCACCGCGTGATTCGCATCAAGAACCCCACCAAGTCCCTCCTTGCCGCTGTCGGCACCGAAGGGCTTGACGTGTGGTCGCGTGGACCCAACTCGATCGACATTCGCGTCGCCGACCAAGCCGACGAGGACAAGGTGCGGTCCGCGGCCGGTGGATCCATCCAATATGACGTTGTCGTGGACGACGTGCAGACCATTCTCGACGCAGACCGCGCTACTCGCAATCCGGCGTTTTCGGCGCGTGCCGTCGCCACGGCTTCTCGTGCCGCGACCAATGCCGTCCGCCGCGTTGCATCGGCTTCCCGTGCTGCCGTCGGCGGTGGCAACCGGAAGCCCTCGTTCGAGTCGGTGAGCGATGCAACGGTGCCACTCGACTTGTCGTGGTTTGCCGATTATCACACCTACCCGCAAATTGTCGAGTTTTTAGTGTCCAAGTGCACCCAGTTTCACCAAGTGTGCGAGTTTACTCCGTCGATTGGTCGCACTGTGGAAGGCCGTGACATTGTTGCCCTCAAGCTCGGCGCCCCTGGAACCAACAAGCCGCAAGTCTATGTCGAGGCGCTGTTGCACGCGCGCGAGTGGGCCGGCACCGTCACGGCGCAGTACTTGATTTATCAGTTGCTTGAGCAGTCCGAGTCGAATGAAGAGATCAAGCAGATGCTCAAGACGGTCGATATTCACATCGTACGCTTTTTTTATCTCAATTCATCCACTACGGATTGATGCTGACTTGCCGCTCATCAATTGCACTAGGTTCCGCTCGTCAATGTTGACGGCTACGTCTGGGCCCAGGCGGGTAACCGTCTCTGGCGCAAGAACCGGCGCAGGAACAGGTACCGAACACGTTTTTTCACCTATGAATGTCCCGAGACTTGTATGTCTAACTTGGGCGGTTTGACTTCACCAGGGACGACTCGTTCGGTGTTGATTTGAACCGCAACGTACGTGTTTCACTGCTCGTCTACTTCTCTATTGTATGCCCTTGTAACTGACGCTTGCCCTTCACTCGATCCGGGGCATGTCTGATTTCCAGTTCCCGTACGCATACTGCTAATATCATTCTTGCTTGGTGCTTTTTGTTTGACCATCGCTGACCATCTGTTTCTTCTCCTTCAAACCATACATGTAGCTTCCGCTGGGGTACGGGCGGCTCGTCCACGATCCCTCGCGCAGACACGTACCGTGGCCGGTCTGCCGCATCCGAGCCCGAAGTTCAAGCCGTCCAGCGGTACTACGCCACGCTCACGCGCGCCGTTGCTGGTCTCGACATTCACACCTTTTCGCAACTGATTCTGCGCCCTTGGGGCGACATTGAGGCCGATTCCCCGCACGAGGCACAGTACAAGGCGCTTGGTGACCAGATGCGTGAGATTATCAAGGGTGTTCATGGCAAGGAGTACACGTCGATCAAGAGCATTGAGCTGGTATGTCCCTTCTCGCCCCGCCTGAGCTTTTGGTGACTGGATGCTGACCGTCTTCTATACTCTGCTCACATAGTATCCGACTTCGGGAACCGCCAGCGACTTCTTTTACTCGGAGACCAAGATGGATACCGCGGGCAAGCCCATCAAGCCTGTTGGATACACATTTGAGTTGCGCCCAGACTCGCAGAGCGGCGGTGGATTCATTTTGCCCAAGGAGCAGCTGTTGCCGTTGGGCCAAGAGATTCTCCCTGCGTTCTTGCATTACGTCAAGCGGTCTGTTGAGGATCCGCTGCGGTAGATCGTTTCGTCTTTGGCGCTGGTGTGCGGGATCGAAAATGCTGTTGTGCATGAGTTGGGTGGCATGTCATGTCTGTGTCTGTTGGTCAATAAATAGAATGTAGACGTCGTTTCGTTGGGAACAGAGATGTGTCCGATTGGTCCTGTTCATGAACATTATTCATACGCTCCGGCCAACAGCTGAAGGAAACGACTTATTTACATTTAACTCGCCCTCACAAGGTAGCGCTTCAAACTGTAGCAGTAAGCAATTTGTTGAAACGTGGTACCGATACATGCATCCCCCCGTGAATGTTTAGCATGTTGGCGGGAAAGCAAGACGGTGGATTTTCCTTTCGTATTGAACTTCCATGGGCGAAAAGTCAACGAGCCGCGTAGGTCTATTGATTCGTGCATTGGGTTGTGGTGCAGGTTCTAACGAAGGATCTCATGGGTATAGGTATAATACCACTCGGCGACGAACAGATCACCAGGCCCTCGGCCACAGCACGCAGGCTGCTTCGGATGAGACATGTCATCACATGTTGTCGAGGTGCCTGGCGTGAATTTTCTTCACGCAAGGTCATGCGATAAACACACTACAAATAAAACACCAAAGCGGCTCCCATTGCTTCTGCTGATGGGACACGCCTTGTTCTTGTTGGACTTTTGTCACGCGGGGCCATGTGCACGCGCGCGCACGCGATCGTAGCAAGTTCGCGGCTCATGCAGCTTTTTGGAAACCGCATGACTTTGAGGGTCCAAACGACTTTGGTACCGGTAACACCAAAAGGTATTAACGGTTGAAATTATTTAAGCGGGCTCTGTTTCCCCGTCGAAATGGCCGACTGCGCACCACAACCGATGTGCGCGACAGTCGGCAGGTAGGTGGGGGGGGGGGGTATTGGCCATTGCGGTAGTACATAGTGTAGCTTGTCTCGCCGCTGATCAGTTGCAACTTTGGCTGGCTGGCACACATCAAGCGTTGCCCCGTCGGCCCGGAAGTATGGCATGACTCTGGACCGACGTACATATGGTGTCATCTAAAATGTCACAGGAGAAACTCTGCACCACAATGTCAGTTGACCATGTGCCCTTATCACGCCAGTCAGCAGGCCTTGAGCAACGCTCTGTTAGACGTCCAAATCGGTACGTCCCACAAGCACTTTCGCCTGGGCTTCCCTATACGAGCATGCAGAGCAGCACCCCTGGCAGCTTCCCGCCCTTCCTTCTCACATCTCCTCAGACTGCTACAAATACCGGGTGCACCCTCCATCCCCGCCAACTCGGTCAGTCCCCGCCAAACAAGACAGATTCCCACTCGCCCCACGACGTCTTGTCCAACTTGACTCTGTTCTTCGCTCCTACCATTCACCATGGCCGCTAGACCTCGCACTACGTTGCTCACAATCCTGCTTCTCGCACTTTTGGCCATTTCTGCCCAATCGGAATTCATTCACTCTCTTCCCGGTGATCTCGCACGCCGCGATGTCGACGTTGCCTCCTACAAAGGTGTGGGTTCTTGCCGTGAGATCTCGCAGTCGATGCCCGAGTGCAATTCACTGACCGATACGTTGCTTACTCTTTCATGCAGGTAACCAAGTCATTCGCATTGCCAACCCGTCCAAAGCCCTGCTTCGCGCTGTCGGATCCAACGGTCTCGACGTGTGGGGCCGTGGCAAAGACACCATCGACGTTCGTGTGACTGGCGACGCGGACGTGTCCAAGATCCGAAAACTCAATGGTGGTGTCGTCAACTTTGATGTGGTTGTGCCCGATGTGCAAGCCGTCATTGACAAGGACATCAAGTCTCGCGCCGCTGCCCGTGAAAGCCTCGGTGCTCAGGCCGTTCCTACTGACATTTCATACTTCAAGTCGTTCCACACGTATCCCGAGATTGTCGAGTTTTTGCAAACCAAGTGCTCGCAGTTTGCCGATATTTGCTCGTTTGGGTCACTTGGCAAGACGGTCGAGGGCCGCGATATCGCTGTTCTCAAGCTCGGCACCCCCGGCCAGAACAAGCCCCAAGTCTACCTCGAGGCATTGTTGCATGCGCGTGAGTGGGCGGGCACCACTACAGCCCAGTTCATCTTCTTCCAATTGCTCGAGCAGTACAAGACCAACCCCGAGATCAAGGACTTGCTTGACAAGGCCGAGATTCACATTGTACGTTTTCATTTGTGCTCCCGAGTCGTATCGCGATTCTTTGTTAGTCAAGTCTGCTCATCCGAGTCATGTTCTCGCACGTAATCAGGCTCCGCTCGTCAACGTCGATGGCTACTTGTATACGCAGTCTGGCAACCGACTCTGGCGCAAGAACCGCAGGCGCAACTCCAACGGCAGCTATGGTATCGATCTCAACCGCAACTTTGCCTTCCACTGGGGCAACGGCGGTTCGTCGACCAAACCCTCGTGACGACACCTACCGCGGCCCTCGCGCCGCAAGTGAGCCCGAAACCCAGGCCGTGACCGAGTACTTCAAGACCAAGTTGCCTCGTGCGGTCGCTGGTCTCGACATTCACTCGTTTTCCGAACTCATTTTGCGCCCCTGGGGTGACACGGAGGAGGACTCGCCTCACGAGGCACAGTACAAGCAGGTCACAGACAAGATGCGTGATTTGATTGCTGGCGTGCATGGCGAGCAGTTCCGGTCCATCAAGAGCGTCGATCTGGTACGTCTCGCTAGCTTCCTGGATTTTGTGCCCTTGGCACTGTGGCTGACGTGTGTTAATCGTTGCGTGTTTAGTATCCAACCTCGGGGACGGCCAACGATCTGTTCTACAGCTTGGACAGAGTTGGACCCGCCGGGACCACGGTCAAGCCGTACGGCGTTGCATTTGAGTTGCGGCCAAGTTCTGGATTTGGTGGCAGCGGTTTTGTCCTGCCGCCTGAAGAGATTATTCCGGCTGGCGAGGAAATCTTGCCTGCATTCATTCACTTTGCCCGGAACGCCATTGAGAACCCCTTCGTGCGTAGATAACTGTAGTGCTGCGAATAGTCGAAACAGTCACACGTCACACCCACCTTGTCTGTTGCATTGCCGTCACATGTCACAGCCA
>MCFL01000144.1:0-60503 GCA_002102555.1 Catenaria anguillulae PL171
GGGCGGGTGAGGGCAAGGACGAGCACCAGAGCTCTTGCGGCAAAGTGTCGTCTAGAAGCCAATGACCCAGTTGGCATCATTGGTTGGTTGTGCATTGAGTGTGTGTGCATAGATTTTATCATTCAACGTCGGATCATCATGCGGTCAGAGAGTGGACAAAGTGTTCGCAGCTGATGACAACTCGTATAACAATTAATCGATAGGATGTCGCGAGTTCGCCGGATACGCTTCACTGAGAGAACACAGCCCCGAGAGTGTCAACACTTGAGGGAAACGCACCACATACTTATTGATGTGAAGCTGCTACCAATGGCAGAAAAGTGTATGCTTTTGTCACGGTGGAGTCACGTTTTTCCATCCATGAGGGTCAAAGGTAAAATATAAGCCAGGTGGGTCCTGCTCGCGAAACCTCAATCTTGAATTGGGCAGATGGTCAACGATGGAGATGCCGTGTGAACTCGAGTAGTGTGTCTGCCTGCGGCAACCATGCATAGAATATGTCGTCCGTCGTCCTTCAGGAGAGTCAATGCAATAATGCACAACGCAATGCCCGACCCTCCTCCTCCTCGCCCTCTGCGGAACCACCCAGTCATCTTCGTCGCCCAGTCGGCGCATTGTAGACCGCCAACACGAAGTCCACACGACCAGACTGCACATAATGCAGCTTTGCCCAGTGCATCTTTGCCACCCTCCTCTGGGTCAAGATCGGGCACGAGCGCTCGCCACCGTCACATGCACAATGGATACCGCCCTCGCAGCGGGCTCGACACGGCCACCATCAAGGACAACCGTCTCTCACTTCCGACAAGCCTTCTTCGACTTGCGTGTCCGAGCCCAAGTCGGGCCATGCTACTGACGACAGCGACACTGGTGATGGTGATGACGATGTATTCCTTGCCGCCTTGACCTCGTCGCCCTTCCTCTTCTTTCACACATCGTCCGTCCCAACCCTCCTGTCCACCTTGTCTCCCGTCTCGCCTGCTCCGCCCTCCCCACTTCCTTTACTCACCTCGTCTCGCTCTTGCCCGAAAACACCCTCTCTCCACACCCAAAGTTTCCTTCCATCTCCTTCCTCACCTCACGCCTGCCAGCCGCACTCGACAACACGACTGTGCAAGACCGCGTCAAATGGCTTGCTGCACCCGCAAACTATGGCGGTCCCGGCGTGCTCATGGATTGTTATCATTTCGCATACGGCCAAGGCATTCCGGCATCCGAGCTCGCTGCGCACATGCGCCACGTGCGTGACGCCATTGCGCAAGTATGCGGCCCGGGGTCGGCCGTGGTGCCGAGTGACATGTGGCGCGAGGCAAAAGTCAAGGTGATGGAGGATCGCTTGGCAAGTATGGGGTTGCAGGATGAGCATCGGGTCCAAGTTGGGTGGCTTGAGAATGCTGCAGGCGACAGGGTTGCGGTGCGCAAGGTCATTGAGGCGTGCATGTCTCGCCGCGGGGGTGGATTGATGTTGGCCGGTCCTACTCGTGGACTGTTGGACAATCACGAAAAGGATGGAACGGCGGATCCTGGGTTTGTGTTGCCGTGTAGTGGGGATGATGGGCGACAGCTAAGACCAAAAGCCATGGATTGTATGCAAATGCAAATCGACTCGGTTTTTATTTACATTGTTGAAGGATGTGAAACTGCACTGAATGACTGCATGATGAGCTCAACGCCGATAAAAGCAACATGGAACACATGGGCACACACACAAAGGACAACGAGAAAAAGGCACTTGGCTCACTTCACATGCCAACCATATCAAAGCCCTTCTTGACCTCGACCCGGTACGCACACACAATCTCGACTGTGCCCTGAGCGGGAACCTCGACCGTCCACTCAATCACACCCAAGTCCTTGTACATCTTTGGCGGACCAGCCACCTTGCCCTCGTCCGCGGCCTGAGCCTCGGCTGCCACCGGTGCACCCTCCTTGCCCTTGCCCTTTGCGCCCTTGCTCTGTGCCTCCTTTTCCTTGATCTCCGCCTCCTCCTTGCTCTCATATACAATGAGCTTTCCAGCTGCTGCTCCACCACCAGCTGCCTTTTTCGCTTCCTTGTCACTGGCGGGTGCCGGGTCCACCATGGTCACCACAACCGACTGATGCATGCTGACGGGGACCTGGTCCGACACGGTCACGAGCGTGGGTTTGTTGTTTGCCTTTTTGTTTTTGATGACAATGCGTTGCGTGCAGTGCATGGCCGTGGAGCCTTCGGCAACGGCGGCACTGGAGCCATCCGAGGCACTCGTGCCGGAAAACAAGCTACCCAGGAGGCCGCCTTGCGCTTTGCCGAGCTCGGTAACGCGGTCGAGCGGCTTGTACAGAATGTCGAGCGACGGGTCGGTGCCGAGCGATAGGGTGAATTTGGATTGAGGCAGGACGAGCTGTGCACTTTTGTGTGAGCAGACGAATACACACAATTTGGCGAATCAAGAAGATGGACAACGTACGGGCAATGACGACTTGTTGATAAACGACCCGTCCAAAAACACATTGCATCCCCCGCCACCAAGCAACGTGTACTCTGACGTGTTTGTCACCTCGCCCACAAGGTACGCCGCGGCCGCGAGTTTTGGGCAACTCACGTGCTTGAGCTCAATGGGCATGTCAACCCGTGCCACATTGACGCGATGACCCTCGGATCCCGTTGGAATGGTGGCCAGCGTCGGTAAAATGAACGTGGCTGCCACGGCGCCTGCGGTTGCCGTGGCCGATGCCGCCAAGGCTCCGGGATCTTCGCCATACGTGTCCAAATCATCGTCTTCGTCTTCATCCTCAATCGTTGCGTCGTACTGATCGTAACGAACACTGGCCATTCTTGCCGACTCGCCACTTCCGCCGCCGCCAAATGAAAATCCGCCCTTTTTCTTCATCTTTGCGCTATGCAGAAACACGGGCTGCACGGGCGGATCGGCCTTGCGCACGTACCAGGCCGAGTCGTATGCGGGCGGCTTGCCTGCCGTGGTGTTGGACACGGTGGCTGTCGACAGCGTGAGATGCGTGTCGATCCAAGGGTCCGTGGACCGTTGCGTGATGCGCGCGGCGTATGTGAGTTGGAGTTGGGAGCGGGTCGAGGACACGCGGCAGTCGTAAAAGGGGATCCAGAATGCGTTCGGGACGACTATACATACACACTTGGGCGGTGAGGACATAGGTTCGAGCGGACCGAAAGGAGAAGAGGTAAGAAAAAGCGTATGTACTGTAGCTGACGACCAATTTCACGTCGATTTCTTGGTCTTGCCCAGCGGCTTCCTCGGCTGGTTTGCCATTTTGACCCGCGGCGGCATCGTCGTCGGCCAATCCGTTGCCGGGTTGCACAACAACCACAATGGAATAAACCTCCTCAAACCTGCCCTCGCCCCTCCTCTTGACCTTGCTTTCATTCTCACTGATCCACGCACTCACCTCCTGCACTTGCTTTTCCTTCTTTTCGCGGTCGCGCCGGATCGAAATCTTGCGATGTGCCAGATCCTGAGCGCGCGACTCGAACGCAGGCAGAAACTGGGTAAAGAAAGTGGGGGGATCCACAACGACTTTTGAGCCCGTGGGCGGCGTTTGTTCGGAAACAAGCGTCGAGGGCGGGCCGGGCTTGACGACGGTCGAAGCAAACTTGGACAGCGTGTTGATGTGATCATCCACGAGCGCGGATTCGGCGAGCAATTCGGCCACATCAAGGTTAAGCTTTTTCAATTCGGCACGCTTGTCCTTGATTTTCTTGACCAGGTCTGCCTCGCTACCCTTATCGTCCTCGCCCTCCTCGTCATCATCTACGGGTTCCATGGCACGCACAAACTGGACATCGGCCACAATGGCGTTGCCCGACGCCACCTCGACGCGGATCGAGTCCTGGGCCAAGTCGCCGGGCACGCCGCGTAGCTTGATTTCCGAGGTGCCGCGGGCAGGCAGGCGCAGGCGCGACAATGGGCGCGACACTTCGGCACGGTCCGAGTACACGGTGGCCGAGGAGACGGGGTGGGCGCGTGACGCCAGGGTCACGAGGTGTGGAGCGGGGCCAGGGGTCGGGCTGGCGGCGTTGGCCGAGCCGGGGACGCGGGCGGTGGACGTCATGGTGGGTGGGTGAGTATCACGTCACGGTGTATGCTTCGCGTGCAGCAAGTAAATACACTTGGCCTGCTATTGTCATATGTATGTACTGCGATAAATCGGAAGAGCTTTGAAAATTGTAAATATCGCGTCCAAGTCACTGATCACGGCGGCCAGGCCAACTTTGGATGCCTTTCTGCTCATTGATCATGAGTTGACTCGTCAACACAGAACATGACCATACTACATGTCTTTGTAAATGCTTGACTCGACGCAAGACACCACCATGATGACGACTGCCGCTGAGGCTGAGGCTGGGGAGCATCACCCTCCGCCACTGCCTCTTGACCTGGCCGAACTTGTGCTGGTCCAAGCCATCCGTGCCACTCCCTCCATCTACATGTCCCACTTCACTCGCCACCAGCTCGCCTTGCTGCACGCCCTCGGGCCGCGGCACCTGTTCCCGAGCATCACGGACGCCCTCCTGTGCCAAGCACACCGCATTCACGTGCCAGATATCTGCGACGCTGGCGACACTTGGCTGCTCGGCAAATTGCTCGATGTGCAAGTCCCCAACCCTCGGCGCCACATGTGGGTCGCCAGGCACAAACTATACCCACGCTCGCAATGCATGCTCGAGGGCGCCAGCTCCCGCGGCGATTTCGATACGCTTGGGTATTGGTTTCGACTGGCAACCCTTGGGGCTGCACGGACAAGTGTGCCTGTGCGAGTCACGGGGGCAATGGCCCGCAGAGCCATTTTGGGGGCAGCCCGGAGCCACCGCTTGGATGTGATCAAGTGGCTGCTCGATATGATTCCAAAGGTATCTTTGACCAGCGACGAGCAGCGCACGTGCTGGATGCTTGCCTATGCGGGCGTCAAGGCAACGTGTCCTCGGTTTCTCAACTGGATGCTATTTAACTGTGTTCCAGGAGACGCCTCGGGATGCCCCGTTGCTGCCACTGCTGCGTCATGTCTCTGGTGTTCGCCCGTTCCCACTGGCCTGTTTTCTGGCACCAAAGTACACATTCAAAACTTTGTCACGACCATTTGCAAGTTGGGCCATGCCAACTGCTTCCGATCCATTCTCGCCCTCGGTAATCCCCAACAAGTCCGGTCCTGGATCCCGCATCATGCGCTTCTCGTTGCAACCAAGGACTCGTCGCTTGCACACCTAAGCATTCTCGATGTTTTCTTTCAAGAATACTCTGGACCTGATATGCCAAAGTTTCGCGTGTGGGATGGCGTTGGGATCAATGTACGCGAACATTTGCTTGCCCTGGATACGCAGGGCCAGTTGCTTTCGCAAATGGGTTTGGACGAGGTGAGCCGCGCAGGCCAGGTGTGGATCATGAACTGGTGGTTGGCTCGGTTTCGCGAAGCAAAGTTGCCGTGCTTGCGGTATTCCAGCAAGGCGTTCAAGTTCAAGTCGAGCCAGGCGGGCGTCAAGTCAATTGCATGGTGGCTCGCCTCGGGCCTGTTGGATCAAGAGTCCATGGTCGTCAATGTGTGGGTGTATTGTTTCTACGGCTGGTACAAGTTGGTCGAGATGTTGGTTGCCGGCCACGTTCAAGTGTCGTTTGTACCGATTCCCACGCGCACAACCTGGGTGTGGCCCAGGATTGAAGAAAGCAACCAGCGGGTGGCCGCAAGGATTCAACGGTGGTGGGAAAGCTCAGGGATGCGTGAAAAGACGGGCTTGGACCGATTTCAGTGCTTGGACTATATTGGCCCGACTGGCGCGAGTAAGGAAAACGTGTGGAATTGGAGTCGGGTGTTGGAGAAATCATGAGTCGTCTTCACGTTGCAAATTGTTTTTTTTTTTTTTTTTTTGTTGTGATTTGGTCTGAAGTGGAGATGAAAGCAGCAATCGATAGGGGATCTGTGTGTCTTGATTGATTGGTACAGATCTGTCCGACCTTTCGGGCGGGAGCGGTCCGCTATTTGTACCCTCGTCAGGCCCCTGTCTGGGCCCACCAGGTCCGCTCGGGGATACTCTCTAGTCCCCTTGGCGACGAGCTCTTCACTCTGTACTTATTCAGCGATACGGTAAATCTAGGTATGCCATGAAAGGCTGTGTCCTTGCCGCACTCATGCATGGGATAAGCATGGCGGTGTCGGATACTAATTCCTAGCCTTAATCGCTCATAGGTACTCGCCGTTGGTACTGAGGTATTGACTCACAGTCAATGGGAATGAAGGCTCTCTTCATGTATCCGGCCATTACCAGATAGTGTTGGTCAATGCACTGCCGCGGCTGTGTCAGTCACGTAGTTGCCATTGAGCACGTGTGCGGTAAGGCTTAGCATTTCACAACACTCCCCCTCATACCTATCGATTTCCGTCTGGATGTGTCTTGGGACTACCCGGCCAACTGGTTGTCCGGTGGTGCCGTGTATGCACCCTTCCTTGTGGATCGATCAATCTGTTCTTCACAGACGCGTCAGCTTCTGATCCCCCATATGCACTTTTGCGGCCATTTCCCAAGGTCCAGGTCGGACGGCTCTTCGCCGGCACATGGTCTCTTCGACTTGACTCGCTTCCGAATCTGTATGCATTATGCATTCCATATGGCCTTGACCCGATTGCTTTCAATCGCCATGACTTCTCATGGTTCGGCAGTCGCTTTCGATTTCGTCACGCGAGCTTCCTCACGGCTCAACATTCCTAACCCCTTGACGTGATGCCAGTGCTTGTTGGCGGCTAACGCCTTCGTGAAGATATCTGCGGTGTTGTCAAAGCTTGCCACCGGCATGACCTTAACAGTCTTTCCGTTCTCCTGGGCAACCCACGCATGGTACTTCGGATCAATGTGCTTCATTGCATCAGTCCGGACAAATCCCTTTTGGACTTGCTTGATGCACGCTTCATTGTCCTCATACACAGGAATCGGCCTTGGATTGTCATCCAGCCCCGTTGTCTTTTCAACGAAGTCCTGCAGCCTGTGCAACCATACTGCCTCGCGAGCACCTTCGTACAAAGCGATCAGTTCCGCGTGTGCCGTGGACGTGGCAACCACTGTCTGCTTCTTCGATCTCCACGAAATGGCCGCTCCTCCAAGCTTGAAAACGTATCCTCCTTGTGACTTGCCAGAGTTCTTATCTGACTTGTACCCAGCATCAGCGAATCCACACAGTGTCTCGGTGGAGTCTCGCCGATACAAGATGCCAAAGTCTACGGTCCTCTTCAGGTACCGCAAGATACGTTTCATGCCTTTCCAGTGGCGTATCGTCGGCTTCTGGGCGTGTCGAGCAAGCACGTTGACTGCATATGCAATATCAGGTCTTGTCCTGTTTGCCAACCACATGAGCTCACCGATCGCCGAGAAGTATGGGAATTCAGGTCCGAGTATTTGCTCCCCCTCTTCCGCATCCCCATACTGCTCGCGCTCGCCGCCTTCTACCATTGGCGTGTCGATCGGGTTGCAATCCTCCATGGAGTACTTCTTTAGTAACTTCCGGACGTATGTGGTCTGATGCACAAAGATGCCTCCATCGAAGTGCTCAATTTGCAGTCCAATGCAGTGGGAGACTTGGCCGAGATCCTTCATCTCGAACTCGCTGACCATCATCTTCTTTGCATGCGCAACAGCACTCTTTGTACCGATGATGTTCAGATCGTCCACATAGATCGCAATGATGACAAATTCGGCGCCTTTTCGCCAAATGAAAACACACGGAGCAATGTCAGAGTTCTTGAATCCTTGCTTGACCAAGTACGCCGTCAGCCGGTGGAACCAGGCACGACCAGATTGCTTCAGTCCGTACAGTGCCTTTTGCAGCAGCACAACTGGCACCTTCATCTCGGCCTGCCGATCCTCCTGATGACCCTCGGGCGCTTTCAAGAACATCTTGTGATCCAGATCCCCATACAAGTATGCCGTGACAACATCTTCTGCGTCAGTGTCGAGCCCATGTCGAGCCGCCAATGCAATCAAGTAACGATACGTCGCCGCGTCCACAACTGGAGCATACGTGTCCGTGTAATCTTCACCGAACCGTTGGGCATATCCCTTTGCGACGAGGCGTGCCTTGTACCGTGCGATCCTGCCGTCTGCATCACGCTTGCGGTTAAACACCCACTTGTAGCCAATCGGGACAAATCCTTCCGGCAATTCCTGGACATCCCCAAGAACTTGTCGCGACTTGATTGAATTTAGCTCGTCATCCATGGCCTTGCGCCATTTCGGCCACACCTTCTGTTGGCGCGCTGCTTCGACAGTTTTGGGATCTGGGTCCGTGTCTTCATCATCGTGGACGTGGTGGACTTCTCCACCCGATTTCCCAGCTGGTTGCATCTGCTGCAACGCCGCCTCAGCTCCCAATGGAGCCGAGCTGCCACGTAAGCCTTCACTCACCCTTGCAACCTTCGTCGCCTGCGCAGAGTTCAACTCCTCGTTCGTCCGTCGCTTGCGCGGGTTCTTGTCTTTCGCGCCTGGCGGCCGTCCCGCCTTTTTCCTCGGTGACACATCCTTTGCTGGCGGTCCCACCTGGACTGACGTCGGGTTGTTCTTTACGATCGATCCGATGCCTTCGACGGCCATGACGCCTTGTTCGGGTGCGAATGCGTGCGGCGCTCGTTCGGCGATCCTGTGTAAAGTGACAATGTCCCGTACGTTCTGTTCCACCCTTTGGTGGTTCAGCGTTTGCCCCTGGAATATCGCCGAGCGTTGAGGTCTTTCCTCAAATAGATTGCTCTTCATTTCCCGTGTCCGTTGGTCCTTTTCCAACGTTGCCAGTGGGTCCACGTTTGGTTCACCCAGGGCCGGGAACAGCGTCTCGTCAAAGACACAATCAGCGAATCGCGCTCGGAACATGGCACCAGTCTTGGGCTCGAGGTAGCGAATGATCGAATGAGAGTCGTATCCTACATATATTCCTAATGTACGCTGTGGACCCAGTTTGTGCCTCTTCGGCGGTGGTATCGGGATGTACACTGCGCAGCCAAATGTTCGTAAGTGGGCAATTGAGGGCTTTTCCCCATCAAGTAACTCTCTGGGAGATTCCGTCATCGTCCCAGCTGGCCGGTACTGCAGCAAATCATTCGCGTGCATCACCGCCGGCCCCCAACAAGACGCCGGTAGATTACAGCCCATAAGCAGCGACCGAGCGACTTGTTGAATGCGCTTGATTTGCGCTTCCGCAGACCCATTCTGTGCATGCACATATTCCACGCACGTCTCGTGTTCAATACCTAACGACTCGAGAAACGATTTCATCGAGGCCGAGACGAACTCTTGAGCGTTGTCAAAACGAATCTTCTTCGTCCGCCGCTCCGGGTATTGAGTCCTCATCTGCACAATGAATTTGACCACCGTAGACAATGCAACATCCTTCGACGAAAGCAAGTACACAAATGATCTCCTCGTGCCTCGACAAACGATGACCATGAAGTACTTGAACGGCCCCGACGGCGGTTCAATCGGCCCATGCTCATCAACGGACAAGTGGCTCAAGAATTCGGGATTCTCTGTCGGCAGGTGGTAGTCGAACCTTGCGGCCTGGTACTTCCCCAAAGCACACGGTTGACACGGCTTACCCACGACACCGTCATCACAGGGACCATCGCCCTTCCACTTGCTCGGGCCTCCGCGAGTGGACTTCACCAACTTGCGGGTCATCGTCTTGCCTGGGTGTCCTAATCTCGCATGCATCGTGGCCTCAAGGCTCAGGCCTCGTCCTTCAACATGGCATGCCACCGCGATTCCTCCTGTCGCTGTCATCGTCCCAAAGTAGAGGCCATCGCCCCTGTCACGGAATACGTCTTTCAACTTGTGGTTCTTCCGTACACGAATCTCTTCCACACCGTCGTCGCCTTTGCGGGTGTAGATGTGCAGGCCATTTTCCCGCAGTGCCCGTAAGCTGATCAGGTTCCTGTTGGATGACGGTGCGTACACCGCATCAGGTATGTCAAGAATCGTGCCACTACTCAGTCGCACTTGGGCATGGCCCACCTTGGCTGGCATGTCTCCTGCAATTGTGTTAACGCGAATCGTGTGTGTATTAAGGTCGTTACCTAATCCAATGAAGAACCTTTTGCTCCTCAAGACACAATGCGTCGTCCCACAATCCAGGAGGCAGTCGTCAAACAGACTCCTCCTGGCCACTGCCCGCCACAACGGAACCCTCGTCATCAACCTCCATCGGGTCGTCGTTCATACTCGAGCCTTCGCCCGCGTACGCCTCACCACCAAACACGGCCGGCTTGTCCTTGGTCGGCAGGGTGAAGGGACCAGTCACGTCCACGCAATTCACCTCACCAAACGTCATGATGCCTTGTGCACCCAACGCCACCTCGATGTTGTTGGCTTGCGCCCGTCTAGCGCTGCCGGCCTCGTTAGCCCGGCTCTGCTGGTACGCGGCCTTTGCCGCGGCCGACGCCGTGCAATCCCTGCCAATGTGCCCGCGGACGCCACACGCGAAGCACTTCACCCTGGACATATCCTTGGGCGTGCGCCTACCCGACTTTGGGTTTCTCCTTTGGCCCCGCCGGTGACCGGTGTATGGATGGGCGCGGCCGGCACCAGTGTTGGTTGTGGTCGCGTGCACCTCGGCGGCCGTCGTCTTGCTGATCATGCGGGCGCGCTCGTGCGCCACCTTGTCCCTGGCCTCGTGCTCGCGCAGCTCGAACATGAGCTGGTTGAACGACGTCAGGCCCTTCGACCTCAGCGTCGTCCGCAGACTCGCATCACCCAGCGTTTCCACGGTCTTGGAGATGAGCTCGGTCTCGGTGACGTCGCCCTTGAAGCCGCAGAGCTTCATCTTCTTGGTCAGGGCGGCGAGCTTCGTTTCGTACTCGTCCAGCGAGCCGCAACGATCCAGGCGAACGCGCGAAAGTCTTGCTGCACTTGGGCCGTCATGGCCTTCACCGCCAGGGCAAACTTGTCCTTGATTGCCGCGCGGACCTTGGCCGGGTTGCGGACATCATGGAACACGTCACGCAATCCGTCGTCGAGATGCGCGTCAATGATGACGCGCATGGCCGCGTCGTCTTGCTCGCGGCGGCGGGTTGCTTCGGTGTTGGAATTGTTTCCGCCGTCGGCGTTGTTGGCGTTGTTCGTCGTGGGCGCGCTCGTCGTGGGCGCAACCAAGGTATGCTCAAGGCCACGGACCTTGGCATAGCCAAGCAGGTCGTCGTCCCAGGGAAGGAAGTTTTCGCCGTTGATTTGGAGTTTGTCGAAAACAACTTGGAAGAGGTTGAACTTGAATTCGGTAGTCATGGTGGTGGGAGAGAGTAGTGAATGAAGTAGTATTGAAGCAGGGGGGAACGGCCAGCGTTACAGAATGTGCTTGAATGTGTGATGTGGGAAGTGGGGCGACTGCTGCTAGTGAGAGGAGAGTGCGAGCGGGAGAGGCTATGGTGCTGATAACGTGTTGTGATTTGGTCTGAAGTGGAGATGAAAGCAGCAATCGATAGGGGATCTGTGTGTCTTGATTGATTGGTACAGATCTGTCCGACCTTTCGGGCGGGAGCGGTCCGCTATTTGTACCCTCGTCAGGCCCCTGTCTGGGCCCACCAGGTCCGCTCGGGGATACTCTCTAGTCCCCTTGGCGACGAGCTCTTCACTCTGTACTTATTCAGCGATACGGTAAATCTAGGTATGCCATGAAAGGCTGTGTCCTTGCCGCACTCATGCATGGGATAAGCATGGCGGTGTCGGATACTAATTCCTAGCCTTAATCGCTCATAGGTACTCGCCGTTGGTACTGAGGTATTGACTCACAGTCAATGGGAATGAAGGCTCTCTTCATGTATCCGGCCATTACCAGATAGTGTTGGTCAATGCACTGCCGCGGCTGTGTCAGTCACGTAGTTGCCATTGAGCACGTGTGCGGTAAGGCTTAGCATTTCACAACATTTTTTTTTTTTTTTTTTTTTTCATGGAAATCGCATCCTGGATCAAGTTTTAAAACTGTGTGTCCAACGACGATTCCGTCCCTATAGCAATCACCCATGGCCACTACTTGCGCCCTCCACCGTGATGCGTGCTGAGATTCACCCGTCACTACCATTAGGAGGACGGACTCGGCTGTTTGAGGAAGATGCGCTCCAACACTGAGAGGGCACAGTGAAGATGGACTTGGAGGACTGTGCGTTGGCGGCCGGCATCATAGCAGCATAGGTAGCAGCAACTGGTGAGAAGAAGGACGGAACAAGTGCCAAGATGGTGGGTGACTCAACTCAAGTTGCCATTCTGGATTGTGATCATACAGATCGTGAGACATTTGCGTTTGGCAAAGTGACTTGGTGATCTGCAACTGCTTTTTGTAGCCCTGAGGTTTTCCCGTGTTGCGAATTGAGTCGTCTTGTGTTTGTGGTTTTTTGGCTGGTTTTTTGGTTTTGGTCACCGACCACCAGCAGTTGAGTCGTCCTTGCCGCCACCGACTCGCGCGCGCCAATGCATTCAAGCTGCCAGCCCGCAGAGAATCCCATGCACAGCTTGCTGCTTTCGGTTGCGGGCCAAATCAAGCCGGGAATAAGAAGGTTCAGCACCCCGTTACCCTTTGCGGTTTACAGTTGCTTTTTACATCGCCTCCCTCCTCCAATTCCCATCTTTCGTGTCGATACCCCGACTGGGCAATTCCTCATAGCAGCACTCATGCTCAGTGTATCGAGCAGCCAATCGTCCTCAAAACTTGACAAGACCATTCCCGCACTCACCATGGAGCCTCTTCTTTCAAGTTCATTCTGCGCCTCCGAGGCTGGCTGGGTTCTGCCCTCACCGACCCGTGTCATGGACGTAACACTCTGCACTCAGAATGCGTATGTTTTCCACGTCTTGCCATGTATTCACCCTGCGCAATGCTCGTTTATCGAGGCACCACAGGCCAAAAACTGACGGAACGGAGGTGTTCGTATACCGGCGACCCCCAGTCTGTTGACCCCCATCCTGTCGGGAGTGTTTATCGCTGTTGCCTTCGTTCGCATCGGATCGCTCATTCGCTCGCATGCACGCCTTCCCGACAACCGTGCGCAGTGGATTTTCTGGGCAAAGTGTGCTCTGCCGCATGTTGCAACTGCATTCAGCGGCCTTCTACTCGCCTCGCACTTTTCTCGCAATGCTCAGTTGACCGATGTTGCCGTCTTTGCCTTCTGCTCGCTCGTCACTTCGCTCGTTGCTGCCGTGCTGCACGTCGCCGAGCATCAACGGAGCCTCGCACCGTCAACGACGCTCTGCCTCTACTACTTTTTCAACGGTCTGGCTTTGCTTTGGCGGCCGCGTGCGCTGCTGTCGATCGAGTCCAACACGGCTTTGTTTGAGCTCGTGTGCTATGTGGGTATCTTGACGGGCCAGTTTGCGGCGTTGGCGCTCGAGTGCTGGTCCCAACGGCCGCAGGATCCACGGATTGCAATTGTCGATGTACGCCTTCTTGCCATTAACGACCACGACGCCTCCAGCAGGGCTGTTTGCTGACCGTGGCATCATGCTTTGACACTCGTCAATACAGCCCAAAGCCTCACCCGAGCCGTTGCTCAACTTCTTCGCCTGGGGCTCGTTCCTCTGGACCTTACCCATCCTCAAGCTCGGTGCCTCCAAATACCTCACACTGGACGACATTTGGACCATACCTGAGGTGGCAACTGCCAACAACAGCTTCTCTCGCTTCATTGTGCATTTTGACGAGCGTCGCGCCAAGGGCGACCGCCATGCGCTCTTGTGGTCGCTCGCTCGCACGTTTGGTTACACGGTTGCATGCGCATTTGCTTGCCACGCCTTTGGCCAACTCGTCATTGTGCTCGTGCCATTGCTCGTCGAACAGCTCGTTGGCTACGTTGCCGACTGGACGCAGGGGGCGTCCAAATCGACGGGCGTCATCATTGCATTTGCCATGTTTGCGACCTACTTTGTGGCTACGGTGTTTACCAAGATTGCCATGTACATTTGCTTTGTCAACGAGATTGAGGTGAATGGGGCATTGATGAATGCCGTGTACCGCAAGACGATGCGGATCCCTGCGCATGACCGGTCCTCGTCAGGCACCTTGACGAACCACATGCAGGTGGACGCTGACAACATTGGGCGCATGATGTTTGAGATTGTCATGGTCGGTTCGTATACACAACCAGGAACGCTATCGAGCACGTACCCTCTCATTTGCCTCTGTTTCTCACCTCATCATGTTCATCTTTACCAGGGGTTGTTCCGTTCCAAGTCATCCTCTACCTGACGCTTCTCTACCTCCGCATCGGTGTTGCCGCCATCATCTCATTTGTCCTGACCCTTGTTGCCGCCGGGGTCATGTCGCTGCTTGCCAACAAGACGCTCGAATACGAAGAGGCCTTGCTTGAAGAAATGGACGAGCGCATCCGCCTCACGACCGAGGCCATCAAATGCATTCGCACCGTCAAGCTGTACGGCTGGACCCCGTTCTTCCAGCGCCGGATTGAAACAGCGCGGTCACGCGAGCTCGGCAAGCTCAAAGGCATTCAGTCCATCATGGCCGCCCAGGTCTCGTTCTCGGTCTTGATTCCATCATTCATGGCGCTGGCCACGTTTTCCTTGTCGTCTGTGCTTGGGATGGGCGGCAATGTCGAGTTTACGCCACAGACCGTATTTGCCGTCTTGTCGATTTTGGCCATGTTGGGCGAGCCCATCAACGCAATCATTTGGGGATTTTCGCCTATTGCCGCGGCCGTGGCCGGGTACGGTCGGCTGCGCAAGTTTTTCGAGTGCATTGAAATGGATCCGTCGACTGTCACGGTGCATTCGGCTAGCAAGTCGGACAAGGTTGCCGTGGTGATTCGCGATGGCTACTTTTTCTGGGCCCAGGGCACGCGCCGGGTGCAGGGTCATGACGGTGACGAGGAGGGTGCGGCCGAGGGCGACGAGCAGGCGGATCCCGAACCGTCACAGATTCAGGTGCCGTCGGATTTAAACGAGTGCCCGTTGCGCGACATCAACGTGACCATTCCCAAGGGTGCATTGACGGCAATCGTGTCAACCGTTGGCCAGGGCAAGTCGTCGCTTGTGGCGGCCATGATTGGTGAGATTTACAAGGCACGGGGCGAGGTGCATCGGTATGGCCGGGTGGCATATGTCGCCCAATCGCCTTTCATTGTGAATGCTTCCGTTCGCGGTACGTTGTCATGCTGAACACTCTGTTTTTACGACCTGGGGGGGGGGGATGATGCTGACTCAATGATTTTCGTGTTTTACAGACAACATTTGTTTTGGCCTGCCGTATGACGAAGCCCGGTACTTGCGCGTCATCGATGCCTGCGCTCTGGCCCACGATTTCCAAATCCTGGCCAAGGGCGACCTGACCATGATTGGCGAGCAAGGCATCAACCTGTCGGGCGGTCAGCGTGCCCGCATTGCCTGCGCCCGCGCCGTGTACTGTGACGCCGACATTTACATCTTTGACGACTGCCTTTCGGCCGTGGACGCCATGGTTGACAAGCACATGTTCCAACACATGCTGGGTGCCAACTCCCTGCTCAAAGACAAGACGCGTGTGCTCGTGACGCATGCAGTGCAGCATTTGCCCGAGGTGGATCACATCATTGTGCTTGAAAAGGGCAAAGTGACAGCCGTGGGCTCGTATGGCGAGCTCAAGATGAGCGAGCAAGGGTCCGTGTTTGATCGATTGGTGCAGGCATTCGAGTCTAAGCGCCAACCTGGGGCCGTTTCGGCGAGCCTCCAGCACAAGCCCGCCCCGGTTGCTGCTGCCGAGGTCACAACAGAGGACGTGTCGCAAGTGACGGCCGTTGTTGGTCGCCATCGTCGGACCGACTCGATCACCTCAACAGGGTCGCAAGATGCCTTGCTCGGTGCAGGCATTGGAGCAAAGCACTACTCTACCTTTGGCGACGACGCGCAAGACGAGGTTAAGGCCGAGAACGATGAGGACGACGACGACGACGAAGACGAGGAAAAGTTGGAACGCGGCAGCATCTCCACGGCCGTGTACATGACCTACTTCAAGCTGTGTGGTTTCTTCCCGTTGACATTCAACCTGCTGCTCACTGGTGCCTCGATTAGCATGACGCTTGGCGTCCAATACGTCCTCGGTGAATGGTCGTCGGCCGTGCAACGAGACCCCACCGACGTGTCGACGCCACAGTTTTGGATGCGCGTTTTCATTCTCATGGTGGTTGGCAACACGATCTTGACTGGCGCTTCCATTTACCACTTTTATGTGACGGTGAGCATTGCCTGTGCGGAAAAGGTCTCAAGCAAGCTGCTCAAGCGTGTGCTGCGTTTGCCCATGTCCTTCTTTGACGTGACCCCGTCTGGCCGCATCACCAACCGCTTTTCCAAGGACCAATCGACCATTGATACTCGGGTCCCAGAGCAAGTCCACAACTTTTACTTTTCGGTGCTTCAACTCGTGTCTATCATTGTCGCCATCGCCGTTGCAACGCCGTGGTTCCTGGCCGTGCTCATTCCGCTCGGCTTCATCTTCCGCCACGTCCAGCGCTTGTACCTGAGCACGTCGCGCGAGCTCCAGCGCCTGCACAGCGTCACCATGTCGCCCATCTTCCAAGCCTACTCTGAATCGATCGAGGGTGTTTCCACGATTCGCGCGTTTGGCCAAGAACGCCGCTTTTTTGACACGATGGAGGACAAGATTGACACGGGGAATAAGCCCATGTACACGCTGCTGGGTGTCAACCGGTGGTTGGATGTCAACTTGCAATTCATTTCAGCCACGATTCTGTTGTCGGCGAGTTTGTTGGCGGCCATGGCACCCGAGACAGGGCCCGTCATGATAGGCGTTTCATTGACGTTCGCGCAGCAGATTACGTTTGTGTTGGTGTTCATTGTGCGAGCCTTTTGCGTGCGTTTCTTTCTTGATGTCCTCATCGCGCACATTCTCGTTTTTGATGCTAACCTCTGCACTCGCTTTTACAGGACATTGAAACCGATTTCGTTGCATTCGAGCGTATCCGCGAATATGCAGAAACCACGCCTGAAGCGCCAGACACGACCGACTACCCACTCGACGCAGCCTGGCCCGCCCACGGCGCCATCGAGTTTCGTGACTATGCCACGCGCTACCGCGCTGGCCTCGACCTCGTGTTGCGCAACGTGTCGCTGAGCATTGGTGGAGGCGAGAAAATTGCGATCGTGGGTCGAACTGGAAGTGGAAAATCCAGTGCACTTGCGTCCTTGTTCCGACTCATGGAGAGCGCGCAGGGCTCGATTGTGGTCGACGGCGTTGATGTGGCCAATGTCGGGTTGCTCGATTTGCGCACGCGGTTGACGGTGTTGCCGCAATCGCCCGTCATTTTTGAGGCGAGCATTCGCGAGAACTTGGATCCTTTGGGCGCCCACGACGACGCGGCCATGTGGGCCGCACTCAAGGCGGCGCATTTGGACCAGGTGGTCGCGGGCATGGACGGCGGGTTGGACGCAAAGATCAAGCCGGGGCAATTGTCGGTTGGGGAGAGCCAGCTGCTGTGCTTGGGACGGGCACTCTTGCGCAAAACAAAGGTGCTTGCCCTCGACGAGTCGTCGGCGTCGCTCGATGTGGCCACGGATGACCTGGTCCAGGCAACGATTCGCAGCGAGTTCAAGGAGTGCACCGTGCTTTGTATTGCCCATCGCATTTCCACCACGCTCGACTTTGATCGGGTGCTTGTGTTGTCGAATGGCGAGGTGGTTGAGTTTGATACGCCAAGGGCTTTGCTGGCGAATCCGAAATCCATGTACTATGAGCTCGCAAAGAGCAGTGGGTTGGTGCATTGATTACATGTTGTGCTCGTTGGATCTTGAAAAAGAATATCCAGATTTTCTTAGGAATATGCACGTTTGAGTATTGTTATCACGTGGGCAAGTCTCATCCCCTTGGCCATGGCATGCACCTTCGCCATTTGCACTCCCTTGTCACATTTCACCGACGCCCAATGCGTGGACACCGCAAGCTCATCCGCATTATGCAACATCTGCACTATCGCATGGGGTATGCACACCTGGTCTGCGAAACCGGAACCCGCGAATCGGCGACATCGACCGCCCCGCCATCCACATCACACGCAGCCGCAGCCGCAGCCGCAGTGGCAAGCATGCGCGCATTGAGCTGAGAAATGTACGAGACCAGCTCGCGCGCCCTGCTCGGCTCGCAAGATGGCTCCGGTAGCTCGGGGGCAAACACTTGTCCACATGCAAAACATCACGATCAGGTCGCACACGTCCATCCGCGAAGACCAGACCAGCCACATGATTAACCAGTGTCGTCTCGGGAAGCAAATGTCAACAAAACTCGGCTGCATGTGTATTTCATCAAGATTTTTTGGTGATGGGGAATGCGTGGAATGTGACAAAATGCAAGGGGGGGGGGGGGGGGGGGGGGCACGAATCAATGTGAAAAATGCAAGCACACCGACACAGCATCTGACCAGCAACTGAAAACGGAGGGGAATGGAAGAGGTAAACAAGGAAGAACAACAACATCAACTCAAGGCACACACACACACACACGACAATGCCGGTCTCACACCAAAACATATGTACACACTTTTTTTTTCTCCTCTCCTTCTCACTTAGAAACCGAGAAAGAACTTCTCCATCTTGCCCACAAGCACGTCCAAATCGCGCACAACCACGGGCTTCTTGTCCAAAACAGCCTTGAACGCCTCAAAGTGCATCATGTTGGGCGCAAGGCGGACGCGGGGCTGCATCTGCTGGACCTCGCCGACCAAGACGCGCGACACGCCACGGTACAAGTCCTTGGTCGCCAACAACAAGTCGAGCGGCATGCGCTCGCCGCGCAACGCCTCCAAGACGCGGTACAAGGCCTGCATCTGGCGCTCAAGCGCCTCCTCGGCGGCATTGGCCGTCAAGCGCGTGCGCACAAGCACCATGTGCTCGCGCAAGGCGGCGCGGCGTTGGCGCAAGGCCGCAAGCTCGGTCGCGTACATGTCCTTGCGGAACGTGAAGAGCTTGGCAATCACGGGCGTCGACGTGGCAGTCACCGACATGACCGAAGGGGTGGTGAGCAAAAGCTCAAAGTTGGTCGGGTTGACGGCACGGTGGCGGATGGCAACGGGCAGGCCAGAGGGAAGAATCTCGCGCACCGAGCGGATCGGGAACTCGGTCGAGGCAATCGAGATCTTGGCAAACACGGGCGTGGGCGGCGTCGCCAAAAGGTGCAAGTTGGCAAACAGGCCGCGGCGCACGGGGGTCGTCAAGCCCGAGGCACCCATGCGCCACATGAAGGGCGAGGGCTCCTGCGAGAGCGTGGTGGCGGTCCACTCGTTACCGAAAACATCGCCCGTGGTCGTGGTCGTCGTGGTCCAGTAACCAACCTTGGTGTGGAACTCGATCAAGTCCTCGGTGTCGAGCTTGGACATGGCATACTCAACGGCCGCCAACTCGGCGCCCGACCGGGCAAGCTGCTCGCGCAACACGAGCTGCTCGGCGTCACGCACACGGCGCGCGAGCATGGCCTCGTTGCGCAGCATGTCGAGCTTCTTGGCCACGAGCGACTCTGCAAGCAAATCAATGTCGCGCACAAGCTTGGTCTTGACAATGTCGGTCACGTCCATGGTCATGGCGCGCATGGGCATGGGCGACAAGGACATGAGCGGCATCGAGGTGGGCAACTTGTTGGCCGACGACAAGGACGAAACGACCGTGGTCGACTCGGTGAACAAGGGGGCGGGCACGTCAATGGCAAGTTGCTCAAGCACGTCAATGAAGTGGTTGACGGCCTGGAACGACATGGCGCGCAATCCAGCACGCATCGGGCTCAAGGGCATGGTGGCCGTGAGGTCGTTGTTCATGGGCACATGAATGGCGCGAATGTGCGGGAAGCCCAAGGTGGTGGCCAAATGGCGGTCAAACTCGGTGGCACGCGGGCCCAAGTCAAAGAGGTTGAGCTTGGCGCCAAACGAGTCGGTGCGGCGCAAGGCACGGCGGAAATCGAAGCCAGAGTGGACCACGACCAGGTTGCGAGTCAAGTCACCGAGAGTCGACAAGTAAGTCTTGAGGATGTCGAGGTTGGCCGCATCCAGAGGGCGGTTGGCGCTGTAACACGGGGTAAGAATACAAGAGTGTGAAAATCAATCGATATACTCGAGGATGAATGGCAAGCCAACGCACTTGATCACGTAGACCAAGGTCGAGGTGTTGCCCTTGGACTCGCGGACCTTGTCCAAGGTCATGGCCAAGTGCTCGAGGTCAATCAAGGGGTCGACCAACGAGGCAGAGTCCAACAATCCAGGGGTATCAATCACGTCCAAGATCAAGCGCGGCTCGTCCTCGGCACGCACTTGCGTCATCTCGAGCTCAAAGGAACGATCCTCGAGGAGGTCCTCAATCTTGTCGGCCAGTGACTCGAAGCACTCTTGATCCTCCTGCTCGTCAAACTCCTCAAACTCGTACTCCTTGCCTTCCTTGTTGAGGGTGAACTCGCAAGACTCGGGCTTGAAAAACCCGGTCTTGTTGTCCGACGAGAAGAAGCGGGTCGAGCCGGTCGCGTTGAGGCCAGACAAGTTGGCGTCGGACTTGGTCTTGTTCATGCCAAAGCGGGACATGTTCTCAAACTTGGTCGACGACGATGAGCAAGTCTTCTTGGTGTTCTTTGAGGTCTCGGCATCAAGTTCAAGCTCGGCCAGCAGCTCGTACAAGGACTTTGCATCCGTGTCACGGCCCTCGACCTCGGCCTCTTGCGCGTCCATGGCGAGCGTCTCCTTGGCCAAGCGAAGCACCTCGTTGTCGGCCTTGAAGTTGTCCGTCTTGAGGGACGACGACGTGCCAAACGACGACGACTTGAGCGCCTCGCGCTTGCAGCGGAGGATCTCTTCCTTGTTGGCCAACCGCAACGATTCGAGCTTGGCCTTGAGCACCTCGAGCGAGTCGCCCTCCTCGTACACCTCGGCAGCGCGAGCAAACAAGTCTTCGTCGAGCTCTTGGTCGACCTCGGCAGGGGTGGCGTCACGGGTCATGAACAACTCCGAGTTGTCGCGCTTGAGGTTGCGACGATCCATGCGGTCCATGCGCTTGGCTTTGAGATGGGTCTCCTTGTCGGCGGTGGCGGCAGCAGCCCAGCGCGGCATCTGCGACTTGTTGGCACGGCGCAAGAGCACCTCACGGCGCGGAATGCGTAGCGAGTACCGGCGCACGTTTTGCGTGGCCGACGACAGGCCGTTGCCAATGATGAGGTTGGCCGACGCATCAATGGGCTGGTTGGCGTACTCGTGCAAGAACTTGATGAGCGTCGACTTGCCCTGCTGCGAGGTGCCAATGATCGGGGCAACAACAGTCACCTTCTTGGTCGCCGCCGTCGCCGGGAAAGGGGTCGAGGTCACGGTCAAGGACGTGGCGGGGCCGCCGGCGCGCTTGTTGAGGAAGACTGTCGTGCGTGGATCATATGAAGCAGGGGGTCAGTGAGTATGTGCATGGCAGCCATGGCGAAATATGGGGTCTCTGTGGCGGATCAGGAGAGCGAGAAGGCGAGGTAGAAGATCGGGACCAGCCACCACAACCGCAAGCCCTCGAGGCTCGAGCTCAGATCACAGCGAGACACGCCATCGAACAGCCGACAGAAATGGCAAACAGAACAGGACACGGCAGGTACGCACATTGAGCGTTGTTGTTGAGCATGGTGGGAGCGTGTATTGGTGGGGTATGAGGTGTATGCAAGGCAAGGCAGAGGAGAGAGCAAGGATGTGAAGCGGGTCGCGTCGTTGCTTGAAGCAGAAGAATGACTTTTGAGCTGCCGACTGGGGTGCGTGGTCCACCTTTATACCTGTCAGCCCACCCAGTCTGATGCTGCACTTGTTGTCTCGCGCTACCGTATCCGATCCAATTGGTGTCGAGGCCATCGATTGTGGTGCATCAGCAGCGACAGGTGCCACCGGACGAAGTCAACGGTATCATTACGCTGCAATAGTCCATGACTTATTTCGGCCGGGCAGCGCACGTTTCCGCTACGCATCAGCGCGTGTGCGCGGCTGTTAACGGATGTCTGGCGTTGACGATGCCAAGGCTGGGACTAATGGTAACGGAATACCTACACACCTTCATTGGTGTCTGGCATGCAACTGATTCTTGCATGACCGAATTCATAGGCCCCAATCCATGATCTACCGCCGCCGATATCATTGCTGACCTCCGGTGTCCGCTAACAACAGGGGGGCAGCCGTCGACAAGGTGCTGTTGCCACCTGTATGCGCGTGCACCGATGCTCGGTACGTCGCCGCAGGCTCGTCCACTTGGCCATACCAGACCTAAATGCTTAGCCTCATGTCTCACGCTCGGCTCAAGTGCTACAACTGTCTCACGGGAGGCACACGGACGAAGACAAAAGCGGAAGCTCGACAGCACAAGCGGTTGGTTCTCATTTCATTGCATTCTCGCGCAAACAAAGTGTGGCGGCTTTCGGTTTGCTTGCAACTTGACCGATGATCGCGTCGCATGCAAGATCGCTCGTGTCAAGAAGCGGACCTCCGATCGAGCTGGATGAGACACGCTGATCGGACTGTTGCTGGCGGCCACGACCTCAACGCCAAACAAGGGATGAGTTAGCAAAATAGTTAGAGGCAACTTCAACGAGCTGTCGCACTCTAGACGCCCAAAGCAGACTACACACTCCATGAACTGATTTTCAATGCACCCATGCATCCCCAACTGAAAGGCATGACGACCAAGGTTGCTCCGGCCGTGATTGTCGTTTACGTCTTGTCTTGACAAATCACTGTTGTGTCTCTGACATCAAACAAACATGCATGACCCCACGGCAAATGCCATGACGGATTCCTCGACATCTTTTCTACACTCTACGCATTCATTGCAATGTAACGCATCCCCGCCATGGCAACTCTACTTGGATCAAAGTCGCCGGCCGTGCGAGCGGCCGACCTCAACAGGGCGTGTCCCTCCGCGACAGACGACGGCCGTGACACCCCGAGTCAAGTGCTTGCAGCCGAGCTGCTCATCCTGGCGCTATCGCTGGCCACGCCTCGGTCCGTGCTTGCAACGGCGTCGTCGGCCACTCTGTCCATTTGCACCAACGCCCGCCTGGTCCGATTCGGTTGGCGAAACACAATCTTGCTCGGCGACCTGTCCTCGCGGCCTGCCGCCCATGCTGCACCTGGCCAGGAAGGCAACAAGCTGCCGGTGCCCATCCAACGATCGAACGTTGAAAATGTCCTCAAGTCCCTTCTCCCGTCCGCACACGACATACCTGCATCGGGTATTGCGCCGACAAGCCCGGCGATGTCTGAACCATTCTTGACGCCCGATTACTTGCTCCACCTGTACAAGCACACGTTCTTTCGCCCGTCCGCCACGGCCAGCCTTGCTGCCGCCAATCAGCTGCCGAGTATCACGGCTGACATACTGTCACTTGCCGATGGCGTGCTGCGCCCGCTTCCACTCGCCTACAACTGGTGGCGCCCCATCACGGATGCATTCCTGTTGCCCGTGTACTTGATCCGTGCGGGGCAGCTGGATTTGCTCGACGCTTGCCTTGCCGCCATGACCGAGTGCGCGTTCAACCCAAGCATGCCCTACTTGGGCATGGGCATGGTATCGTGGAGCGCCATCTTCCTGGACAATCGACAGGGCACAACCGACATGTTTTTCGAGTATGTGCGAGGGTGGCGCACGGATCGCACCACGGCTTATCCACTTGTGCTCGCAACCGTTGCCCTGCTCGAATGGTCACTGCCCGCTCTCAAAATCGTCCTTGTCCGATTTCCCGCGCTCTCGCCATCGGACGTTGCGCAACTCGCAGACGCGAGTGTGCTCAGCACAATGTATCAGCTCTTGACCCTTCCGAGCAGTGTGCTGCCTGACAATGTCGACCGTATCATTGATGTGTACAAGTGGCTGGCCTCGGCGGGGGCACAACGGTTACATTACCCGCTGACTTCCGTACTAGTGCATTGGGCGCCGTGTAAAGACTACGTGATGCGTGCGCTGGTCGAGATTGACATTCCGTACATGAAGGTGGCCGAGCAGCTGCACACTCAGGAGGCGGTGCGGGCGGGGATCATTCGCGCTGTCAAGAAGCGCTTTCCCTCTTATGGCGACAAGGAGGTGTTGTCGATATTAGTGGCCCATGGGATCATGGAGGTGGAAGATTGGGCGAGGCACGTCATGTGGAGCGTGGACCGGTCGTGGGCTCGGGTTGCTGAGTTTGTGTCAGAGGAGGAGGAGCAGAAGTCGATTGCTATGACTGGTACGTTGTCCCTTTCTCCCACAGCTGGGAATATCAAGGGCGTTGCTCACACATGTGCGGATTCCCTTGATTGCAACCATGTACACCAGCGTTGAATTATGCACTGGACGCGGCCGGAAGCCGCGAGTCACTCATGTCGACACATCCTCAAGCTCGCCGACATCTTGCAGAGCGAATTCGGTGCCGACTTGCTGGACACATTGCTCAACAACGAGCTCAAGCTCGACTACCGCCAAGTCAATACCTTACTCATCACTCTGCACAATACTGCTGACGCCCTCCTACCTCACATTGATCCAGCAACTGGACTGATGCGCACGCTTACTTATCTCGAAACCACCGCAGCCGCGTTTGTTCCGTCCAGCAGCCACACGCACGAGCTGTGCTCCATGGCCACCATGTTTTTCTTGTTTCTTTGCTCGTCACTCGATCCTTCCTCACTTCCTGCCCACGAACTAGATGTGATCCGCGACCTGTCGCCGCCGCAACTCGCAACTCTCACCACGGCCGTACTTGTCGTGCATGCGCTCGCAGACAGCATCATGATGCTCTACTTACCGCTCAGCCAACAATACGCAATCGTCAAGTCCCTTGTTACGCATACTTGCAACGTGCTTGTCGCGCCCGATGCATCTACGCACTTTTTTGACCAAGTCACGCCGAGTCTTCGCGCCACCGTCACGCACATGGTCCGCCACATCGCTTCCAATGACGTGGAGCCCGTGCAAGACATTTGTTTCCATGATCGTGGGTTTTGCACGTACCCGGCGCACGTCAAGTGGATTCTCAAGCACCTGGTCCGATTGGATGCGCAGTATGTGGCCGCGGCCGCGGGCCCGCTGTGGGACGAGCATGTGATTGAGTGTGCACGCGAGATTATTCACAAGCAGGATCGAGCGTTGGCAAAGGCAAGTTGGCAGATTGTTCGGCTTGTGATACATGGGCAGGGCGAGCAGGGAGTGGGGCAACCATGGATGGCGGCAAGGTGTGTCAAGGAGACGGTGATGCGAATGGCTCGGTGGGTTGTAGAGGCGGAGGAGTACTTGGATCGTCAGGGGAGTCGGGCAAGCGCGCAGGGGGTTGGATTGATTGATCGAGTCAGTCAAGTTGTGGACCGAGTTTTTGCAATTGCATGAGCTGGCGGTCATGCACAAGACATTCCAGTCCATTTTTCAACGCAAACACGCATGCAATTGCACCTGTAACGCCGACCGCTTCACCATGGCGGGGAATTATTGCCTTCGACTTTTGTCGTTGGTGCCGCTGCTGCTCAGTGACCCAATCTCACAAGCACGAACCGGCGGAAACTCCAACGCGTCCCACCGCACTCAGTCTCGCTTGGACATCCTCGGTCTTTCATTCCAGCGGCATCTGCCCAGCTCGGCTGCGTTTGCCAAAGTGGCCGAGTGTGGACCCATTCAACCCACATGATTCTTTTCCGCACTCTGGCAAAAAGTGGCGCCCAAGGATGTCAAGCGAGTCTTGGTGGAGATATTGACATTCTGGCGCCACGCAGCCCGGCATTCCCTCATCCACGAGCTTCAATGCGTCCGCGCTTTAACCATCAGAGAACTTGCCGCTGCCTATCCTCACAACCTCACTCACTTATATCCCGCCACCGCCCGCTGCATCCCTCGCCAGTGCCAAATGGTCATGGTCGATGCGCCCTTCACCCACCCACACACACGCGCGCTCATCGCCGTCCGTGTCATTTTTCGATCGTTGACGCTACCCATTCACGTGAAAAGTGCCGCCCTGATACGCAAGTATGTAGGCTGGTACCGATTCCCACAACGGATACGCGCACAACCAAGCCTGGCCGGGCGGCTGCTTCTCGTCCATCTTGCCCGGCTGGATTCGCGATTGGTTGCTGCCACGGGAGACTGTGATTGGAAATCCAGTGCGTTTGCTTGTGTCCAGAAACTGGCGCCAATGGAAGGAGAGACATGTGCCAGGCTAGCGGCCGAGTCATTCAGGCGTCAGCTGTCAGCGTCGGAGATGGGAGATGAAGTTGACCAGGAAATGGAAATGCTGCTGCGAAATGTGGGCGTGCCAGTGCCCGTGGTGCAGATGGTCGGCTGGATCAATGAGGCGTAGAGAGGACGTTGAGCGGCGAGGCGGCTGTGGTTTGACTGGCCTTTGTTTCATGAGCACAGAAAAGAGAAAAATGGCACAACAATGGTCAAAAAAGGGTCAAAGAACGGACTTTGCGGCCGCCGATCTATAATCCTGCCTGCCCGCTGCCAACGATCCAAAGCTTGCCATCGACGGATGACGTCAAGGTATTTATTCCCTTTCAATGCAACTACATACCTTATGCAATTGCATTTGGACTCAACCGCAATGTCGGCCTCTCCATCGTTGCCGGCACCACCAGCGATTTCGCGTCCTCCCTAACTAACCGGGCGACTCAAGCTGAGCTCGACCCAAACGCAAAAGCTTCCCACCGAGCTGCACTAATTGACCGTCTCGCTCGCCTGCCCTCGGTTCATCATTCCAGCCGCATCCGCACAACTCGCCTCCATCTCCCTTTATGGCCGAGATGTCCAGTTTACCTGGCGCAATCGTGTCCTGATTGGCGGTTGATCGTCGTCTTTTCAACTTGCTCCACAGCCCGAGTCGCAGAACTGCCCCGACTTGCAGTCCAACCTCGCAGCTGTGCTCACGTCATTCCTTCCGCACTCCAAAATTTTGGGTACCGCAACCGCCATCTCACCAAGTCACCCTATCGGCCCAAATGCCATCGTCACTGCCGACTATTTGGACTACCTGTACTTGAAGTCGCTATCTCGTGCGGCCAGTCGTTCAAAAGGGTGGCACCCCGTTTCCGATCCGCTGCTATTCCCGGTCTATCTCTTGCGTGCCGGCCAGCTGGATTTGTTTGAACACAGCATCACACTCGCGCTCTCGAGCATGCCGAGTGGGAAGCCGGCGTCATTGAGGGAAATTCCTACCTTGATTCCCACGAGTCTTCAAGAATGCGCGCGCATGTGCGTTTCCGTTGTGGATATGGTCTTGGACGGATGTGGGGATGAGATGGAAATGTGGCTCCAAGACGATGCAATGAGTGTGCCAAGGTATGCCTTAGTGCAAATGGTGAGACGCAGAATGGAGATTGAAATGTCTGATTCCCGTGACCGTGACCGTGAGGGACAGCCAGGGATATTGGCAGAGTTGGTGAAGGAGGCGCTGAGAGAAGTTGCATTTGTCAATTGAGGACAAGGTGCGCTGAATCCTGTTGTAATGTACATTTCGTCGTTGGTCGACATGAATCCACTCAGTCGCACCTTTCGAAATCACAGCGCTCATACATGACGAACATGACAGCCGTCAATACCACCGTTGTAAAGATCGGCTGGTGACCACATCTGAGCTGGCTGGCGGCGAAACATCATTGGATCAATGGTGTGGGGCAGAGCATGGGCCGCAAAGGTTAACTGCCGATAGAGTTGCTCACAGTGTTGCTCACGGTCTTCGGACTTGGTCTCGCGTCGAAGTGCGTTATCCAACAAGGCCATTCAATCCGAGATACAAAAGTAGCGTGGCGGACCCGCGAGACGACATGTCTGTTGCACAGCTGTCAATCCTTCCTCGAAAAGACTCAATGCAACTTCAATACCATGCCACCTGAATCATCCCTCATGTCGCCGTCACCGTCATTGTCGACCGTCCCGTCGTCGGCCACCGCCAAGTGCGCCAAGCTCCAAGACCTCTTGCCTCCCGAGCTGCTCTACGCGACCATCACCCTTGCCCGGCCCACTTCCGCCATTCCACGCACTTGCGCTTTACTTCATTCGATCTGCGCCACAGGCCATGACATTCACGTCGCTTGGCGTAACCAAGTGCTGCTGGGTGATCTCAACTCTCGTCCATCAACGGCCGACGCCATCAAAGACCCAAATGTCCACTTATCTGACCAGTCCAACATCGTAAATACACTTGACTTCCTTTTCCAACTGGCGAGCGACGAATCTCCACAAATGTCCACTGGATTCGCTCCAATGCTCCTCTCGCAACACGACCCATTCTTTACTGTCGAGTACCTTATCCACTTGTACACGCACACGTTCCTTGGCGTGCCCATGGCGACCAAATCGGTTTCTATCGCAACCCAAGCTACAATGCGCACTTTCGCCGACATTTTCACCGCCTTCGACAGGATGCTTGGCAATGTGCCCATCGATTACAACTGGTGGCGCCCGTTAACCGATGCACTTGTGTTGCCCGTGTATTTCGTCCGAGTGGGCCGCCTGGACTTGCTTGAGGTATGCTTGCAATTGATGGTCGAGTCGCCATGGGCTGCTACCCTGGCCGAACTGCAGCTTCCTGGGGTTAGTTGGTGGTACTTGTGCCACGACCACCCTGGGTTAACGTCGAAAGTCCTGGTTGGATCATCAACATATCCGCAGTTTATTGCAAAGCTTGCGCTTCTCCATTGGTCGCTCCCGACGCTCCAACTGGTTCTTTGCTCCTTTCCCGCACTCTCGCCGGCGTCCCTTGTTCAGCTGCTCTCGTCCAATGCTTGTGCCCTCGAAAATCAGATGCTCGCTACACTTTCGCCATTGCTCCCAAACAACGCGGATCGCTGCATTGACTTGTACGAGTGGCTTCAGGCGCGCGGTGTGCTGCGCAGGCACCTGCCATTGGTCAAAAAGCTACAGGGCAGTGGCGTCAAGCGCGAAGCGATTGAGCGTGCCTTGAAGGACGTCGATATCCCGCACTGGATTCGGATTGCTAATGACCCGGACGCAGGGTTCATGTGTATCATGTTCAAGAGCGCGGTGATGAGGTGCATTGGCGAATACGAGGCGGAAGAGTGGCTTCAGATTCTGCTGGACCGTGGATTGATGGCGCCGAGGGAATGGGGCACCTTGATTCCGTTCAATGTGGACAAGTGGTAGCCTATCATGCTGCCGAATGTATTGACCCATGGGGAGCGGCGAGCAGTTGTCCTTGACGGTACATTTCGTTTCTCTTGCTGACTTGAAGCGGATTGGCAACGTTGAATCTAACACCACATCCATTCCTATATCCATAGCAATTGACCAGTCAATTCCATTCCCCTTAAGTATACCCAAACTTGCCCACCTTGCGCAAACCGACTACAACATTGAATTTCTCGGCGTGATCCTGGGCGGCGACGGCTTTTCGCACCACCAGGAATCCCTGATTCTCTTCCTATCGCTCATCGACTGTCCCATGTTTCCGGACCCATCCTCAGCCCTTTCTCGAATTCTTGCCCATCTCGACACGCGTCGCGTATCCACCTATGTTGTGCGATGCCAAGAGCTCTGTGCGCTTGCCGCTTTCTTCTTCTTCACGTGCACGATGCGCAACCCAGCTGTGCCAGTGCAGGAACTCGAATGCGTTCGTAGTTTGTCGCCCGCGCGTCTCGCCATTCTCGTGACATGCGTCATCATTGGGATTGCACTCGCGGATGCGGTCTTTCTCGATTACATCGACATGCACAACCAAATGGCGGCTGCCGAGGCGCTGTTTGCGCACGCGTGCCGCGTCCTCAAGACGGATTCGCCCATGGTGTCTGCACGCCCCATGTTTGACTTGATTGCCCCAGGTCTTCGTTCGTTTGTTTGCGACATGATTCGCGAGACCATGGTCGGCCACGATAGCGACCAAGATGGGTACTGCACCGAGCCCGAGCACGTCAAGTGGATGTTTACGCAGCTGGTGCGACTGGATTCGCAGTTTGCCGCATTGGGCGTCATGTTGTTCGAATGGCCAGACGAGTTGCTCGGCAACGTCATTGATTTGATTCCGAGGTCGGATTGGCGGTTGGCACGGCTGAGCTGCAGCATCATACTTGAAGCCGAGGCAGGTGGGCTCCCGCTCGTCATTTCGGTCGGGCAGGGGGATCGATGGAGGCAGGCTGCAGCTGGTATGTCCAAGGATGCAATTGTGCAGGTGATTCGGCGGGTGGTGGTGGTTCTTGGCAACGATGCCGGCGGGCAAGACGAGGCATTGTGGATTCAGCGGCAAGGAATGGCCTTGCGGTTTGTGGACACGCTCTTTGCTGCCGAGTAAGTTGTCAGAGTAAGTTGTCAGCTACTACACAATCGAACCGAACTGGATGGTGGCCTGTGAATCAGGTGATGGCCACATTGTGATGAATTTGTACTCGATTCGAATAAGTTATTGAATGTAATCGTACAATTTGTATATAGCTTGACTCTCTCTGCAATGCAATTCATCTCTTGATACCATGACAACTTGAATGCTTCAATACGACCAACGGCAATACTTATGCAGCTGGACCGGCGGACGAACGCGTGTCGCTTTCAACCACGAACAAGGAGTTGAGCACCCTTCAATGAGAAATCCATCGTACCAACACGATATCTTCCAACTTACCAATATGCATTCTCGCAACGCCACCGGTGACTGCCAGCAATCACATTTCCCCATCGACCTGCCACACACGACCTCCTGGCTGGCTCCGCGCCAGGCTGCCTCCCCACGCCGTGCTATCACGCGCTTGTGCTCCCATTGCCATCCATGTGCATTCCCATGGTTCTTCCCACCGCTATCGTACATTGTTTTTCCCTTTCGATTGTCGTTCATTTATAGTACGCTGCGTGTTCCTGATTGTCCTCCTCCGTCTTTTCGCCCTTATCGATCTGTTCCCCTTCATTTCTTCCTACCCCTTCCCGTCCCACCATTTCTTTTATTCCCTTCATCCACCACACCGAGAGCCTCGATACAGGATTTCAGTGCTTGAGTTCAATGTTCGCCCAGGATTAAATCGCCTCCGACCAAATTGTTCTTTCGAATGCTGTGGGATTCCTCGGAATTCTGCAACCATCGCGCTTACATATGGAAGATCTTGAATCGGTCCGCTAGCGTCGGGTGACAGTTGCCAGTGGTGACTGGAATTGAGCTGGTCGAACGTTACATAGAGCGTCGGTCAGGAGCAGCTTATTAAGTACACGCTGGCGTGAAAGGCAACTGGCAACATTTTGAACCAGAAAGTAGAGTTGGTTTGCACGTGTGCGTCGGCGCCCAACACCCACCCACCAACAACGACCACCCACGTTCATGATCACGTTTGCATTCATTCCCAGTTCCACACCCACCGGACATGCTCATGATCATAACCGAACGGAAACCTGCAAGGGATCTCAGTTGCTGATGAAAATCCTTCCTAATAGACTTGATGAAATCTCATTGAATCAACCAAAATGTCGCCGTCACCGTCCGTCTGCCGTCCCGTCTGCTGTCCCAGCGTCGAACGCCAGCAAAGCGGCGGTGCAAGTTGCCAACCTTCAAGACCTGTTGCCTTCTGAACTGCTCTTTCATGTACGCAGCCTTCACCCTAGCCCGGCCCACGAGACCAATTCGTTCCGATACGAGGATTTGGAGCAACGTTCTGGCCACCGCTACTATCTCGAGTTGTCGTTTGTGGAATGGATGGTGGCCTGGCTTGTTCACACTTGGATTCGCAGTTTGTTGCTGCGTCCATCGACGAGGATTGGGACGCAAATGTGCCGAGAGACCTTTCATGCAGTCATGCATCAACACAGGACTTCCCAGGAGTTGGACGGGTATTGGGAATCGGTGAATCGATCGGGCGATTGGTCAAGTGAGTCAGTCGAGCGCATGACGAGGTGGATGGCCAAGGCAGAGGTGTATTTGTTTGACGTCGAAAACGACAATGACTAGCCTGGTTTGGTGCAGTTGGTGGCGTAGACGGTCGAGCGCTTGTATGCCATTCCCTGCCGTTTGGCCCTTTTGATGCGTTGGCTGTGCATGGCAATTTCAATGTTACTACATATGTGAATGATCGGTATTCATCGCCCATATTTACCTACTGCACAAGACTGCATGTCACAAAACATTGTCGTCGCGATCATCCTTCGAAGTAATTCAATGACAAGCGCCGATATTGCGACACTAGCGTCCCCAGCTTGACAATGAAAAGCCAATGCAATCAATGTCTTGAGTCGCATCATGACTTGTACTGAGTTCCCCGAGCCGTCCGGAGCCGATGGTGCCTCACGATGCTCTCCAACACGGCCCATCAGCACCTTGGCCGAATCATCCGCCAGCTCACTCCTTCCGGCCGAGCTGCTGTATTTGACGGTATTACTCGCCCAGCCGTCGTCCAAGATCCCGGTCTCGTGCTCTCTACTTCATTCCATCTGCCAAAACGGCCGCCACGTCCAGTTCCCCTGGCGCAACTTGGTCCTGCTCACCCGTTCCGCTCGCACTTCACGACCCGTCAAGAAAAACTTCATTGAATGCCATCAATCCAATCTCGTCAAGACTCTCAAAATGTTTCTCGCAGCTGCATTCAATCGGCTCGACACGCGGTTAACCGGATTCGCGCCTTCTCAGCCAGCGCAAGCGGATCCAATGTTCACGACTGAGTATTTGCAGCACTTGTATTCTCGGGTCTTGCTTCAGTGGCCCGTATCGCAGTTTCCGCTTTCGTTCTACTCGGCGCAGACTCGCAAATGTTCCCTTGAGGCCGTTTTACCCACGCTGGAATCGAGTCTCGGTTACCCGGTGCGACGATTTGCTTGGCGGCCCCTGATCCACGGACTGCTGTTGCCCGTGTACTTTCTTCGTGCGGGCCGGCTCGAGTTGCTCGATCAGTGCCTTCACCTTCTCCGCTCAGCGCCCGCTTGGCAAATCGTTGAAATTCCCCTGTCGTGGAATTCATGGCAAGTCCTTTTTCTTGACGACCGCATCCGTGTGTCATCTTTTTGTGCTTACGCGGCGGCACAGGATGACAATTTTGAGTCTCCTGGTGCGTCATACCCGCTGGTTCTCGCAACTATGGCGCTTCTCGACTGGTCGCTCCCGACGCTTCAAGTTATCCTCGCCCACTTCCCTTCGCTCTCTGTGTCGACGATTGCCGAGCACGTGTGGGACCGAGGCGACTTCATTATAGACTCCATGTTTGACGTACTTGACAATGCTGTTCCTGACAGTGTTGATCGCATCATTGACTTGTACAAGTGGCTTCAAGGTCACATTGGATATTCTTTCGCGTTTTTTCCTTTGTTAAGCGCGCTGCCAACCAAAGGCATCCGGAACTACTCCACTCGGGTGCTGCTTGAAGTGGATCTTCCCACTTTGACGGCGTTCGAGGGCGATTGGCAACTGTGGAGCACCATGCGTGCGCAACTCGAATTGGCCGTTGTGGATTTGATTGACGAGCACAAGGACGAGCAATTACTGTTGATTGCCTTGGACCATGGATTGCTTCAAAGAACGGGCTGGGCGAGATTAATTTCTTTGAATCCCACACAGTGGTGGCCTGTGATTCAGAAGCATGTTCCAGCCACCGGCAATGAGCATTATATTACTGTTGCACAAGGTATGTCTGTTCCCACTCGGCTCTGGGAAGAGCCGCATGTTTAACGCTCTCAAGACATTTGTAGCGCTACTCCTCCTTGCCGTCGATCGAAGCCAGCCATCGAAAATAATCCGGCTCGCCGATATCATTACCAGAGACCTCAACGCTGACGTGCTTGACGTGATTCTGCACGACGAGGGTGACCTCAAATCATATTTCACCGTCGTATCCATCATGCGCACGCTTGCTCCGACGCTTCCAGACCCAAGTCGTTCACTCGGCCGCGCGCTCACATTCCTCGCATCACAGCACACAGACTTGGCCGAGATCTCCACGTACAAACTTTGTACGCTGGTCTCGGTACTATTCCACACTGCATCGTCGCGCTTACCGCGAAATCGGCCCGTGGACTGCCTTGCCGGCATGTCTCCAAATCACATGGCGTCCATAGCGGTGGCGTTTCTCGTCTCCACTCTTCTGTTCGGGTATCCCATGTCGCGGGTTTATCCCGGACAGAGTTCTTTGGCCGTTGCCGATTCGCTCCTTACATACGCTGCACAAGTGATCCCCGATCCTCGCACGGCCTCGTTCTTTGACTTGGTTCCCGTGTGCTTGCGCGCGATTGTTGCGACCATGATTCGCGAATGGACCAAAAGTACGGTTGTTGAGGAAGAGAAAAAGGAAGAGGAAGAGGACGAGAATGAGGATGAGGATGAGGATGACGACAACTGGTTCCGCAGCGATAAAGACACCATCCAATGGACATTGGCGCACCTCGTCCGCCTCGATTCGCAATTTGTAGCTGCCGTCCTGGATCACGATTGGGACGCCAGCCTCGTTGCCTTTGCCAAGGCGCCCATACCAGCCGAGGATCAAGATTGCGCAACGGTGGCCGGTTACATTGTCGAGTTGGTGGCAACCCAGCAAGTGAGCCAGGCGGCAGAGTATTGGCAGTCGGTGGACAGGACGGTGTCTCGAGATGTGGTTGCGAGAATGGCGAGGTGGATGGCGCAACTCAATTATTCGAACTCGCCAGCTACTGAGGAGCGAATTGTTGCTGTTGTTCAGCAATTGAGCTGCAATACCTCTTTTTGAATTCTGTGTGTGATGAACAAAACCTGCTTGCATGCGCTCGAAATGGGTAACTCTGTATATTCGGAAATCCAACAGTGCCGAAATCAACGACAGAAAAAAAAAAACGATCAAAGGCAACAATAAATAGTTTTAATACCCCTCCTTCCTTGTCATCCAAGCTCACATGTCCCCGCCCTGCCGCTGACCCGATTGCCCTTGTGCCGCACCCTCGTTCGCAGCCCTCAACATGCCAGCGGTCCCCGCCTGCGTTGGCAACACACCCACGGGCGGTGGCGGCCCCATCATGCCCATGCCCGGGGGTGGGCCCATCATACCCATGTGCGGTGGGGGTCCCATCATCAAATGCGGCGGCGGCGGTGGCATCGGCATATGCAAGGGCATAGGCCCGCCCGGCACAAACGGCAACAACCCAGTCCCCATGCCCGGAGGCGGACCCATCATGCCGCTCATACCTGGAGGCATCATCATGTTCATGTGCGACGCGCCCATGCCTGCAGCCGCCGCGGCGGCGGCCGCCGCCATGGCTGCCAACGACGTGGATGACGCCGGCTGGAGAGCAGTACTGGTGGGTGTGGCCGACGGCACGGCCGCAGGCCCAACGAGCGCGCCGTGCGGCGCAACACGGCCTTGCATGACGAGCTGTTGCGCAGCCATGGTCCGCGCATAGTGCCCGGCGAGCCCAAACGAGGCAAATCCAGGTGGCCCGCCAAAGGGCGAGTAAGGAGACATGCCAAGCGGCGGCGGTGGATGTGGGTACGGCGGCATACCTGGCGGCGGGGCGAATGCAGGGTGTGCGGCCATTGGCGGTGGCGCGGACATGCTTGATGGCGGATACGCGGGGCGCGTGTTCATTGGCTGCGCGAGCGGAAGTTGAGAGGGTTTTGGCAGTGGCGCATTTCGAGGTGGCGATGATGCTCGTGATGTAGTCATTGGTGCTCGACCGGCAGCGGCGCCCTGAGGTGGTGATGGCGAAGATACACGCGTGGAGCTGGATGCGGGTGGCGTCACGGACTGCTGCGCTTGTCCCGATGCAACCAACCTGGGCGACGACGACGGGGATGGGGACCCTGCTGCGGCCGCTGACGCGCGTTGCTGCACCGAGGCGGCGCTTCCAAACGGCTGCTGTTGACGCTGGCCCACTTCTTCCTCGGCCTCCTCCTCCTCCTCCTCCTCAACCACAGGCACATCGGGCAACTCCTCAAACGTCGGAACGCGAATCCATCTCTCTGCATCGCTCACCCTGTCGCCACCAACGCCCTCAATTCTCCTCGCAGCTCCGGCTCTCTGCCCGTCCAAACCCCCACTGGCAACCCGTGTCAGCGCAGCACTCAACATGTTTGCAACCAAGGCCGTAATGACCTGCGTCACAGGCTGCGGCACCAGCGTCGCCATGATATGATGCAGCGCAATGGGAATGAGCGCACACAACTGCACATCAAACTGTGCGCCGGGTGCAATGGCAACCGTCGACGCAGCAGTCACGGCGGCCGCGGCCGATGCAGCATGTGTGACCGAGTGCGACGCCACGTCATCCGAATGCAAGGCAACAACCCCCCATCCGGGCGACTGCGTAAGCGATCCGTTGTTGGGCGAGAAAAACGCCTCTGCATCTGCCGCGTCTTGCTCCTGCTGTTGCTGCTGCTGCTGCTCTTGCGGTTGCCCTTGGCCACCTTGCGCCGTCGCTGTGGCAGCGGCACGACCGGCGGCTACCCCTCCGCGTGCAACGCGCCGAGCAGCCAATTGGCCCGCACGCGCAACTGCGCCGCCCGCGCCGCCTGGCGCCACGCTTGTGCCGCTCCTTGTCCTTTGGCCTGGCACAATCGGGCCCGCGATTGCGCCGGGACCCCGACCGCCCGCGATCCTCGTCATACCCGTGGCCGATCCCAATGCCACGCCCGTGTTTACTTGCCACACGTGCTCCCTGCGCGTCAGCGTCTTTGCCAATTGTTCTTTGGTGACAGCCAATTCAACGCCAAGGACCGGGAACGCGGCCGCGTCGGCAAGGTCGCCAATAAGCACGTCGCCGGGCGGTGGCGGCATATCGAGCAAGTGCAGGTCGCGGAACAGTTTGGGCATGGAGCGCATGAGGCCCGAAGAGGTGGGTAACAGCGTGAGGTCGGGCGTCGTATGGTACAGCGAGTAGTATGACCGAATGGGTTTTTGCGCGTGCAGTGGAATGTCTGGCTCGGGTTGGAGCGGAGGCGGAGCTGGAGCGGGCGGACCATAGGGAGAGAAAGAAGTGGAGGTTGGCGGGAGAGGTGGAGGTGGAAGCGCAAACGTCGGTGGTGGTGGCGGTGGGGGAGGCATGAACGAAGATTGGTCGAATGCGGTCGAAGTCGATGGCGCAGGCGGAGGTGGGAGCATGGGTTGAGACACGACTGATGGTTGTGGTCGTGGCGGCGGCGGCACCATCTGCTGCGAAGACGGCACTGGTTGCGATACAGGTGCTGCGGGTGGCGGCCGCGGCCGCGGCGGTGATGTGGGAATGGACATTGGCGGCAATTCCATTTGCGGCGGCGACGTGCTCGGCATGGTCATGGCGGCCGATGTCTTTGGTGGCGCAGCCAATGCGGGGGGCGGCGGCAGCGGGACCTGTTGAGGCGGTGACGGTACCCTTGGGGGCGGTTGCTGCGCTTCTTGCTCTTGTCTTGGCTGCTGCTGTTGCTGCTGGCCCATTGCACTCACAACCGAGAACCCGTCACTTGACGGCATCTCGCTCAGCCCCTGCGAGGACCCAACCACTTGAGATATCAACGGCGGCACACCCAGCACGCCCAAACCAATCCCCATGCTTGGTGGGGGACCGACCATGCCCAACCCGCCAAACGGGCCTGGTCCAAACGCGCCCATTCCCGGCGGCCCAAACAATGGGTGATGCGGCGGTGGCAAATTCAACTCGGCCACCGCCACCGCCAACTCGGCCGCACTGGGCGGGCCGGGCGGAAACAGTTCGGCGGCACGTTTCTTTGGCTTTTTTGAATCGTCGCGAATCTCGTGTGCCTTGAATGGATCGATGGTCCACAGGTAGCCCTTGCCAGGCACATTTTCGGGACGCGACCGTTTCACAAACGCACGGTTCAAGCTGAGATTGTGCCGGATCGAGTTTTGCCACGAGTGCGTTGCGTACCGCAAGTACGAGTAGTTTTCCGCAAGGTACTCGTAGATGTCGCCGAGCGACATGGCACGAATCGGTGACGAACAAATGGCTTCGGCAATCAGCGACGCGTACGAGTAGGGCGGGCGCTTGGCCTTGTGTTCGTCGGATGAATAGTCGATGGCGTGGGCGCGAGACATGTAGTCGGGCAACTCACCTTCTTCATTGAACAGAGGTGGTGGTGGGAGAATGAGTGGTGGAGGTTGCGGGGCACCCGGCGGGGCAGAAGGCTCGTCGTCGGGTCCACTTGGAGCGGTGGCCGTTGCAGAGGGTGCTTCCCCGCCGTCTGCCGTTGTGGACGTAGTTCCGCCTGCCGCGGTGGCGGCTGCTGCTTTAGGCTTCCGCTTGCGTGGCTTTTTCGCCGTTGTTGCCTTGCCTCTGGCTGCGCCCGTCGATTCCGGTCCATCAACTCCCGGCAAACCGCCTTGTTGCTGCTGCTGCCCGTCTCCACCCATTTGCGTGTCGGCACCACTCAACAACCGCTCCATTTCCACGTCACCCTCGGCACCAAACCCAGTCACAAACCCGAGCGCGGCCAACGCGGCCTGATGCTCGGCGGCCGCCGTCGTGGGTGATACACCGGACCCGTCGCCGCTTGGATCTGGCATACCCATGCTGAGCGCAGCGGCGGCTGCCGCGGCCGCGGCCGCGGCTTGCTCCTCTTGCTCAAGCAGCAGCTTTTGCTTTTTGGTCGGGCGTGGTGGCCGTTTGCGTTTTGGTTTCGGGGCAGGTGCTGACGCAGCCGTGGATGCGTCTGCATCCGCGCCTTGATCGGTACCCGCAGCAGCATCAGTGACAGAAGAAGATGCACCTTGCGTGTCAGGAGCGGCCTCTTGATCAGCCACCGTGGTCTTCTTTGCCCTCTTGCGTGCACGCCCCGCGCCTGCGGCCGCAGGGGCCGCGCGCTTCCTTGTGGCCGCGGTACTGGCAGCTGTGCCCTTCTTTGCCTTGCCCTTGGCCGCCGTCCCGGCCTTTGCCTTGACCTGCGCCTCCTGTTCGGCAGCTACAGTGGCCAACGCTTGGGCAATGGCCTCGTCGTCTGCATCGCCATAGGTGATCAACTCATCCTCCTCATCCATGCCATCACCTGCCCCCGTCTCCGGATCTGCCGTTGGCAACAAGAACAAGAACTGGACACCACCAATCTCGAGCATGTGTCCACTCCGCAACGCAATCCCACCAACGCCCGGTTTAAACGTGATGCCATCAATCTTGATACCATTGCGCCCAAAGATCTGCATCTCCCAATTGGCCGTCTCAAAGTTGTACACAATGGCCGCGTGCTTGCGTGACACGGTCTTTGTGGGCCCCAAGTCCACGTCGACGGGTGCCTCGTCGGGCGCCACGGCGCCCTCGGACGAACGGCCAATCACCACGGTGACGGCCTTGATGTAGTAGGTCCAGTCATGGCCCGCAAGTTTGGCAAATGCTTGGACCGGCGGCAGAGATGTTGGGTCTTCCGGGTTGGGATATTGCTCGGCTACACGGACGCGGCGCGGCGCGGGCAACGGGCGCGGCAGTTCACCAAGGGGTTGCATCGAGGCGCCCGCGGCGTCGTCGCCGCCGTCAACTTCCATGTCACCAGGGCCCGGGCCGGGGTCGCCGAGCAGGAGCGGGTCGTCTCCGATGTCCATGTCCATGAAATGAAATTGGGTACGTAAAGTGTCTGATGGAAATGGGAAGATGGCTGATCAGATTTGAGTGTGAGATTGATCGGCACCTGGCAACCAAAGAAAGAACTTATGTACTGTGAAAGTGTTTGAGCAGCAAGGTTAAGCCTCGGCCGATACCGTGATACCGTGGGCGTGGGCGATGGCCGGCTGGCAGGGGGCGGCGGACCGAGGGCGGGACGAGAACGTGTTGGTTGGTGGTGGGCGAAATGCGTCAAGTGACTTTGAGCGTGTGCTTGAGTGCGAACACTTAATGTCGCCAAGCAAACGACATGGTAGCGGGTCACCTGATGTGGCACCGTGAGAACGACGCACACGGCCAAGAAGCGGGCCACCGATCCACCCTTGGCGACGATGCACGTGATCCCCAGATCGCAAAATGCAAGGCGGCTATTGACGCGCATCCCTGCCATGGGATTGAGGGTGCTTTTCCTTATCACGTGCCGGCTCACCACTCGAGCTCCATACAAGGTGAACAAGCCATCTGCGAAAGCTGCGGAACACGCACAGAAGCCTTCTGGACGCACTTGAATGGCTGGTGGCTCCTCATCTGTTCGCCAGATCTTCCATGTGCGTCCCTTTGGGCAAGACTCCCTGTGTGGAAGGTCAAAGGAAGGCTGATGGACCATTGTGATTGGAGGCAACACATATGTATGCTTGGTGGGTCTGGTGGCGTCGGATGCATGCACTCACGCCTGTTTCTGTAGACAAACTTTTGGACCGTGGGCCCTGGAGTGGGAGGTTGCATTTGCAGGCGATGCCGGCAGAGGTACTTAAGTACAAAAGCATCTCAGCAACCCGTCCCAACTGCCGCCTCGTGTCTGTGTCTCGCACCTCACCACACTCTCATGCAAACTCCACCCAACTCGCATAATCTTTTAACCTCCTACAACAACACCGCAATGGCTTCGACCTCCTCCGCCAACCTGCCGCTCTCGCACGAGCACGGGCGCCCAGCGATTCCCACCAACCCCACAACGGGCTACCCGACTTCTGGCGCGGGTCGCCGTCAGCAATCCTATGCTCAAGAGATTGCCAGTATGCAACTCATCTCATTCGCCCATGGCATCATCCATAAAGGAATGTGTCTCATTGCTCCAATCGCCTCGCTTGTGTAGTCACGCCAACTCAGCACGGGTTTTATGAGGGCATGATGTCGACGATTGGTTCCGTGATTGGATTCTTTGGCAGTATCCCGTGCTGCGTGATTTGCCCCAACCCTTTCAGGCAGGTGGATCAGGGACAGGTCGGCTTGATTAGCAGATGGGGAAAGTGCCAGCGCATGGTTGACCCTGGACTATATCAGATTAACTTGATGACCGATTCCATTCAAAAGGGTACGTCAAGTTCATGTCTCACGCTTTTTTTGCGCGCTCATGTTTCCCATCAAGGGTGAGTCGCCGACTGACTCCTTGGCATTTGTGTATGGCACAGTCGACATTCGCCTGCAAGTCGTCGAAATGCCGCGCCAATTTGTCCTAACCAAGGACAATGTCTCGCTCAACATCGACTCTGTGCTCTACTTCCGCGTGTCGGACCCCTACGTCGCCACCTTCCTCGTGTCCAACGTGCGCGCGGCCCTCATTGAGCGCACGCAAACTACGCTGCGCCAAATCTTTGGCATGCGCACGCTGCAAGAGTGTATCGAGTTGCGTGAAACCATCGCCCACGAAATCGAGTCGCTCATTCGCACACCAGCCATTGAGTGGGGATGTGAAGTCGAGTCCATCTTGATCAAGGATCTGGTGCTGTCGCCCGAATTGCTCGAGTCGTTGAGTGCGGCGGCCAAGCAGAAGCGTATTGGCGAGTCCAAGGTGATCGCGGCCGAGGCCGAGATTCAGGCCGCGCAGTTGATGCGCAAGGCGGCCGATATCTTGGCAAGTGACGCGGCCATGAACATTCGATACTTGGAGACGATGCAGAACATGGCAAAGACGAGTGGCGCAAAGGTCATTTTCATGCCGGTGCCGCATGGTGGGCAGGGTGTGAGCGGGTCGGGCAGCGCCAACGATACCATGATGCAGGCAGTGGGCATTCTGGATTCGACAAAGTAAGTCAAGGTGAGAGACGAGATTTGTGCCTTTCTGTTTCTTGTTTTTGCACTCAATTTTTGTTGGCATGGGTCGAAAATGGCCCTGCAATTCCACTCGCAGTATCCTTGTGCAAACCACATACATACAATTGACAAATGCTTTTTGTGTGCCTTCACTGAGATCCTGTAATCCTATATGTACACATGGATTCCTACTATGAATTGATATCGACTGTTCATAACTCCAAAGACCTTGACTTTGCAAGAGTGCACATGGTTCACATTCCAGCACCGATATATATCTTGCCAACCAGTTCTAGTGCATGCTGCTGCCATTTGATCCACGCCCTGGCGGTGAACGTCCGACCACCTGCTCGGCAATTGTAAGACAGAATCACAACCGCCCGCCGAATTGCCTGCACAAGCTTTTCCTTTGGCACGCTGGCCGATTCCCTTGTCCACTCTTCCACATCCCACGACTCAATGAACTCAATCCCATAATTCTCGCAAGCTCGAACAATGGCCCAAGCCAAGTGAGCACAATTGCGTTCCGCCTCAGGAATCAAGTCCACAAGTCCATCCCACAACGTCCGCTCTTGACTCGAGTGCACGAGACTCAATGCGACCAGTTGCGCATCAAACTGAACGACTTGTGGAATCAGCCACTTGACAAATTCAGGCTCGTGAAAATACGCATCGTCTTCATCTCGGGCTTCCGACATGATCACAACCTCGGAAATCATGTCGAAAACGAGCGCCCGCAGGCCAGGCGCAACCAAATCAAACATTGGGCGCGCCGACACAATGGGCGAATCCAACTTGAGGACACGGGATGCGTGCGCGACAAGCGCTTCGGTTGCCGCCATCTGCTGGTCCATTTCCGCGTAATCAAACATGAGGGAATCACCGAGTGCCATGCCAATGAGAACGGCTGTGACGAGAGCGGCGAGACGCGTAGGCGATAAAGTCAGGATACAGTCGAGCTCGTGGACAGGCGTGCGAGACGTGCAAATGAAGAAGAAGAGGGCAGCTAGGGCGCACAGTTCTTGACGGCGTTCCACAGATTCTAAGAGCGGGTATGTGTCGAGATCGGCGAGAATGCGGGCGAGTGACAAGTTTGGGTCTGGCAGCATGGGTGTGCCAATGAGCGAGGTGAAGAGATGGAGTGCTTCTTGATAGTCATGAATGGCGTCTTCGCGGTTCAGGATCATGCTCAGTAAGTCGATATCGAACTCGGATTGTGCGAGGTTGGCACGTTTGGGTACGCTGGATCTATGAGAATAGGACGAGTTGATTGCTAAACATTGGCCGTGACTGTCAGTAAGGTCGCCCATGTCAGCACAATTCCAACACAACATACCTTCAAGCATGACGGCTAGCCGCTGTTCATGCGTCAAGACGTGCTGGAGCATGATGGGCCACCACTTGTCCACATTGAACGGAATCAAGGTGCCCCATTCCGTTGGTGCCACCAATCCACAGTCCAACAAAACCCGCAGCCACTCTTCTGCTTCGTGCTCGCCAATACACTTGATGACTTTAAACTTGAACATCAACGACAAATGACCCGCATCTGGATTACCCGACACCCAAGCCCAATGCGGGATATCGACTTCGAGCAAGGCACGCGCAATCGACTCACGCTCGACACCAGTGGCACTCTGGAACTTTTCAACCAACGGTGGGCGCACACGAAGCGCACCGTGGGCCTGAAGCCACTTTTACAGGTCAATGATGCGATCCGCATGGTCGCGGATGAGTGCCGGGCTCATCAAGAAGAGCATGACGCCCTCAAGCATGTTATCGTCCGCTGAGACAAGTTGGGCAACTGCGGCCGGGGCGAGCGTTGAAAAGTAGTCAAACACGAGGCCGAGCGTCGGTAACGACCATTCGAGAAGCGCGAGTGTTGCGAGAAACAGTGGGTATGGCGTTGTCGTAGGGAGAATCGTGACCGTTTCAAGTGCCAACATGCGGTTCTCGGCAGGGCACAAGCGCTTCCATACGACGCCGGGAAGTTCCATGCCCAGCAGAGTCATACTCCACGGCGACTCGACCATCAATTGCAAGCATACCTCAAGCAAGTCCAAGCGGCCCACTCGGACGAAATACACGGGCAACACAAGTGCATCCGTGAATGGGCGCCACTAACTGTAATCGGTCGGCGCATCGCCAAGTACAAAGTCGAGGGCGGCGAAAAAGTCGGCAGGAGTGCGCATTTCAGGTTTAGCCGCAGCGTCTCGGCGTCTGCCCGGGCGGAAAGCAAGGAACGTATGCGTGTACAAGCGGCGAAGATAATCGGTGGTAAAGACGGGACCGAGCGTTGAAGGGCAACTTGGGGCGAATCCCGTTGCTTGTGCAGAATCTTGGTTCCCGAGTTGCAGTTGAAGGAGGAAGTCAAGGGTGTTTTTGATGTTGGACCGGTCAAACACGAGGGCATTTGGGACGTTGATGTCGTCAGCCGACGATGGACGAGAAGCGAGATCACCCAGCAGCACATGGTTGCGCCAAGCGATATGGATGTCGTGACCCCTTGTGCAGATTGAATGCAGAAGAGAGCAAGTGCGTGGAATGGCTGAAGTGGGCCGGGCTAGGGTGATGGTTGCGTAGAGCAGTTCCGGCGGCATGAGATCTTGGAGCTTGGCGTACTTGGCGGTGGCCGACGACGGGACGGTCGACGGCAACATGATGGATGATTCAGGTAGCATGATAATGGTGATGACAATGATAATGCGTCGAGTCTATTGAAGAAAGATCAGGCATTCTTTGGTGTCATCGGCGGCAAGAATTGGCAAGTTATGTCGCATGATTTCTTCCTGATTGCTAAATATCCTCCACGCCATTCGCACCACGCCCTCTTTCGCAAATGCGGCCGAGCTCTCCACGGACCGCCAATATCCAGCAAACCTGGTCTTGCTCACCACGCATCAACAGCTCAACAATATACCCCAACTTGGTTTTGCACACGTTTTCTCTTGGGCCGGAACCAACTTGTGCACGCAATCAAATCACGCCTTATTCCCACAGCGGGCCAACGGCCGCGGCGACAAACTGGGAACCCAAATGCACAAGCTGGTCAATCATCCACTCGATGTGCGCCGGGTGAGCGCAATATCCGCGGTCATATTGACTCAAGTCGGGCACCACGGCCGTCTCGGTCGAGACAAGATGACAGATCATGCCTGCGACCGTTGCCGCGCAGACTGGGCGTGACGAGCTTAAGAAGTCCCTGGACGAGTCGTGTTGGCGGCACATGTACGCAACAAACCAGGGATGATGATGTGAGGGGAACCAAAAAACTCTCCCGGCTAATAATAAGCGCTGTATAACTCGTCAAACAACCTGAGCACACTTTCCTGCCGCCTGACCCGAACATTCTCGCCCTCATTGTCTCCCTCTTCGTTTCCGTCGTCGTCGTCGTCGTCCTCCTCCTCCTCCTCCTCCTCCTCATCGGCGCCAAAAGAATCCATTTTCAACTGTTGCGCAACCGTGCACTCCAGGGCATCTCGCGGCACCTTGTCTGCGACACACTTCAGGCGGCCCAATTTGCGCCCAAAGCCGAGTTCGGCCATATCGAGAAGCATCCTGGCCGACGTCGCGCAATCATTTTCGGGCTGGGGAATCATCTCGGCAATCCCCTCAATCAGCATATGCTCCAAGTCCAAGCACGCGACGGCAACACTCATGGCGGCAAACCCCGCATCAAGTCGGACCAACATATGTCGCATAGAGTCTCCAGCGGGACGGCCGCTGCCCTTCGGTATGTCCCGTTGTGGTCCATACCGTCGCAACTCTGTTCCACAGACTTTGCCAGCGCTTGTTGCCCCGGCCAGTCCACTGGCAAATGCGTCAAACTTGTGCCACCCCAACACTGCGTCCAGGTGCGCGAACCCAGCAGCTATTTCCATGCAATCTTAGACATGCATCATGATTGCGCCAGACTGTCAGTGTTTTGGAGAAGGACAGCATGAGTCAGATAGTGACCGCCTGTACGAACAACAGCACAATTTGCCCTGTCTCACCCGATCCGGCCAGGTGCGATTTGTCACTGTGGGTTCCCATTCTCTTGCCCCCCCCCCCTCCCCGACCTTGGACGTCCTCACTATTCCATGTCTTTGAAGTTGCTTGCTCAATCCAGCGGCCTCCCTCCACTGCTTCCCCAGCACACCTGCTCCTCGCATCCTCACAACACTTTCCGCCTTGGCCATAGAAGTGCACTGTCTCTTGCCGATTGCTTCGTGCGGAGCAGAGACCACAGAACAGCGACCACCCGAGCGCCGGTTTGCCGGCAGCTTTCGATTGCCCAATGACGCGGGCGGGCGACTCGGAGGACATGGTGGTGGGCGGGTCATTTGTCCCCTGCATGCGTCCCGTGCTTGCTTGGCCATCCAAGGTGTGCATGCAGTGCCGCACAAGGCATTGTTTTTAATCATAAACATCAACATCGTGGTGAATCCGCGAAATGATGACGACGATGTCGATAAATATGATATGGGTCGGGAGGCCGCGGCCGACTTCGAGTTCGAACTGCTTATGCCTATGGAAAACTAGAGTCAACGTGCCTGTGGCAGATCCGAAACTCTCCGCAATACAGTCGACGGCTGCCAGTACTGCTTGTGCCCGGCCGCCCGCCACCCGTCGCCCGCCGTCGTTCGTCGTTTTCGCGCCATCCATCACCACCATCACTCAACCATGGGCACCAACTCAAAGGCAAACAAGGATTCGTCGCCTTCAACTTTGGCGGCCGTGACGGCGTACCCACACGCCCACACCCGCATTCTGTCCCGCGACGCCCCGCCCGATGATCCCTTTGCCTTCCTGTTTCCAACACCTGCCCCACATCCCGTCGTCCTAGACCACCTTGGCAATCCTGTCCCGTCTTCACCGCCATCTTCCTCCCAGTCCACGGCCGATGGTGATCTCGGCTCATCCTCCAAAGTCAATATGAAGCCGCTCCCGCAATCGCCCGTCCGCATCTTATCGCCCAAGCATCACTCGAGACTCTCGTCGTCGTCCAGCGGATCGGCGGCATCGGCCTCCCAAAGCCCCAGCCACACAGGACACGCAGATGGTAGCGGCAGTTTACTCTTTGGGTCATCGTCTTCCCCATTGGCCAAGTCGGCGAGAGCACAAACACCGTCTGGTCCTCAAGATCGGTCACGTTCGTCGTCGGCGACAGCGGGTGATGCCAATCGACCAAACTCGCTCAAACGAACCAGCCCATCGTCTCTGTCACTTTCCCCGCCGCGACCACAGTCAGCTAGCAGCAACGCGGGCCCCAATGCCAACAAGCGCCAGCGGCTTGACAGCGACCCGACCAATCATCCTGCAACCAGCAACCTTTCCGGCAGCAGGCGGTCCAACTCGTCAAACCCCGATCTGGCCGGTTCGTTCTTTCTGTTCATTGTGGGGCCGAATGCGCATGCACCAACCGTAGGTCTCAACTTTTTTTTTTTTTTCTTTTCTCTGCATGTCAGGCTCGCCCTATCTCCACACGTCGTCGTCGCCTGCTCCAGACGGCACCCCGCCCCCTCCAGGCGCTCCGCCTGTCACAGTGATTCATTCTGCCGACATTGTGCAGAGCGACATCAAGCAGTATACCACTTGTGCGTAGTGCATTTTCTTTTCTGATTTCCGTTTACTGTCGCCCGTTTCATTGTCCTGCACTGCTTTTGTCAAGCAAACATCTTTGCCTACTTTCATCAGTCGTTCATTCATACCTTCGTAACCATTCACATGCAATCCCCTCACTGTTCACGGTCCCATCCGTATTTTCGTTCTTGGGCCGTTTTCTTGATTTCATTCATGTTCACCTCTTTCCAAAATCGTACCATTGTCAAATCAATGTGCCATCAGTCCAAACATATACTCTTGAGCATGCTATACGGTTCTTGTTGGCATTGCGAGTATTTGCCACGGTTTGTCCTGCGCTGCACATTGTCGCAGTACATTCCGTTTCTCCCCGTGTCCGCCCTTGCCCCTTGTCCTACAAAACGATACTGACAAGAATCACAACTGTTTTCCTCTTGCACTTTCATTCACAGGGTTTCTCGACCCGGACATGAAGGAACCGAGCGACCCAATGCCCACCGTCGAGCTTGTGTATCTGACGAAAACGTACCGCGAATCGTACGTGCCCTCCCTCAACCTGCAATCGTCTCATTGCTCGCACATATCCACTCTGACCGCTCCACCGTATTGTTTTCCCCACAGATTCTCGCTGCTCCGGCCCAAGCCCCTGGTCGCTGCCATGGCCACGCTCTCAACCTCCTCATCCACGTCCAACCTGCTCACGGGTGGCGGCGGCGGCGGCTCTTCGTCTCGCGGCAACACGCCTCCGCCGCACTCGACCGGCAGTAGCAAATCGCATGCGACGCACCACGACGACCCCAACTCGGAGTACGATCCCGTGACGGACCTGATTGAAACCATCCGCATGCTCGTCCAATACTCGCTCATTTGCCCGCCTGCCTCGGTGAAATCCATCTTCTCGGACGACTCATCGGCCACGCATGGCGGCGGCACGCACGGCGGAATTGTGCGCCGCTTGGAACGCGCGCGCAACCGCCGGTCGCTAGTGGATTTTGTGGCGGCCGTGGCCGACTTCAATCGTGAGTTTGCAAAGTGCAAGCGCGAGGGCATGGTTCTCGGGTACACCAAGCGCAGGCTTAATTCGCCCGCCACGTCCGAGGACACGCGCAAGGCCATTTTGGCAAAGATGACCGAGTTTGCGCCTGCCGAGTTGGTCCATCATGTCTTGTACCAGGCGTACACGCGGGCGGTGGCGCCACATGCCGATGTGTTGCAAAAGTACGAGGCGTTTTCAAACACGGTCTATGGCGAGGTGAATCCGGTGTTTGTGGACATGATGCTCGACAAGGTCAAGATCGAGTCCAAGGACACGTTTGTGGACTTGGGCAGCGGCATCGGTAATGTCGTGTTGCATGTAGCCGCAAGGACAGAGTGTTCGGCGTATGGCATTGAGATTCAGTCGGCGGCCGCGGATCTGGCTCAGCGCCAACTCGACGAGTTTCGCGCGCGGCTCAAGTTTTTGAATCGGCGGCTGGGCCACGTCGAGTTGTACGAGGGCGACATGTTGACACATGCGGCGATTCCCGGATTGATTGCTCGCGCCGACGTCATTTTTTGCAACAACTATGTGTTCCAACCCGAGCTCAATCGGGCGCTTGTTGAGCTGTTTCTAGATTGCAAGGATGGCACAAAGATTGTCACGTTGCGCGAGTTTGCGCCTGTCGACAATCGCATCACCTCGCGCAATGTGCATTCGGTCGAGGCATTGTTTGATGTCGAGTGCTTTGACTACCATGCCGATTTCGTTTCGTGGACGGATCAGGCGGGTCGCTGGTATGTACATACCATGAATCGAGCTAGGGTGAGAAAGTGGTGCGAGGCCAATGGTATGGCGTACTGATGGGATTCTTCAAGTTGGTTGGCTGGTTGATGTTGGTTCTTGCTCGGTCTTGTCTGGCTGTATCTGTCACTGACGTACAAATGCACTACATATTTCAGTGATGCACTCTAACCCGACTTTGTGCCATCATCACTGAATGTGTTTTTTTTTTCGTTTCATTCTCCCTTTCGATACAAACCCAAACCCGAATGCCGCCAGTGCGATTCAGCCGTGACCAAATGGACTGCCTCCCTGCTGCCTCTACTAGTATCCTCCTCAGCTTCCTCGTCCGGCACAGCCCGAGGCCTGGAGGACACCTCCAAGCTCGAGCCCATCATGCCTCATCTCTCCCAGAACTGACTGGACCAGAGACATGATGTCTCACCATCACTGGCAAGTGATCACCCCTATGGCTTGAATAGAAACTTGTTCTCGAAGCGTGTGATGAAGTGACCTGGGGCCAATCAGCGCTGGCATCTCGCATGTGCCCAACAAGAAATGCCACGCCATGTGTTGCACGTTGGAAAGTGTCTGGCTCAGTGTCGGATGTGATTGCAAGTGTCGCTGGTGGTGCAACTCGAGCCCCAAACCTAGGCGTCGTCGCCACACTGGAAGCGGGACGGGCCGGGGCTGGTCTGTGATGCCAAACGAGAGGGGGCCGAACCAATCCCCAGGCGGAGCGAGGCGGAGGGTCGCCACCTATGATAAATAGCTTTCGCTCCCCTGTCCTGCCCTACTCGCCATCCACCTCAAGTCAGCTCGCGACGCCCAGCCTTGCTCTTTCCCTCCATGCACATCTACATCTCGTGGTAAAACTCGTGATTCCGACACAATGTCTGCCGCCCAACAACAACAACAACAACAACCGCAAACCTCGCGCCCAGTGTCGCCCTTTGTCGACCCGGCCGACGGCGCCATCTACGCCTCAGGCCGCAAGCCCACCGACATGATCATTGGCGCCAACGGACAACCGCGCAAACCCATTGTTATCTGGGTTGACGGATGCTTTGACATGATGCACTATGGCCACGCCAATGCCTTGCGCCAAGCGAAAACCATGGGCGATATTCTGGTCGTGGGCGTACACTCGGACGCCGACATTTTGCACCACAAGGGCCCCACCGTTATGAAGGAGGAGGAGCGGTATGCGGCCGTGGCGGCGTGCAAGTGGGTCGACGTGGTGGTGCCCAATGCCCCGTACTTTACGCAGCTCGAGTGGCTCGACCGGTACCATTGCGATTTCTGCGTCCACGGCGATGACATTACCACCTTGGCCGATGGCACCGATTGCTACCAAGAGGTCAAGAATGCCAACCGGTACCGCGAGTGCAAGCGCACCCAGGGCGTCTCGACCACGGAAATGGTCGGTCGCATGTTGTTGATGACCAAAGACCATCACAAGCGCAGATCGAGTGTCGCACAGAGTTCAATCACGCACTTCCGGGCCGACGAGTTGGAGGGCTTTTCTTCGGTACTTGCAGTCGTTTCTCCTTTACTTTTGCGTTCAAGCTCTGACCTGCTCGTCTATCTCACCAGGGTGCCTCGAAATCCTCGCCCTACACCACCATCTCGCACTTCTTGCCGACCTCGCGCCGTATCGTGCAATTCTCCGAGGGCCGCGAGCCGAAGCCCGGCGACCGTGTCGTCTACGTTGACGGCGATTTCGACCTGTTCCACGTTGGCCACATTGAGTTGCTGCGCAAGGCCCGTGCCCTGGGCGACTATTTGCTCGTGGGCGTCCACGAGGACCAGACGGTCAATGCCGTCAAGGGATCCAACTTCCCGCTCATGAACTTGCACGAGCGTGTGTTGAGTGTGCTTGCTTGCCGTGTACGCCATGTTTTTTTTTTTTTTTTTCTTGCATCCACCTGCCTTGATATGTCATTTTCTTACATTCATTCACGTCGTTTCATTTAGCACGTTGACGAAGTGGTCATTGGTGCCCCCTACAAGGTATCCAAGGAAGTTCTCGAAAAGGTGTACCCGGTGTCGGTTGTGGTTGTCTCCAAGCACGACAAGGACGCCGATGGCGCCGACCCGTACGAGTTGCCGCGTAAAGCTCGGCTTGTCGGCCGAACTGCCAAAGATGAGCGACCACTTGACCACGGACGATATCATTCAGCGCATCATTTTCCAACGCAAGCAGTACGAGGAACGGCAGGCGAGGAAGATGGCCAAGGAGACGGCCATTGAGGATAACATGGACAAGTACGAGTTGGGCGACAAGGTTGGGAATGGGACCAAGTAAAACAAGGTTGAGGAGATGTTGCGTTTTGGCGTTTGGTGTGACTATAGTTTATCCTTCATTTTGTGTCGCATAGTATATGCAAGTTCGTTTTTCGGTGCCAATTTGCATTTGGTCCATAGTCTAACTCAGCCCATCAACAATCCCATTCACTTCTCCTGCAACCTGTCCAAAACTGATCGCGATTCTGGCCTGAATACTTGCCGCTTCATCATCCACCCAACCATCCGCTGCACCCCCTCTTTCGACGCCCCTTCATCTCGAAGCGATATCCATTCCTCGGCAACCTCACGCTCCCGGTCTCTTGAAACCATGGCCACAATCCACCGGCTCGCCCGTGAACACGCTTGAAGCTTCTCCGGAACCAGGTCAAGGACGCATCCCATGACGCCCGGATCCACACAAAAGTCGAGCGCGGCCGCGACAAACCACGGGTCGAGCGCAGGAGTTGCAGAGCAGCCATTCGGCAAACTTTGGATCTCGCAAGTTGCCCATGTGTGCTGGTCGAGCTCTTTGATTTCGCACGAGTGAATGCACGACAAGTCGCGAAGCGTTGGCGAGGTGGCGCGGAGGCTTGGAGTGGCATTGGTAAAGAATGAGTGACGAGTGGCGGTGAGGCGCAATGGCGAGATGCGGGTCGATGGCATGGGTAATGAGGGATCCAAGGGTAGTCACTTGGAGTTCAAACGGCAACAAAAAGCGGTTCAAGGAAGGGTCGGCGCGGGCGGTTGCGACAACCATGCGGCAAGCAAGATGGCAAAGTGCGAGCGTGGCAACGTGCGCACATAGTCGGGTCGCACATGGATCGGCTCTATCTCGTTCATCCAGTCGCGATTCCGAGCTTGCGTGATAGTGAAGGTAAGGGTTACGCAGAGCGACTCGAGTTTGTGGTGTTCCGATAAGTCCATGGACTGTCCTCGAGAAGTGAAACGGCCCACTGCAACGTGGCGATTGGGTCGAGCCGCAATGTGGTGTCGTTGAGGCGGTCAACAGCAACGCAACATTGCCAGAAACAAGTCTGATTTCGTCATCCACAATGAGCTGACGCAGGTCAACACCGAAATCCGATCGGAGCATGCGTGCAAGTTCAGTGACGGTTTGAACAGACGGTGGTGCGGACGTGTGTGGACGGTTGCGCGTTGTCAAGCGCACATTTTAGGCCTTGAAGCGAATCAAGAATGGGCATGAGGAAAGTGTGCAACAATGCGAGTCGTCGTGTGCGAAGAATATGATAAGGGAACCTCGTTTTTGCGACAAGCAGCTGTCCTCACGCAAGGGCACGCGAGCTTGAATCATAGGCCACCACTTTCCCGAATTGAGCGCAAGCACGGACGCCCAGTCATCCGCTGCATGATCCAGCTCAATGACAATCGCAAGCAGTTCTTCGTTGCCGACCCTTGGTGAATGAAACCACCATCTGGACTAGCCTTGCCCGCAAGCTGACAAGTCCGGCATAAGCTCCTGATCCGCCGCAGCGGACGCAGCACGGACCTTTGGGACGTCCACTTGAAATGAGCACTTGTTTGAGATACTCGAGCGACGCACGGTCGGAAATGACGCCAATCAACGGAAACGGCAAATATGGGACGTTGAGCGAATCGAGCCACTGGTACATGGAAATAATTCGATCGGGGCAATCGGGCAAGGACTCGGTAACTTGTGACAGCTGCAACACCATGGTGTTGAAGATGTCGCCGTTCTTTGCAGAGGCATGTTGGACGATATCCAATGGCGAGTATGCAGGGAAATGGCGCAGGACAAGTTGCAGCGACGGGAGCGACCATTCGAAGAGTGCGAATGTAGCCAGCAGAAGTGGAAACGGTACAGGCTCGCGGTCGCGAGCAAACCAAAAGCGATGGAAAAACAAAGCGGTCGACACACGGTCATCGAAGTAGTTCAATCCCAAGTCCCTCCATGATGTCCACGGGCGACCAGATTCCACGTGTGGGGTGCCCGAGGAGGCTTTGACGAAAAGACCAAGACTTTGCTCAAACAACTGGAGCTGACCAGCACGCAGCAAGTACACGGGCAGAAGATATCCATGTGAGATTGGCATCCACAGTTGAATCCACGGGGCAACGGGCTCAAGGCAGGCCCGTGGCCGAGTTTGAAAGTCTGATAGTGGGATGCCGAGCCCTGCTCGGAAACTTTCTGCTGATGCGGATGGACGTGCTTGAAAAGGTAACACAAGTACTGGGGGGTAAATATCGGATCAGGGTGCAATGGAGTGGTCGGTGCAAAGCCGGTCGGCGCAAAGCCGGTCGCCGCGAGTCTCTGCCCAAAGACAGACAGCCCGGGATTGGCGGTTGGCAGCATGGACTTGAGCAAGGCCGCGAATCGCGTCAGTTGAGCGCCATTGTCCAAGGTAAATGGCCCAAATAGCAGGTGATTGCGCCACGAAAATTGAACGTCGCGGCCATTGGTACAGAGTGAAGCGATTTCGGAGCAAGCTGCTGGAATGCAAGACCGTGCACGAGCAAGAGACACCACGATTTGGAGCAGTTCTGGGATGAGCGTGAAACTGGCTGTGTCGGGCTGCGACGAGGATGCTTGCCTCGGGCGACGCTGGAGGGAGTGGAGCAAATTCGATTTCCATAGCACCGACTGACAATTGCATCGAGCTCTTACATTATATCGTTTGGTTGTTTAACATAATTTCTTGTATACCGCTTCTCCTCGTCTCGCGATTGAACCAGCAGTCCCGGAATGAATCACATGCCCCGAATGGCCAACCTCTCAAAAATGGCCTTCAAGTTCTTTCGGCACAGAAACGCCACGACCCTGCCACATGAAACCCGGTCCACATTTCTCATAGGGTATACATAGCCTTTCACCAGCAAAACATTGGAACACTTTTCTCATCCGTGTCGCACAACAAGAAAGTTATTGGATGTACAATCGCTCAATATAAACCAAGTACGTTCCCATGCGGCATCAACGTCCAGCTCAACATACTCTTGCTCAGCCACAGGAATCAACTCGAATACGCCCTGGACCGCATCCGGCTCCCTTCGTCGTACACGGCAGCCATGGCAACAAACTGCAGGTCAAGTTGTGCAAATCGGCCAAGGATGCGGCAAACGACTTGCGGTCATGAGAATACGAGTACTCGTCCTCCACGTCATCGTCAAATGGGATCAGAGCCAATTTGAAGATCATGGCGACAAGTGTTTCTTGCAGGTTGATATGAAGGTAATCAAAGAATGGCGGTTGTCCTCGTGCGAGTCATCGAGCACTCCAAGAGCATACACAGCGAGCGCTTCCGCGACGGGCCATTGCGGGCCAAAGTCAATCAAGTCTGCCAGCGCCTCGTCCAAGATTGCCAGGGTCATGAAGACGGCGGCGACAAGCGATGCGAGTTGGGGAGGCCAAGCGCGTGAATGCAATCGAGCTTGTGAACGGGCAACGATGGGTTTCGGGCATGCCCGATAAAGAAAAAGATGGTGGCGAGGCAACACAGCTCGCGTGAGTGCATGGGCGAATGGAGTGGGAATGAGGTTTCCAAATGTGTGAGAATGCGGGCAAGTGATGTGGTTGGGTCTGGAAGCGTGGGAGTGCCGTTGAGTGCGCGGAAGAGGGTAATCACTTGCCAGAAATCGTGTCCCTTCGGGCGTTGCAGAACCATGTCAAGCAAATCGATGTCAAAACAGTTTGGAGTAAGTGGGCGTATTGAGGAATGCTTTTTGAGTGCACAACAGAGTCACGGACAGCATGCCAGAAACCTACACACACATAGGAAATCAAGCGATTGTGGCAAAATGCATACACCAGCGGGTCCAGAGCAGATGAACGAACCAGAAAACGCAACATTACACTGCTCGTCCTTTGACTCGACGTGCTGCTGCAATACCCCACCACTTTTGGACGTCACACGTAACCAACAAGACCCACTCGACCAGTCCAAGTGCGAATCCATGGTTGAGGACAAGCGACAACAATTCGACCGAGCCAACCGTGCCAATGCACTCCGCTATGCCTTTCCTTTCTGCCGTACTCAATGCTTCGTTGTGTTCCTGTTCGGCCATCCGTAGACGCGGGATATCGATGTCGATCAGCACCTGCTCGAGGTACTGGAGCGGCGTACGTGGACGACACAAGCTAGCCAATGGCGACACCAACCGCTGCCCACTATGCACTTCGAGCCATTCGTGCATGTCCTTATACGATCGACCGAGTCCGGCAGCGAGGGAGACGATCCAAGGAGCGACAGCATGCTCAAAAAACTCGAGGGTAGCCCGAGGTCGCAAAAGTTGCGATATCCAACGTGGTGAGTGCCGAAGGGAAGTGGCGCATGACAACGTGGAGCATTGGGAGGGACCACTCGAGCAATGCAAGAGTTGCCAGAACAATCGGATACTGGGCTCTTCGATGCTTGCCTTGCGTTTCTGCGAGCCCTTCAAACAGGTGCTTGGTTTCGGATCGGTCATCGAGGCAAATGGCCTGCCACGACGCCCAAGTCATGGTCGCTAGTGTCAATTCTCGGCCCATGGGTGACCCAAGCAGATATTGCAAACACTCGTCGAGCTGATCGAGTTGGCTAGCACGGAGCAAGTACACGGGCAAAATCAGCGCATCTGTCATTGGGCGCCACCAATGGTAGTTCTTGAGGTGTGGCGCAAAGAGGGCGTCAAGAGCGGCGAGCATATGCGATTCAGGGTCAACGTCCACTCGCTCGTCCTCGGGAATCTCGCCCCGCTTGAGCGAGTATCGAAGCAGCGTGCTCTTGTACAATTGGCGCAGCAGTTTCACCGTGACGACCGGATCGGATCGCGCTGGTTGGGACGGCGCAAATCCTGTCGCTTTCGAATAGGTTCGCGCGGACGAGCCAACGATTAGCGATTGAGATGTTCGGGCAAGTCGGAGAGCATAACCAACGTGTTTGGATCCTGGATAACCCACCCATCGCCGAGCAGGACAAAGTTGCGCCAGGAAATGTAAACGTCATGGCCGTTACTGCAAATGGAGTGGAACATGGAGCACACTGCTGGAATCGATGGCGTCGGCTTGGCGAGCGAAAGCGTCAAGTGAAGCAGCTCGGGCGGAAGCAGTTGATTTGCATTGCCGGTATGCACAAACCAAATGCAGGATGGGTCGGTGCTGGTTGAGGGCGCCGCCGCCAACTGATCATTCGACTCGGACGGGGCAGCTGCCATGGTTGCATCTATTTACTTGCGCCGAGTCGTCATTGCGATTGAGAGTATTTACAGAAGAAACGTGGAGTCGCGATCGGGCGAAGATGAAGAGATCTGTCATGTTTGCCGTTGAGAATGTTATAACATTCCATAACAACACACGAATAACACAATCATTACAAATAGGTACATTAGAGGAACACTTGGTAAATACCCCAAGTCAAGACTCTGAAAGTAAGTTAGTATGCTGCGATATCCTCTCGTCGCCCTCCCCGAAACGTGCACCCACCCGTTGAAGCTCCTCAAAGTCGCATGCCAATGTGGATCGGCAACAGGATCTCCGATCCACCGATCCACTCATGGACTGAGCAGACTTGTTATGGTTGAGAGACGAAGCCGCCGCCACCTCGCCCACCGGCACGCCTGTTCCAGCCGCCGCTGCTCCCTTCGGGCATGCTCCCGTCACGGCCGACAAGTCCAAGAAGAACGCCCTCAGCTCCAGCGATGCCATACCCGAGGGCGAGCACATACAAGCCAAAAGGTCGCCACGGTGAAAAAGAGCAAGAAGCGACAGGAAGAAAAGCAAGGAGGAGAGGGGAGCAGCGGCGTCTGCGGCGTCGGTGAGTTAATTGGTGCTGGCGTGCATCCTGCTCCAAGTCATTTGGACGACATTCGGTATGCCCATTTTCTCTTTGCTTGCTTTCATGTGTTGGGGTGTATTTCTCGCTGTTGACTGCAGTGCAATGTTGTTGGAGACAGCTTGCACAGTCGTATGTCGACGTCAAGTTCTCCGACGAGGATTCGGATCCGCCTTCAACCTTGGGCTCTACGCCTGTCGAACCCACCGCCACCGCCCCGGTCACACCCAAGCCGCCGACCGGCGCATACGCCGCCGTCAAAGACGAGCCCGACGCGATCCCGTCGCCACTTGACAACCAAGGCGTCTATTGCACGCAATCGCTCACGTACGCAATTACGATCACTGCAATGGGCCTCAACGACGGCTCGAGGGATGGTGACAGCCTCTACCAGGTCTACTTGTCGGCCAAGGCTTTTCCCGTAAGAAGGGTAGGAGCCCTGTTCCAAAGGCCAAGGTACATCCATCTGTTTGTCGCTTCCCATCGTTGTCTCGCATGCCGACAATTTCTCACCATGACCACCATGGATCTTCATCTTGCACACTCCAGTTCGTGAGCCACCTCAGCCGTGGCACACCGCAAGCCAAAGTCCGCGTCAAGGAGACCCTGGGTCGCATGACCGCCGGCAAGCCCAAGGAGGGGAGTCGCTTTGCCGTCAAGAACGGTGCCGTCGTTTTGGACGAGGCCAAAGCGGCGGTTGGCGCGGCGCGTGCGGACAACATTGTCGAATGTTCGATCTGGCGCCGTGGGATCGTTTTGGACGACCTCACTGGGGCCACGGGCACGCTCAGCGATTATGAGGTCGTCATTGTGGACTTTTTGACCGGAGGGATCTCGTACGTCATTGATCTTGACCTCGTCTGTTGCTTGGAACTTTCCTTATGTTTGCTTACCATTGATTCCTGTAGAATTCCCGCTGGGCGAGGCCGCGATTGACGTTGCTCACGCCGTTGACGGTGGCCCTCTTCGCTCGGATTGCCTCCGCCCATATGCCGTGCCCATTGTGGCAACTGCCTTTTCCCTTGTACGAACAATGGTTTCAATTGTTGATTCAGTGGAGCTCCTTATTCTTCCTTACCTTTTTCTTTACCATATCGTGTCTTTAGATCTCTCCATTGCTTGCGGAGCATTTGGGTATGACCGAGGTCGGCAAGGCAGTGGGCTCGTGCGTGGATGGCCTGTACAAGCGTTTCGTTGCCGGATTGGATCGCAAGCAGGCGAGTGAGCAAGTCTTGCGGGTTCACTCGCCTGCTTGCGGGTTCGCGATGAGTTGGAGGCAAGCTTCGTGGCGCTTTTGGAGGAAGAGTGCGGAAGAAGGTTGGCTGCATCTGGCGGCACGGCGGGATTTAGAAGGGCGTGATGTGTCCGTGTTCATGTACTTCGGTAGATTGCATGGTGGATACTATACAAATAGATTTATTTCGTCATTATCCCTTAATATGCTCCGAGGTCGAGCATCACTCGCCGTCTGGATCTGCCATGACATTCTTCGAGCCGCTCACATATCATTTCATCTGTGTGCATCTGCGGGTATACGCTGTGTAAATGCGAGCCTGGAATCTGCAAGCATCTGCAAGCACCTGCAGTGATTTCTTCACATCTGAGTCAATATTGCCTCGACCTGTTGCACAGGCGGTCACCTGTGACAACCTGCGAAAAGAGGCCAATGGCGACGTGACTGTCAGCACATCTGTCCACATCTGTCCACATCTGCGTGCATCTGTTTAATTCATTTCCACGTTGACGCGATTTACGATGCTTGGACACCGCAATGGACATGCTTATGACCGAGCCCACGTCCATGTGGAGATTGGACACACAACTGAAGTGGGCACCTTCATGGACTTGCATCGGGAATCACACATGTTCATGGCGTGCACATGAGGCGAATGGACAAGGCAAGAGACATGAGTTTGAAGGCTGGTTAAACATGTAAAAATGTATCAATATTTGCATATCCTGTCCATCTGTGCATGCACCTTGGTCGGCAAAGAAGGCGATTCAAGCTCTTTCTGACGACCCTCGGCTCCCATCCGCCGAGTGTGACTGATCCTTGTGCCGAATATCGAGTCCACGGACGAGTTCTTCATTCGATAAGCTGCTCATGTATTGTCCTATCATTGAGCGCAAGAACAGTCGTCAGTTTCCGAGCAGATAATGGCGCGAGACAACATCTGGACCAGCAAGGTACAATCATGCGCTGTTTGGCCTTGTCCTGGTAGTAAAACCCGACGAGGCCGCCGCCGACGGCCGCAAATGTCACAAAGAGTACTCGGAATGACTGTCTCATGGCGATGATATTGCGAAAAGTGACCAGCAGTATACTTTCGGTTGAGTGCAACAAGTGCGAGACCATTCTCTGAGATTGCGATCCATGGACCAACCACTCCTGGAACACATGCATGCAACCCTGGCCAGCTTGTCATCAAGCGATTATGAAGATAGAATATCAAAAGTATATCGACAGTCGTTCTATGCATGAACTCCACAGTAAACAATGAACCCTCCGCATCCTCCACCTGACAACCCGCTCGCCCCGCCCCACCCGCGACCGATCGCGACCAGTTTGGCGCACAAACCGGCCGCGGCGGCTCCCTGCGCGACCGCATCGCGCACGAGAACCCGCACTTGGTCCCGATGAAAAAGTGCCAGGAGCTGGCCATGATGGAAGGGTACAAGTACTTGGGTGGCGCAGCCGTCGGCACGTTTGTGGTGGCGAAATTGGCAAAGGTGTCACCAAATGCCGCAGTGGCAAGTGCTGCTGGTATGTGTACCGCTGTTCCTGCCCACCCTTGAGTTGAGTGATTTGGGTCAGATTGGCCGTGTGGCTAGCAGGTTGGCATTTCCAGACGCGGTCGTTTTCTAGTTGTGGTTACCTTCACTCGAGTTTATTTGTCGACGATGGGAGCGACTGGATGCCATGGGCGCCACAATGCCGCACGGCCCAAGCGTGTTGCCGCAATCTGTCGCCTGATGTACTAACCAACGTACTGGATGCGTTTCAGGCGCCGGTTGCTCGTTGGCTTTTTCGCTGCCGCGCTCAACTTTCAGCTATGCTCCACCACGCTGGGCCGCGACTTGCACGCAGCGGTATACTCGACAACAGTCGACTCGGCTGGCCGGCCGAGTCGCGATTCGCTGTGGATCGGAACGCAAGCCAAGCGCCACCGGGATCGCTTAGTGTACCTTTGGCTGTTGCAGTTGAGGAGCGGCGGAATTGAAGGCAAGAGAGCAGAGCGTCCGTCCGTGAGGCTGCAAGATAAAGTAACGTCGGCATACGGCAGGGGCAGGACGATGGCGCGGAAATGGAGCAAAAGGCAATGAATCGGGCACGTGTGCTTGCCCACCTGTGCAATTCAAATGGTGTGGTGGAATGTGACAATGAATAAATTGAAACGGAATGACATCTGAAAACCAAACACTGGGACAATAATGAAGCGTAACACATCCCACAACAACCATCGACGAAGGATCTCTGGCCGCCGGCCCCTCGATATGTATGTACAATATGGCCTCTGGCCCTCGCTTGCTCGCGGTGTTACTTTGCACCCATCACGACGGTGTTATCCGTCACTTTACTCATGCCGCAGCCCCTTCAACGTCTCCCTCTGCAACTGCTTGATGGATGTCTTTTTCT
>MCFL01000145.1:0-60114 GCA_002102555.1 Catenaria anguillulae PL171
CCAAGCTCGACGACGATGAGTCCAATCATGCGGCCAGCCTTGTGAAACCAACTACGTACTCGGCACAACCATGACGACGACTGATCCACTACTGCCTTCTTTGGACTTGATGACGGTGCCATGGATCGACTCGACGCTCGCTGCCCGTATCGACGACCTGTGGCTGCTCCGCCACTCGCACTTCTCGTGTCCCTGCCGCAATTCTCGGTCTCATTGACCCATTCAAACCGACCAGCGATCCATCGCACTTTCTGCGGGCCAACGCGGCGACCTCGAGCTCATCAAATACCTCATTGAACACGACCCAAAAACTTGTCAAAGGATGTTTGCATTTGCCCACCGTGACGCCGCGCACCGACACGTCGGGCGACCACCTTGCAATGATGGATCGCCCACCAGAAACTTGTAGCCGGCACGCCGGGACACTGGGCTCGATTTTCAAGTCTTGCTCTTCAAAGTGCACATGTTGGCATGCAAGCGCCAGCACCTGAGCGACGTCAAGTATTGGCAAAGTGTCCGACCGCCAGCTCAGTGACGCGACGACCTATACTGACTAGGCCGTTGGCCGCAGCTGCATTGACTGGCAACCAGGCGTTTTTCACCCAGATTCATGCATTGTGGCCAGCGGCCTTGGATTAGCGTGGGAAAAGTGAAGAGAAACAAAGGGGATTCTTGGCGTAAGCGAACGGAAAATGGCCATTTGTCGAGACGAATGTTCTCTGCCGACTGTCCCGCGACCCCTTGACATGATGTGCGGTCTTGAATTTGCCTTGTCTCGATTGACTCAGAGACGCTACATATGAGCAGGGTGGGCCGCTGGCGCGACTTTGGGTGTCCATGTCGCCCAAGACCACCTCAGGTGCGTCCACACACTATCTTATTTAACAATCGTCCTCTTGGCACTGCCAATATGTTCCGTTGTCTAATCGATCAGCAATCAATCGTTGATGTATGACAATCCTAGACGCCAAGCAATAATGACAAGTGATCTCTACTGCCCTCTTTGGACTTGTCTCTGCCCCACCTCATCGAGGCCATCCTCACCTTGGCCATCCGCTCTGTCCCGCGTCCGATCCTCTTCGCCTCGGCCGGCACCATTGCGACTATCTCAATGTCGCGAGCCGCAACGATACTGGCCTCAGCCCATCCCACGCCGCCATCCACCGCCTGCCGTGGATCGACTCGACGGTCGCTGCCCGCATCGGCAACCCGTGGCTGCTTCGCCAACTCGCACTGCTCGCGTCTCGTGCTTCGTATTCTCGGTCTCATCGGCCCATTCAATGCGACCCGCAGTCCATAGCCTCTCTGTGGGAAAGCGTGGTGACCTCGCCTTCATTCAGCTCGTCATTCAAATCGACCCAGCCCTCGTCGACGGTTGCCTGCACCACGTCATTCAACAAGCCAGCATCCACGGCCACGTGCACGTGCTCGACTGGATCGCCGGCATTTCGCCGTACACGTATCAATCGACTTCGACCACCGACCATCTCGTACATGCCCCGCCAGGCGACACGTCGGGCAACCAGCACATCCGCGTCTTGCAATGGTGGATGGCACACGAGCACCTGTGGCACCCACATTGGCTCGTGAACTGGCCCACCTGGCAACTGCCCGTGTTGGTCCACGCGTGCAAGCAGCAGCGCACCAAAGTCATCGAGTATTGGGTCGCCGCATGCACTAAGTGGTCCCAGAACCACTCGCTTCCACCGTTCGATACACCACATGTGCCTCGATACACGTCATGGCCGCTCGCAGCAGCGGCATTTACGGGCAACATGGATTTCTTCAACACCATGGTCGACCAGTGGCCGTCGGCCATGGACCACCATGTGCTCGCATTGGCATGTGCATCAGGCAATTTATCGCTTGCCAGGCGCTGCTATGCGCTCCTTGTTCCGGCTGGATCCAGTGCTGGCGGCGCAGGTGATCACGGCGGGGCGCTGTACCAGAAAGATATGGATTTGTGCTACTTACTTGTGAGTGCTTCGCCTGCATTCAATCCCAACGCGTCTTCTGCTTCCCAAGATGCCGTGAGCGTGCTCGAGTGGCTGCACTCGGACCTCAAGTTTCCTGTGACTGGGCACGCAGGCGTCCTTGGCTTGTCACAGCACTTGGTGCCCATTACTGGCACGTGGCCCATTTCTTGGGAGGGCGTACCAGAGTTTTTCATGGATGTGGCAACGGCGGCCGGGTCCACGGCCGTGCTTGACTGGTGGCGTGCACGCTTGCGCGACAAGACGGAGGATGAAGATGCAAGGTGTTTCCGCATCCCATTGCACGCGACACTTTGCGCTCGCGGAACAGATCCTGTCGTGCTCCTGCAATGGTGGAAAGACGCGTGCTTGCTGCCCGATTTCCAGGATGATGTGGTTGCGCGCGACGGGTGGGGCAAATTGACCGGAACGACCTTAATTGAAACGCGATCGAGTGTGCAAGTATTTGACTGGTTTTTGCATTTCTTGCACGCCGACACCCCGCATCATTTCCCGCCGCTCATGGTCGACCGTGCATGCCAAGCGGGCCGCTTGGACCTCCTGGACTGGATCATGGGCAACGCCGACAAGCTGCCCAAGCCGCTCTACTCGCCCAATGCGCTGGATGTCGCGTATCGCAACGGCCATTTGAATGCTTTACAGTGGTTTGCTGACCGTGGCCTGCTGGACGCGGTGCGAGCGAGAGACAGAGACGAAGGTCAGGGCAAGGTGGAGCGGCCGCTGCAGGTCACGCAACCTCCGAGTTTTCTCGGGTCGGTTTTCACGGGTTTGTTGGATTTCGTTCGCGGCCGTTCAGTTTCAGATTCGGGCGAGCATGTCTCTGAAAGAGTCCCACGAGCGCCCTTGGAGCGGACGGCCATCTCGTTTGTCGCACGCAAGTGGCCCGAATGCTTCGAGTGCTTCGAGTGGGCAGTGTCGAATGGGTTCACACTGGGTTCTGACAAAGCATACGCAAGGGCGGTGGAACTGTCACTGCCAAGCCCGCTTTATGGGGACATGCTTGCGCAACTCCGACTGAGAGCTTGTTCCGAGGACTGAGTGTTGCTGTGCGGCATTGAGTGATCAAGGGCAAGCAATCTTGTGTAGTATGTTAAAGATGCACAATAAATATAATGCGCGCTCGGCAGCGCAAAGAAGAAAAAAAAAAAAGAAAAGGAACAACACCGGAGGGGCTACATCGGTCGTAAAACCAACTGACACGGTCACGGTCGCACTCGCTCCGAGATGCAATCGAACACGAGACAGAACCAACCGCGAGCTGGGAGTGCCGAGAGCCGCCTGCAGTTTCGGAACAAAGGCGAGGACCAACAACGAAAAGCAAAGGATAGGATTAACGGGTATGAACAAGACAAGGAGCAAGGGGAATGACAAAGGAAACAAACACGTCGAGACGCAATCATCTCGCCGCAAATCATGAAACGCCGCCAGTCCCATCCGTAGCCCCATTCCCACCGCCCTGCTGCATCGGCTGTTGCTGCTGCCCACCCATGGACCCCAACATGGCCGCCAGTCCCTGCTGCTGCTGCTGCTGCTGTTGCTGCTGATGCTGCATTTGCTGTTGTTGTTGATGGTGATGATGCTGTACCGCGGCAAACTGCGCCCCGCCAAACGTGGCACTGTGTGGCGTCTGCACGGGCGTCGCCCCAACCGACTGACCTCCCTGCTGAAACTGGGCATGATCCAATCCCATGACCGACGGTGCAAACGTTGCGCTCTGCGGTGTGGGCTCGCCCGATGCTATCCGATGCATGAGTGGCTGTCCAATCGGATACGTTGCGCTGGTTGGCGGCGTCGTGAATTGCGAGTGCATGCCGCTGCCCGTCGACGATGCCGAGCCTGGTAATTGGTGTGTGTGTGGCTGCATGGACATGGACGTGGCCGGTGGAGAATACAGCGGGTGCGTGCCCGAGGGATGCTTGGCGGATCCAGGTGTGGGTGGCGTGGCAGAGTGTGCAAATTGCATTTGACCGGGCGGCGGCGAGGTCATGGGAATCGGGTGGGATTGCGAGGCCGTGGTTGGCGGTGACAGGACGTTTGATGGCTGGGCCCCGCTTTGCTGCTGCTGCGTGTGTTGCTGATGCATTTGACTTGGGGCAAACATGTTCATGGGCTGTTGATGCTGTTGTTGTTGTTGTTGCTGCTGCTGTTGCTGTTGTTGGCCCGGCAAAAAGCCTTGCTGCATTGGGTATTGTGGAAGGAATCCGGGCGGAAGCGATGGCGGTGCAGGCATCCCAGGGGCGCCAGTGTGAAAGTGCGTGAATTGTGGAGGCATGCCCATGGCGGCAGCGGCCGCAGCTGCAGCGTTGGGATCCATGTAGGGCGCGCCTGGACCGAATTGCATTGGAGCATATGGCATGTGGCCCATCATCGGGAAGCCGGGCGGAGCTGCAGCGCTGGCAGAGGCATGGTCGTAGAGCATGCCTGGTATGGATGGTGGATGTTGCTGGTTGCTTTGAGAGTCCTAGTAATCGATTGCACAATACGGCAACGGTCAACATGGCTTGAATAGCAGAAGAGGGACGGCAAATCGCAAATCACACACCTTGGTAAAGCGCTTTCTGGTAATCGCATCAGGATCCTCTCGTGGAATGATATCAATCAAGAAGTCGTACTGATCGGATTTCGAGACGGCGACCATGATATCGCCTCTCTGCAGTGTGCGGCGCTTGTTTTCCTCGGCTACCATCCATGCACGCAGCGTGAGCTCGGCGATAAAGAGCTCGCATGCCTTGGAAAACACGAGCGGTGCCTCGGAGGAAATCATTTGCTTGATATCTGGATCGCTTTTCATGACCTTCTTGATGCGCGCTAGTGGCAGCGGATGGTACTTGAAGTCGACGTCGCCTTGATCAATCTTGCTATGATTGGTGGCCCAAAAGTCGCGCACCATGAGGGCAACCGGGTCGAGCTCGGCGGGCGCTGGTGGTGGCGGAGGTTGCGTGGCAGCCGGTGGAGATCCTGACGCGGAAACTACTGCAGTAGCAGGAGCTGCCTGGCCAGGTGTGCCAGGCACCGGGATCGGTGCGGGGGGCATGGCCGGTAAGGAAGTGGGCGGGTTGGCCATGGTGTTCTGTGCGTTCCGTTTTGGTACTACTGGGTGTGTAGGCGCACAGCTCCGGGAGCAGAGCGCGCAGGCAGCGAGCACGTCGGTGTGGGCTGATGGAAGTCGGGCGGGGGGGGGGGGGTGGGCTTTGGTGTTCGGCGCAGGGTTGGGATGGATCGTTGCGTCGCGGGGCTACAACAATGGACGGGGAAGCCGGGGCAGGCAATGAAAGGGTTAAGGCGGTCTAGGATGCGTTGCGCAGAGTAGCGGCGGCGGTGCCCTTTGGATATCGCTTGGAATGTAAGTGGTGAGATTGAGGAATACGAATCGGCCGTCTATCTGTTCGAGTTCGGTATGGGATGGATCGGCGTGCCATGATACCAGTCACGGGTGTCTTTGGGATGGTGTGACATTGAGGCCAGCACGGAGGCCCGAGACCAGGGCTTTTGGAGGGAAGAAAGGAGAATGGTGCCCTCTAAGCATTTTATATCGCTCGTTGCCTCGTGGCATGGCCAGCCGATGGGAACCATGTGGACATCAGCGATGCGCACGCATCTTCACCACCCTCTGCCCCAGCCAGCCACCTCTTCAAGTTGATAACACAAACAACATGGGCAAGAGCAACCGCGATATCTGCTCGAGGGTTTTTGCGAATGTTAAGTTGTGGGAATGGCTTCCACGACATGTTACATGGACAGAGTGGGGTACATGTAGTGATTCCCCACTCTTCATGCCTTCAAGCCTGGATTCCATTTGACGAAGGATGTGGCGATTGTGGCGTGACTTGATTGTCTCTGTCTCACTGTCGCATGTGCTTTGCAAAACCGGTTTGTTTCGATCATTTCAAAGGTTGAGACACTGACCATCGGCTACAATTTGCCTCGCCTCGATCTCACTTCAGACGCCATTCTCTACGTCACTCGGAGATGAAGCGTGTGTGTCCGTCTTGTTTCATTTTGATTTGGCAAAATGCAGCAGCGTGCAACCCGAATCCTTTAATTTGGAATGATCGACAGGCATACCGAATGGACGACGCCTACCATTGCATGGTCTAAAGTGAATACCAGACCCACGTTCAGTGAGCATTGATGCGGCTTTCGTCCACCACCAGCGACCGACACTGCAGCTCCCTACCCATGTACCTACCGAGGCGAAGATCGGAAATGAGCTCGCACGATTGATAAGCTGAATCAACCTCAAAAAGCAGCGCGAACTGAGAAAGGAGAACTGATCGCTGCCAACAACGTATCTGCCTAAACCAACTGGCACGCGCGAATGCGCAACGGTCAAAGGAAAGTCGAGGTTGCGAAGGAGCAAAAGCACAAGCTCATGACGATAATGCATAGACTGATGTGTTAAAGCTCGAGCCTTGATCCATGCATTGACCCAACGCAATCCATTGGCCCAAAGTGACTGAGATCGAAAACTTGTGTGCAACGATCAACACCGTGGTGGTGGTCATTGCCGCTCATGCGACCCGCCCAAAGGCCCATGAAACAAGAAAACAACAACGTTAACAACGAGCACGCTCAACCGCCACGAAAACTCCATCCGTCGTTCGTGCCACCCGGCTGCGGAGGAACTACTCATCCCTTCAACTTGCTGCGCATGCCTTGAACTGCATTTGCCGCGTCGCCATACCTCCCGCCCACGCATTTCCCAGATTCAGGCTGTTGCTCCTGGTCCATGTCCCACGCGTTCGTGAGCACGACGCGACAAGTCATCAATAGCCCAATTGCCCACTATCCGCCAGACTGGGACTTCATTCGCTCCACACTCCGCACTTCTCCCCATCTATTTTGCCTCGTACAGTTCCATACACAACTTGAAGACGCATCGAATCAACGCTACGCTCTCTTCCGACATCCACAAGTGCAAGAAGGGCGTCTCCACGCAGCAAGCGCACGGTTGGCGTGATCGGTTGACTCGCAATTACAAGTCGACAGTCTTCACTTGCTCCACCGTTTGCCATGTATGTTGTTCTCACACCACCCTTTGCATTTGTCTCTCTGATCCATCAAGACAACATTGCTCCACTCTGCGGATATCACATGCTTCTTGCCATGATTGCCCTGCGCTGCCGCCGTCCTTGTTGTTGACGTGTACATATCGCAATACTCTCCTCTTGAATCGCGTCCCGAAATCTGCTTTAGTAGCCGCGCGCGCTGGCCGCCCCGCTCCACTGCTGTCAGCATTCAAGTCTCGAACCGTTTCATGTGAACGGTGCCCATCCGACCTCTCATCAACCTGGTTCCAAGAGCAATTGCTTCCGCTCCTCTATTTGCCCCAATCTCAAGCAACACCACCGTTTGCCTCTCTCACGTTTGAAGATGCGCATAGATGCCGCTCAGAGTCTTTCGTCCGCCCGCCGACTTGATCAACTGCCGTCCACTTCCGTCGACGATTCTTTCCATCATGTCGGACCAAAGTCGTCTGGAATTTGCTCCTCACGGCACAAGCCGTCGTTGTTGCTGGCGACGACACAGCTTGATCGAGCAATTCCGACGAGAACTTTTGTTTGCAAACGCTTTCATCCACTCGCATCAACCGTATCACTCGCTCAAGTGTGTCTTGCCCTGCTTCTCGTGCAAGCAACACTTGCAATCGACGCCGCTGTCACGATCCGCAACCCGGCCGCGACGCAATTTGCTCCGGCCATGCATGTCGGTCGCCCCTACTTTTTCCGTCTCCATCCGTCCACTTTCGCAGCACCAACCAACACGTCAATCACTGTCACGGGTCTCCCGCCCTGGATCACATTTAATCCTGCCGACACGACATTTTCGTCGACGCTTATTCCGGACGTCCCGCAACTCCGCCGCGCGCTTGTCCTGCTCGTGCTCCTCAACATCACAGCGACCGACCCAACTGGGGCATTTGCTACAGACAGGTTTGCTATTCCCATGGTCAAATACCAACCACCCGACAGGGTTAATCCGCTCGTGTTCCAAATCGAAGCTGCTATGAAGACGCTCTCAACTTCGGCCAACTCACTCGTTCCCATGTTGCTGCGCCGAGCAAATCCAGATACTTCAGCAAACCACCCGATCGTATATCTGCCTGCTGGCGCGCCAGCACTGTTTCTGGATGTGAAGGCTGACACATTCATTTCAGCAGCCACGCTCAATGGACAACCTCTTCCGTCACTTGCTTACGCCCTTTACGAAGCCAACTCGCTCAAAGTACCCGAATGGGTCGAATGGAATTCGGCTAATCTCGCCCTGACGCTGCAATCACCGTCAGCCGCAACAGCATCCGACGAACAAAGTCTGGGCTACTTTACCCTGAATCTGGCTGCTTCCAATGTGCGCAACTGGCCAGGCGGGCCCGTGGACGCAGTTCACATCAAGCGCGGAAACCGCTCGCCTGTTCTCAACCCGGGTGCTCCGACTCCCACCACCATTGCCCTGTCCTCGTCCACAGGCACGCGAGCCGAACCCACGGTGCGCATTGACACGTCTGGGTGGTTTTCAGATGCAGACAATGATCCGTGGACCGCAATCATTGACGCTGCGCCAGGACAAGTCGATCCGGGCACGTTTTCCGTGCTTCCCAACGGCACCATTACCGGCGTGGCTCAGCGGTCGGTTGTTTTGCGCATTCGTGCCATGGATTTCGTCAATGGCACGTCCGAGGCTGCCGTGGATGTGGCCATTCAGGTCAACAATGTTGCACCACTCAAGCCCACGGATACGTGCTTGGCGCAACTCGAGCAAGGTAGGGCGTGCGCGCAAGCAAGGTTACCAGGTGTGTTGGCCAACGGCAGCTTTCCAGCGTGGTCGTACACTGTACCGTTGGCCGATCTGTTTCCGCCCGGCGCGCCAATCTCATCTGTTCTCTTGGCACCGGGTTCCCCGCGATGGATCGCTTGGGATGCTGACCAGAAGCAGCTCGCGGGCACGCCGCCCAATGGGCTCAACGAACCCGTTCGCATTGCATTGCGCGCAACTGACAGTGCTGGTGGGGTTGCCGAGGCCATCGTCGAGCTGGCGTTGCCAGAGACGGCGACGGGAGGAACGTCCGTGTCGCCCACGGATGGCAATGGACGATCCACGTTGGCCATGACGCTTGTGGGTGTATGTGCTGCCGGGTTTTTGATTACTCTGACCGCCCTTGTGCTGTACTACAAACCGTTCCGGGCAGGGAGGGATGGGCGCAAGTCGCAAAGTGGGGGCGGTGGTGGTGGGGAGCAAGCTGCGTTAGTCATTAGCAAACCTGGGTCGGTGCATAGTATGGATGATACAAGTACGTCCAAACCTGCTCCAACTCTGTGTGGATGGTGAAATGTTGATTACTAACCGTTGGATTAGCCTATGGTGGCCTACCGTCTGCTCACCATCAACCTACGTCTTCAACGACTTCAGGTGGACACAATGCCTCAAGCTCGAGCGGTCGCCGCCAACGCTCGTCGCTCATGTCATTTGGTAGCCGGTCACGTCCAACCTCGGTCGGCCCCATGCCCGAGCGACCACCGTACAATGTGCCACTCAACGATCTCCCACCCACACCCGCAATCCCACAGCAATACATGTACGCTGGGCATACGCCGCCAGGCGATCCCAACGGATCCTACCTCTCCACCAGCGAGTACACCACATCGTCTTCGTCCTCCTCGTCCGCTCGTGTATTTGCCCAATACAAGGGCAAAGGCAAGGAAAAGATCAAGTACGGTGGCGGTGGGAACGGCATTGGAAACGACAGTGGCGTGTCTGCGCATCAGTATTCTTCGGCATCCAGTAGCCATCACCCGCCGCCCATGTCACCCAACGATTCGGGGTGGATGGGCAGTCCGCCGACACTTGGTGGACGATCTGAATATCACGCATCTCCAGCTACGCTCGAGGCGGGCCTTGCCACACAGCATCAGCAGTACGCTGCACCAGATGCACATGGGACCTGGCGGTCCGGGGCAACAAACCACGCCGAGGTTGTGGTGCACAATCCGTGTGGGGCTGGGGCAAGCGTGTCGGCGCACGATATGATGCATTTGCAGTCATTCGAGGCGAGTATTCTTGATTGTACGCTCTTGACGCGGAAACCCAGCAACTCGTCTGAATCGGACGCGGCCATCGGTTCACCCGAGTTTGACCCTGCACCCACTTCGGTCACTGCGTCGCCTGCTTCTTCTTCAATCACGTCTCCTGGACTGGCACCATTGACTTCGGTTCACGCATCGACTCCTGGCGGTGGATTCCATCCAGGACCACGTCCAAGACCAGTCAACCAACCACCTCCATCTGCCGCCGTGACTCAGCGCCGTCCAAGTGTCCGTGGCGAGCTTCTTCGCAAGTGTCTTGCGCGGGTGGAAAGGGACAGGATGGCTGCTCAGCAGCAGAATCAAGTGGATGGATTCGGTCGCACTCCACCCGCTACCGCTTCAGCGTCGTCGGCGCTGGCATACGCTGCCAATTCCAACGCGTACACGTCGTCTTCTTCATCGTCCAATGACCAGTCCGAATCGGCATACTCGACAAGTGAGTCACAATCACAGACGCACTCAAGCGACTACTCGCCACCCGCGACCGAGTCGTCTTCATCGGGAGATACGGGCACTTCCACTTCGACTTCGCAATCGTCCACGCCGTATTCAACATCCACGGATGGGATTGTGCGCCGGCCTTCGCAACGGCAAAACCAACCGGTCGACTCTGCTCGCACATCGATTGCATCACTGTCCCCTGGCAACGACTCGTTCACGCCCAACATGTACATGACCGAGATACAAGAAGAAGACGAGTCCGACGACCACCATGGCGGACACACGGAGGCCACAAGCGCAACCGGTTCCGGCAGCGGTGGCTCGAGCACAGCAAACAAGGCCATGATCCTGTCCGCTGAAGAGCGGCTCAGTTCTGCCGAGTCGGTTGCCAACTCGCTCAACGACTTGCTTCGCGAGTACGGCGCGCAATCGCCCACCACAACCACAGTTGGGACGGCATCGTCGTCACCCACGCGCGAGGAATACCTGACGACTGGATCCACCTCGCCATATGGCGTCGGTCCGGCCAACGCCACTGCAGTTGAGGGAACGGGCAGAACGTCGCCCGTGTTGCAACGCATCAAGCCGCGCCCGCCAGCATTGCCGCGCTTGTCGCCGAACGTGCCCATGAGTGTTCCACCAGGCTTGCCTTCGCCCGTCACGCCAAACTCGGTGCACGAGGCCAACCCGCTTCATGTTCACTTCAACAACGACTCGACCATCAAGTTTGGTCTTACGGCCAGCGCCGGTCCAGTCGCAAGCGCGAGCTCCAGTGGTGCAAGCACACCACTGTCGCCCATGTCGCCCACCGTCATGTGCGACGCAGCCGTCGTGCGCAACCTCGTGGCATATGTCGGGATCCCGTTCCAGTACATCTTGACGCTGCCGCCGCCGCCAGCGGGGTCGCGCCGGTGGTCAAAGCAGGGGACGCTTGGTATGTTTACCCGCGTCAAAATGTCGCTTGGGTCTCAGCTGGCACGGTCGCTGCAGTATCCCGAGTGTTCGTTTGAGTCGGCTGAAGATCCGGAAGCAGCATGCGCCAGTCGTGGGTTGAATGCTGGCATGAATCCGGGCACGTGGCCCGTGTCGCCCAAGTCGCCTGCGGCGACTGGGCACAGTACTGATGGCCTGGACGCTGGCAGGCGCGATCACTCGCGTGGCAACTCATCGACAAAGGCCGTCAAGTCACCGAGCACATCTGTTGCGAGCGGCATGAGTGTGATTGGTGGTTTGCCTGGTGCCCCATCAGCGGTTGAGCACTGTTATCCGGCGGGTATGACAGCCAAGGAGGCTGCGCGCATGACGTATCCAAATCGATTCCAGCAGCATCTGTCGATTGTGATTCCCTCGCACGCCGGACAGTCGTCTTCCTCATCAGGCAACAGGATCACTCGAGATCATCCCGACTCGTACGACCCGCTCGACTCGCCCACGCTCAGCACCGCCGCCACGGCTGGTTCCCGCGCCCCGTCGTCGGCCATGCATCGCGAATCGGCTCTGGGGCTCATGTTTCCCATGGCGGCCGCAACCGAGGTGCACTTGGCGCCCCCCTGGCTGGCTGCCGATGTAGATGCTGTCAAACGTTCGGGAGTCTTGCGGGGCACGCCATTGGCGGGAGATGTGGGTGATTGGACTGTCGAAGTTGTGGACAAGCGGACCATGCCGTGTCCTGGGAGTAGTCCCAAGGTTGCTAGGAACAGAGCTCCACCGGCACATCATGGCGGCGAACACAACGCTCACGAGGTGGTCATTTGGAAAGCGGTTGTGCGCGTCACGGCCAGGTGAGATAAACTTGAATCGACCACATACATGTTCCATTTGCGATTTCCGTTTCTGTGTTGTTTTGAACTTTTTCAATTCCTGATTTAAAGACCAGACTGACTCGCCCTCTCTGAATTTGTGTTCTCTGCGACTTGTTTTTCCTTTTCTCCAGGCCCCAAATCCGTTTTCGAGCTGTTTCTCGCCACTTTCCTCCTCTTGGCTCACGGTGACTTGACTTGCTTTCGTTGTCACCGATTCTTTCCAACAACTCCGTTTTTTCTTCTGCACAATTTTGCGTTTTCTCACATTAATCGGCCGTTCTGACACAATTTTCTGTTTCTCTTCACTGCATCCCACACCCAAATAACCACGCCCGATGGTCCTTTTCTGGCTTGTGTTTTTGGAACGTCACATTGTTTTCTCTGCAGCACACACCGACATTTCCTGTTGTGTTACCTGCTGTCACCCCCAATTGGATTCTCATCATGTCTGCTGTCTTTAACCATTTGTCCTGCGGGATCACACGATAAACTATCTGACATTTGTGACTTGACCATCGGCATTGGCTCTCGCCAAAAATAATCTCAAGTCAGCTGGGCACAGAAAAATACGGGCAAGCAAGCAAGTGAGTCGACAAAGGTTCCACCTAGCATCGGATCCGTTCCCCATTCCCACGCGTGGCGTGACCCGCCCCGCCCGCCAAAAGCGACACCAAGCCCTTAACCTCATCCGCCGTCCTTCTTTCCCTTTCTGCATTCACGGCCTGCACCATCACGTCCATGGCCTTGGCATGCTTTGCTGTGGTTGCTTGCACTTGGGCAATCAGATCCTTGATCTTGTGCAATCCTTGCGCGTACTCGACGGCACGCTGCGTGTGTTCCGCTCCCAAGACGCTGGTGGGATACGTGGTTGGTCGCTGGGGAGAGCGAGTGGATCCAGCCGCAACTGATTGTTTTGCGGGGGCCGTGGTTGGAGGAATCATGTTAGGAATGAATGTGGGCGGTGGGTGCGCTTGTTGCCTTATCATTTGCGCCAACAGGGCCGTGTTCATGTCCAAGGCATGGTGCAGACATTGTTCGAATGAGGAAACGGTTTGGCGGAGGAGCAATTTGTCGGATGTTGCGGATAGAGAGGGAGAAGGTGATGGCAATGGGAAAGAGAACGGTGGCGGCACCGGGGATGGGAGCAAGGCTGGATTCGTTGACTGAGCCGGGGCGGGGAGTCGAATGGTAATGGACTGGCCGCCGTTGCTTTGCTGTTGTGGGGTGGTGGATGAAGCCACAGTAGACTTGCGGTCACTTGATTCTTTCGCGGGAGACTTGTCCGGCTTGGCATTGGGCTTTGTTGATGACTTTGGCTCGTCGCCCGACTTGAGGGGAATGCGTTTGCCTCGGACTTTGGCGGGTGATGCCGAGCGCGACCGTGTGTTCGATTCACTGGCGCCCGGATCTTCCGCGTCTGTGCCTGTCGTTCCCAAAGACTTACGTGCGCGGGGCCTTGCCCGTGATGATTGCAAGTCGTCTTCTTCATTCATAGCATTCAATCCCGGCAATGGTACGCCCTTCCGCCTGACCTTGTTCGCAGGCCCACGGGCACTGGCAGACAGTCCATCTTGACCATCGTCAAGCTCTGAGGTCGACGTGCCTGCATTGTCTCTGGGAACGGCCAGCGCCGACTTGCCAGATTGCTCCCGACGAGCAAACATTTCGCGCACGACTTGTTGCTTATCAGCAAAGGGTAGCCGTGAAAGACTCTTTGCCTTGTCTCGAGACAGAGTCGCTGTGGAGGACTGCCTGGCCGTGGAGTCGTCTGCGTCTGCTTCTGCAAGCGATCCATCCTCGGTCGAGTTACTGTTGGTGTCATTGTCGTGGCTGGCGTCTCGGTCGGCAGCACTGCAGGAGATTGAAATGTCGTCCATGATCTGTGGTGTGTGATGTCTGTTCTAAAGTAATGCACCTAGTTTTTAGTTTTGCTTGCTGTTGAGGCGCTCTCTGTCGGCAGAGGCAAGAGCGTGGGAATCACATGGGAAACTCATTCTTCAGTGTGGTGTGTGGTGTGCAAGTTGATGATGCACTGCGGTCCTCCGATCCGACGTCGACCCTGTCTCCATTCTCCAACACTGTGCCTTAAGAGTTTGGACGATGACATGTATGCCTGCGGCAATGCACCCCGACATTATTAATATCAATATCAATATCAATGCAATCACCGCAACAATGAGTTTTCTGTTGAGCCCACTCGCCGCAACCGTCCGCTCGGCCACCTCACTGGTTTCTTCGGCCGGTACTTGAGCGACCTGCAATTTGATCCACATCGACTGGGCATATCAGGTTTTCTCACTAGCAACCTCCATGTCGTGCCGCTCCATGTCCCAGCCTGGTCCCCATTTGCCACCCCGGTCCGGTCCTTGTCCAAGTACAAGCTCAAGACCCACAAGGGCGCCTCGAAGCGGTGGTTGGCCGTCGGCAACGACCGCGAGTTCAAGCGTATGAAGGTCAACAAGGTCTGTGTCCAGTTTGCTCGGGCCAACATCCATGACCGCCACCATGCTTGAATTGCGCTGGACTGTCTTGAAGACTGGCTGACCGACATGCTTTGTAAATTCAATTGCATCTTTTCATAGGCTCATTTGAACGTCGGCATGGCCAACAACCGGTTCCATCGGCTGTCACAAATGATGGAGCCGCACGGCAAGGCCATGCGCAGGACACTGCGTCGCTTGATGCCCTATGCCCAGTAGCTACGAATCATACCTCGTCCTCGTTCGCTCTGTATCATACATCACTTTTAGTCTTCCGGCCTGCGCAGTTTTGGCTCCCACAGACAGACCGCGCAAGCCTGAACCCAAGTTCGACCCAGATCCAGATGCGTCGTGGCCTCAATGAATGCGCGGGAGATTCAAGGACGACTATGCCCGTCCCATCGGCACTGAATCCTTGAAAACTTGATTGACTTGGGCAGGAGAAACGCAGACAGGCAAGACAACAACAGCACGCATTTCCCACCTAGCAAGCTCGTCAGGCCGGATCCGCAGGTACACAAGCACGACGCTGCAGGGCAGTGGTTGAAGCCAATCTTCTTCAGGTTGAGCGCTAACAAGAGCGCAAACACCCGCCCGCTATGCCTCCCGACCATACATGGCTCGGGGCAACTGAAGAGCATCAGTACTTGCGGCCGACTTCGTGCACGTCAGGAGCGGCAAACCGCCGGCCGGAAGCACCACGGCCAGGACCACGACCTGATTCATGGGCACAGACAGGGTTGCAGTACAAGAAATGTATTAGCCAAATGAGACTACAACAGCGCAGTACCACGGGACCGTGCATCATGCTTGGAACCGATACAGGTACAACCACCAATAGGCTCACCTCCTCAGCTCGGCATTCTGGTCCGCCCTGGCAGCAGACATGGCCGTGTGGAAGCTCTTCTGCGCCATTCTCGCCATCCTGCTCGGCAGCCGCCACGGGCCAAGCTTGCTTCTGGTGCCCTGTCTGTTGGCAGTGCCAGCACCTCATGCCCGAGCCGGTATGCCCATCGCTGGAACCACCGGCGCTCTCGTGCGGACGCTTGCGCCTCGATCCGGCAGCGTCCGAGCCGCCCCTCGGCGCGTAGCCACGCGTCCACACAGCCCGTGCAGCCTCCTTGATGCACGCCCACGCCTCTTCAACGTTGTCATAAACGACAACATTCTTGGCGGCCTTCATGCCGGGCGTCCCAAGCGAGCACGAGACCACACTGGCCATGTCCCTGTCCAGGCTGGTGTTGGCGATGACCTCGGCCATGACGCGGGCATGTTCAGGCAGCGCGAAACGGGGGCAGCCAGCCCGCACCTGCTCGGCAAGGGCGTGAACACGAGCGAAGAACTCAAATCCGGTTTCGCCATTCTTGGGCCGCATCACCGGGAGCCTCCTCTCGGCCGCATCAACGCAGACAGACAGCTTGTCGTCGTAGAATTCGCAGACGGACGTCCAGGCCTGTTCGAACGTGGCCTGTTGCGGCGCCTGGGCCATCTTGACGTCGCAGCTCTTGACCGTCTGGCAGCGGTTGGCCGCGGCGGTTGCGATTGCAATATGAGCAGACGCGCATGTGACAGTTGGCGCGTACGTCTCCTCAGAGTCGTTTGCTGTGGGCGACCAGGCGGGACTTGAACGGCGGAATCTCGCCCGATGGACAGAAGGTACGGCGCAAACCACCAAAGTACGAGGCGGGGGCAGGGCGCGTGCGCGTACATTCGGCCACCACAAAGGCTTGAATCGAGATCAGAGAAATCAGTAAAGTCAGGCAGAAACGAGCATTTGAAGCAACTACGACACACCACTTCATGGACCAGAAGCCCCTTTCACTCGGGTGGGGATATGCGTTGGTGGACAATGCGTAGCATGATCTCGACCAGCAGATCATGAGTAAAGAAGGGGCGATCCGACGTTGCAGTCGACGGTAAGAAATGAAAGACGCCTGGCATCACCATCAGCCAACGGATCACATGCTGCCGAGGAATCCACGGCTCACTTGGTGCCGGCGTGTCATGGCAACGGCCGAATGCGGGTCCAGGTGACAATGATCTGCAAGTTGTTGCGCACGCAGCTCGACTTTGAGTTTGCCGAGGACGTCCTTGAGAGCGAGAGGTGAGAAAGTCAAGCGTGGACAGTCTCATGCATGATTGTCTGTTGAACGAGCGTGGGAGAGTAGACATGTTGGCTGGCGTGTGCAGGTTCAAATGACAGAAACCGTGGCGCACGGCCGCCAGAGATCTGGATCGCCCCAGATCATGGCAGAACAAGTCGCACGGCCGTCATCGCTGCAGGTATGCCAAATGTATTGCGGTCAGTCACGCAACGGAGAGCTGGCATAGCTTGAAGGTCGTCAGTTGGTGGGCGGCAAGCAACGGCGTGCAGCTGAGCTGAGGCAGCCGAGAGCGATTTGGCGCGGTCGTGGTTTGGCATACCTGGCTCGGCTCGGAAGTCGGCACGAATGAATGACATGGAGCACGAGGGAGGCAGTGTCTTGTCTGCCATTTACCTACAAAATATATTGTTGGCCTTCATGGCCATCACCTGCAGTCACCAGCAGCAGTCAGTCAGGTGAGGAAAACGACAGAAGCGTGATCGGTGGGGTGGGCTGGCTTTCGCGCTGGCCAATCACAAGTCTGGACAAGGGTAATTCTTCCAAAACTTCTTCCAATATCGACGTCGAATATTCATCGATCGCGAGACAACGCAGAATGTTAAAAACAGCTACTGTATATATTTGCATTCGGTATTGGAATTGGTCAGCATGCACAACAGGCTTTGTCCTCTTCTCTTCTCTTTGTGCGCTTGAAAACGTCTATGTAATCATAATTGGAAATCCTCATGCCAAGTTGTTGGCATTGCGACTTGCCTGACTCCACTCCTGCATCGTTCCCTAGTTCCACTTGGGCTCAACACCTGACCTCTGCGATTCCCACGGCCGAGTTATAGGCAGCCTTGACCCCTCGAGCTCACTCGCCCCTGCCTGCTTCATTTGGAATCTGTGCCAGTGATTCCTCACCGTCTCAAAACCATGTCCCAACACCCTGCCTTCATGGATCAACCTTCCTCGCCCGCAGACCTCTCAAATCGAGTCGGGTGGAACTATTGGCTCCGCTTCCACCCTTGGGCCGTTACAGCGTTGGTCGCCTTTGTCATTTGGGTCGATATGGTTGTCTGTGCGTCAACGTTTATGCTTGAGTCGTTGGCGTTGCATGTATACCTACACTGACGGACGACACTTCCTGACTTGATAAACATGTAGATTCGGCCGTCGTTCCGATTCTTCCTGACATTGTCCTCAACAAGCTCGGGTTGACGAGTACACACACGGGTATTCTTGTCGGGCTGTATGGTGCGTACATCTTCCTTCTCTGACTGACTTGGTCTGCTGCTGGCCAGGCTTTCTCATCAGCAAAGCTGCTTGAATATGCGTCTTCTTCATCCACCAGCTCTCGGCATGATTCTCTTCACTCCCGTCTTTGGATATTGGTCCGACTCGAAACAGGACCGCAAACTACCCATTCTCGTCTCGCTCGCCGGACTCATCCTTTCGTCGCTCCTATTCATCTTCTGCACGGAGTACTGGCACTTTATGCTCGTCCGATTCGTCCAAGGCGTCGCCGCCGCGGGCAACTGGACCGTGGGACTCGCCCTTGCCAACGATGTGTTCCCGAACGAGCAACTTGGCACAGTGATGGGCGTAGTGCTGAGTGCCATGAATTTTGGATACCTTGCGGGCCCGATTGTTGGCGGTCTACTCTATGACAAGGTCAGCTACAACTCGCCGTTCTACTTCTTCATGGCCGTGACTGCCGTGGCGGTGGTTTTCCGGTTGGCCGTGGACGAGTCGGTTGCAGTCGAGTACAAGATTCAGTACCTCAACAATACCGTAGGTGGGATAGCACTAGCCCAAGCGCGCAAAGAAAAGGAGCTCGAGTCGGAAAGTGGGTCGCTTGTCTGCGACTCCTCTGCCGCTGCTGCTGTTGCCGTTGCCCAGACGGGAGTCGATCGGGGAGAAAATGTGACCATGCGCGAGTTGCTCGTGGGCCGTCCAGTGTGGGTGAATTGTGTGGCCATTATTGTGTGCGGTATCGTCCAGTCGGGTTTGGAGCCGGTGCTTCCTCCTTACATGACGGAACACTTTGGTACATCCGTCTCGGATAATGGGCTTCTCTTTCTTGCCGTGTCGATTCCTGGTCTTGTGATGGCCCCACTTGGTTCGTTATCTTCACATTTCTCCCACGCTTCTATATTTGCCGTCATTGAAGATTATACTCTTCTACACACATCTAGCTGGCCACTGGTATGACAAGTACAATGGCCGCCAGCTCATGATCCTTGGCCTCGTTCTCACTGCCATCGCCACTCCATTGATTGCGCTCATGCCAACCTTGCTCTGGGTCATTGTCTCGCTCGTCGTTTTCGGCATCATCTTCCCCATCGCATTGACGCCGCCCTTGCCCGAGATGGGGGTGTACGTCAACACGCTGTATCCCGCCGCCGCGGGCCGAGTCTATTCCATGTTTACGATCGCATTCTCGGTTGCGCTCTTCATTGGTACATACGCCAAATCTGATTTCGCCCATGCTCTTCTTTCACTTTGCTCACCCTTTCTTGCCCTCGACATTTTTAGGTCCCATCATGGCCGGCGCCGTATATGACGCCATCGGTCTGCTTGTATGCTTTATCATCCTCGGGTCACTCTGCCTTTTGACTGCCATGCTCTACTGGTGGTACGATTTGCGTCAAGCTCGCGATGAGGCAGGGCAACATGCGGCTTCGCTCCCCGTTTCCGACCGCGAAAGTGACGTGACGATTGCTGGCGCACAGGGCGATGACATTGAAGCAGGAAGCGCAGGTCAGATTGCCAATGTGCCAACTTTTGCCGAGTTCTACTTGCAGTCCAGAGCGGCTTCGACGACGGAGAGCACTACTGCTGTGTGATTTTTGTCCCAGTTGGTATATGCCCGCGTGTCCGCAATCATGACTTGCAGCCTTCCCACTCCCTTTGCAGATTTTCGGATTTTGTAGACTTTTGTCGCAACGTTGGCGTGAATTCTTGTATATAAATACGTTTCCCAGACACCTTGGGCACCAAAGTTCTTATGACAATGTAGGAGACATGTCTCACACGTTGTTCGTTGGATTGATCGCTTTGTCCGCGAAACTTGTGTCTGACGCCCCCGCTTCCGTCGTGCGTTCGGGATGTATGCTTAACTGCAAGGACACGTCCAGATACCGTCTGGCCCAGGCTTTCGATTCTCCGCAGAGAGCGGCCCGCCAATCGAGTTTGAGCCACCGATTCCGATGTGGACCGGTTAATGTGAGGAAGCGCTCCAATCTAACCTTTCTTGGCCGGATGTGTGACTTTGACGAAACTTGTCAACGTGGGCAACAGCCGGAAATGGTGTGTTGTATTCAATCAGGATTGAGGTTGCTGCAGGCAGTTCCGTGGAATCTCATGACCGGCGAATCGCATATTGTACCTTGCCTTGGCCCGATCCATAGGCACCTGCGAAGACCACCATGCTCTATCCCTCGCAAGCACAGTTGTGCATCAATCTCCATTTTAGTTTGCAGTTCAAACCGCAATTATGACTGCGCTTCAAAACCCGGCAGCTGGCGCCGACAATCGTGACGGAATCAAACCCAAATCAACAATGCAGGCATCCTCGCGACTAATCCTTTCACCAACGTCCAGGTTTCTGACCTTCTGGGGCGTTGTGGTCAATTTCTCTGCAGTTGCATTTGCCTTGTCCAATCCGATCCACTCGACTTTTTCGCCCCCTCATGATAGCTACATCGCCATTGTGAGCAGACTGACCTGGTGCTTGCTTGTAACTGACGTTACCGTGAGCTGCTTGACTGCAAACCTGGATGCCACCGGAGGAGTTAAGACCACGAGCATCCCATCATGCACTTGGAACTATTTGCGTCACCGAGGCGGACTCATTGATGTCTTTGCCCTGATCCCCACGTCCTTGATACAAGGTTCCCATGGCCGCCTCCGCCTCCGCACAGCAGACATTACTGCAACGATTTTGTCCGAGTTTCTGTTCGTCAAGTCGCTGTTTGTGTTGCTGCGCCCCCGGAGGTGGATCAATCGAGTCAATAAAGAACGGGTTATCAACATGACTACTGTCTGGATTGGCAATGCCGTGGTTACTTGTGCGATCGGTGTCAACACGATGGCATGTGCTTGGTGGGTTGTGGGACAGCTTCATTCGCTCCTCGGTGACACCGCGCCATCCTGGGCCACTTTGGCAAAAGTCAATCACACTTCAAGCCTTTCAGGTCAACATGGGGTGGACTGGACTCATTGCTATGGAAAGGCCTTGTACTGGGTCATCAACAGTGCGTATATCACTTACGATCGCTGCGAAAAGAAGAAGACTGAGCCTCCTTCCCCACCCCGCACCACCCTCAGTCGCCATCATTCCCGAGTTTTCCCACGTGTCGGTCAAGTCATTCCATGAACGCTGGGTGGCCAAAGCCCTTTACGCCCTTGCCCAGGCATACTCTGTCTGGTTTGCCACTTCGCTCACATCGGCCCTGACAAACTCGCGTGCATGCCGTGCCGCATTTCAGCGACGGACCAAAGTCATCACCGACTTTATTCAAGACAGCAACCTGTCGCAGCCCTTGCGCCAACGGGTTACAAATTACTTGGACCACGTGTGGAGCAGGACAAACGGGATAGATCCGTACAGTCTCTTGCAAGATTTGCCGTCGACCTTGCGGGGCGAGCTTGCCTTCACTGCGTATGGGAACCTGCTGAAAAATGTACCTCTGTTTGCCAAGGCAGACGATGCATTTATACGGGCGGTTTGCATGGCATTGCAACCAGTGCTGTTCTTGGAGGGCGACTACATTATCAACAAGGATGATCTTGGGGCAGAAATGGTATGTACGACCACTGTCTCGCTTCAGTTTGACACCTTAGTTTACTGAAGTGGAACTGACTGCCGGGAACCTGAGCAAATAGTACCTGGTTCATCGTGGGCATGTGCAAATCATTGCTGTCGACAAGCAAGGGAAAGAGTCCGTCATTTCCGTGCTTCGAGACAACGCATACTTTGGAGAAATCTCTCTGTGCGTTGAGACCCCCCTTTTCCATCTTGTTGTACTGTTCATGATGCCTCGAGGCTCATGAAGATCAATTCAATTTCACAGTTATCTCTCGCGGCCTCGGACCGTCAGCGTTCGTGCAGCAACGGCCGTGGACATCTTGGTGTTGACCAAGCAAGCACTCGATCCGCTCCTCAAGCTGTACCCGGACGTGCGCGAAAGTATCCTCCAGTACGCTCAAGAGCGACTCAAGCAGGACGCTGAGCGCGGACATGGTGGATCCACAGTGTACCAACAGCAGTTCATTCCGCCAGTTACGTTGGAGCCCGCGCCGGTCGTGACGAAAAGTGTTTCAACCAGGTTCAATCGCCATACGTCAAAGGCGCTCGATGCTGCAATCGCTGCCAGAGGTCAGCAATCGGCGACCATACGGGCGAACACACGCTCATCCCGGGGGATTGATTCACAAAAGAATGCGGTACCAACGAGCTCTGTGGGAAATCGTCGCTCGGCTCAGGATGTGCCCCATCAGCCTACCAGCAAGCTTTCAACAGGTCGCTCGCCAACTGTATCTGCGGCTGAAATTGGAGCACCACTCTATACGTCCGCCCAAGCGTTTCGGACGAGTGGCACAGTGCACCGATCAGGGCCATCGAGTCAGTGCTGCGTTCGAGCGTCCCGATGCAACAAGGATGAGAGCAGCACTCTTGGATCCTCTCTGGACATGCTGTCTCGCTCTTGCACTTGGCAGAGTGAATCGACAAGTGGCTATCTCTCCGTTGGCGCATTTCCGCTGTCACTCATTCGCGCTCTTTGCCTTCAACCAGGTCATGGTGACTTGGCGCTTCCGTGCGAGAGCCACACATCAAGCGATACCGGCTGTATCGCTTCATCGACTTCAAGTGGTACCTCGAGTCGCGACAGAGCGGCGATAACGTCGAACAGGTCAGCAATTCGCATGTTTCTGCCTTGTCGCTCGGTCGCTGTTGAGGAACAGCAAGCCCATGTAGCTCCGCAACAACAGTACTTCTTGTCAACTTCTCGATCCAGCCAGAGCTCATATCGCATAGTCAAGCGCTCGCACCAGCCAAAACGACGAGCCAGCTCGCGGTCAACTCAGAACATCCCATCATTGCATGAAGCAAAAAGTCGGAGTTCCTTAAGGCGTCTATCCAATCGTGACCCTGCGGCTGTTGTGGCCACCATAGACCTTGCGACGGCATCGTTGAGCATTGAGTCTATCCGTTCAGCCCGTGCTGGTCGTCAAGGCAAGGGAATCATGCAGGCCCGACCTGGGAGCACAGTCAGTGAATCGTTGCCCAGTGATTTTGAGAGCTTGGATTCCACCATGACAGAGCAAGAGCAAGATGGCACTAGTCGCAAAGTATCGCTCGACTTTTTGTTCTTGGATGTGTTTTCCGCGAGGACGACCAAGCTTGACATGGACCAAGGAGCGAGCTAAGGCACGGCTTCCGGGCCGATGAATATTCGGAGTCAGTCAATATGCACTGTGCCATCACTTGATTCATGTCGTTTATGACGATGGGCGTCATTGAATTGCTGTGATGAGCTTGGTGAGACATCTGCACTGTCTTCTCATCTGGTCTTTTTGTTATTGGCTATTCCAAATTCTTTACGTGTGATCCTGGATATGGCTCAGCGCATACAGTATGGCCATGAAACCATCGGTCTCGATCTCTGTGCATTGATGTCACGCAGCTCAGGCTGCATTCAGTCCCTAAACTGTGTGGACTTTGTTCTGCGAATCGCTCGACTTCGAGTGTGAAGCAGCCAATAGTAGCAGCCACCACCAGGCGCCCCAGACCGTCCAGTGGTGGCCATGGAGGCATTAACTCTTATGTAGGTGCTCGTTCATGTCCCGTGCAGAACCAATGTCTGAGTTGGAGGCTGGGAGTCGTGAAGGAAGACGCCCGGCCCACGATGCACCTTCGCGTTCGGCTCCGTCGCTCCGTCGTCGCTCCATTTCGTTGTCGGCTGTGTCGAGCCGGTGACGTCAGAGAGGACCCAGAAAAAGTCAACGCCACAAGCGCGAACACTTGGCCGCCCTCGTGTCAGATGCCAGACGAAGTGCTGGCGCCGACGGACGCCCACTCCGGCCTGCCCTCACTCCTTCACAGTGATCCATCCCCAGACACTATCCATGCACCCGCTCGCGGATATAAAGTCTGATCCGATCCCGCTCAACAACGACTACTCGTTCGCACCCAGTCCCTCTCTTGCCTTCAAATCAACAACGTTAACCAACACTCGTTCGTCCACAGCTCCCATACAACACTCCCTCTCACTTGCCCATCATGACCGCCGCAGCCGACTCGAACGTGGCCGCCTTTTCCGCCACTGACTTTGACCAAGTTCTTGCCGATTTCGAGTCGCCCAACCTCGACGGGTGGGAGCGTGTCACCGAGACGGGCGGCGTGACCATCTACCGCCGGCCGCACGAGGCGTCAACGTCTGGCTTGTACGAGTACAAGGCCGTGGGTGAGGTTGAAGGGATGAACGCCGAGACGGCTTTCCAGGGTGCGCTCTTGGCTCTCCACAGTGCGCTTTCGGCCGGCCACCTCTGCTCACATCCCAATATGTAAATACACACAGTGTACCTCGACCTCGCTTACCGTCGCAAATGGGACAACCTCAAGCCTGAACACCTCCGCGTGCGCCTGTCGTCCACGGCATCGGCCAAGCCCAACGTGCTCGCCGCGACCAAATCCCAAGACTCGATCGCCGTGTCGGACCCAGACATTCGCGCTCAAATCCGTGCCACGGAAGAGGACCTATCTCGGCCCGAATCCATCTACTGGCGCGTGCCCTTCCCGATGCTCATGAGCGACCGCGACTATGTCCTTGTGCGTGAGGCTCGTGAAATGAGCAACTCGCACGGCCAATCGTGCTACGTCGTGATGTTGTGCACCGACGAGGTGGGCATCAAGCACGAGCCCGAGGTGTCTGGCGTCATTCGTGTCACGGATTACCGCCAAACGGTGGTGTTTTGCCCCGGCAGCGACCCCGAGTCGACCACGCAAGTCTATGTGCAGTATTATGATGACCCCAAGACGGCCATTCCGTCGGCGGTCGTCAATCTTGTGGCGTCCAAGTTGATCCCGCAATTTCTCAAGAACGTCAAGAACGCTTGCAAGAACTACAAGACGGATGGGGCGGTGGTGGGAAGCGGAAAGGGCGGTAGCACCGATGAGGGCGTCAAGGAGCTGCAGTCGGCGCTGGATGACAGTCTGGCGACAGCGTTCCGGTTGTAAGAAGGCGGTTCTGTAGCTGGGCATATACATGTTTTCCCCATGTGGTAGACTTGCGGGTTGCCTCGATGCGATAAATGGTGCATGTACGTTCTGTACCAATACAAAACTTTACTCTCCTACACCATCTTATTGTGTATCCGCTGTGCGATGGGAGCGATAAATGCTTGCTTGCTTGCTTGCTTGCTTGCTTGCTTGCTTGCTTGCTGCGGGCAGCGAGTCGCGGACGAGTGAAGCCGATGAAGCTTGATGCGATCGCGGCACTGCGGCTGCGGAGTCAGTCAGTCATTCAAGCGAAGGGCAACCCGACGATTCCCGAACATGTCTCTTTCGCAGTTACATGCATTGATGTATTGACTTGAACTCAACTCCGCTAACGATACCCCTCCCTCGTCTCGACAACATTGTTGGTCCAAGCTGCCAGCCCGGACGGATCCCAGATCTCGCACCCGAACCCCACGACCTACTCAGCCCCTTCCCTTGGTCTACAGACCTTCCACAATGGCCTCCTCAGCGATGGCCGCCGCCGCCACAACGACGCCAGCAATCACCCCTCCATCCGCCTTGTCCGATCCACAGGCCTCGCCTTCACCCGCCGGCACCGGTACACCAATCGCACCGGCAGTCATGTGCGGGTCGCCCATCAACGGCAATGGGGACGGACACGCACCGCAATCCTGTTCCCGCTCGGCTTCTTGCACAACGACCTCATTGGCAGAAGCCACCGTGCAGCGCCTTGCCTCTGCATCTTTCGGGTCCATTCTCACGTCCCTGCTGGTGACGCCGCTCGACGTTGTCAAGACCCGCATGCAGCAGCAGCCATCCGCCAGCTCGGCGAGCACCAAGACGGCAAGATCCGAAACGCTGCCGCTGACAAGTCGTCGACCCGCCATACACACCTGTCCCGTCGGCCGAGCGTCGCCAACGGCCATCCCACCGTCATCTGCTTCACCCATCATGACATGCTGCCGCGAAGTCTTCTTTTCCGGCGGCCGCGAGGTCGCTTGGTTTTGTACCCATCATCGGCACACCACGCTTGCAACGGTCGGCGCCGCGGGAACCGCAAATGGGCCCATTTCAACCACCCAGGTTTCGCATCGTCCTCATCCACGAAACTGGCATGTTCTCCGAGGGGGTGCCAGGGCCGCGCTGGGAAGTGTCGCCTCACATTTCGGTCCGCGGAGTGCGATTGCACACACTGTGTCGCCATCCGCCGCGACGACCACTGCTCAGTACTCGGGAACCTGGAATGCCATGGTCACCATTGCGCGCACCGAGGGCATCACGTCGTTATGGCGCGGGTTGACGCCGACGCTCGTCATGGCGCTGCCCGCAAATGTGATTTACTTCGTGGGGTACGAGTGGCTCAAGGATCAGTTGGCGGCGGTGTTGCCGTCGCCTGATGCGGCTGCGCCTTTGATTGCTGGAGGAATCGCTCGAAGTACGATCTTTCCTGCTCTGTTTTTGACGTTCCTCGTTCCGATTTCGACTCACCATCGCCTTTCCACGTTAGCCATTGCTGTCACGACTATTTCCCCAATTGAACTCGTCCGAACGCAAATGCAAAGTGCATATGCCGCCGACAAGTCTGTGAGCGGTACGCTCCTTTCCACCATGCCATTGATATGCCCACCCCATCTCACCCAACTACCGACCTACTCCCGCCATTTTTTCGCCCAGACATTCTCAAGCAAGTCTCTGGCCACGTCCGCCGCATCGGTCCACAGTACCTGTGGCGCGGTCTCTCTGCAACTCTCGCCCGCGACGTTCCCTTCTCGGCCATGTACTGGGCCACGTACGAAGCTCTCAAACGTGCTTGGACGCCTCCTGCGCCCTCATGCCCGTTGCTCGAACCGCCACCACCTTCGTCCACCCCAACGTGGTTTGTCCCATTTGCGGCAGGCGCATGCGCGGGCATGTTGGCCGCGGCAGTCACGACGCCCTTGGACGTGGCAAAGACGCGAAGGCAACTGAATACGGCGGGTACGCCTGCGAGATTGTGGCCGATCCTAAAGTCGATTACGGCTGCTGAGGGGGTGAGTGGGTTGTTTGCTGGGCTGGTGCCGAGGGTGGCAAAGGTGGCGCCGGCATGTGCAATCATGATTGGGACCTATGTACGCTGTCCCGTCGTCTTTTTTTTCCCCGTCTTATTCGAGATCTTTGACCATGACTTGTCGAACTGACTCTCACACTCTTCGCACCTCCAACAGGAGTACGGCAAAGAAATCTTTGCTCAGCAGGTTGTCGACCCGGTTCGAGTTCAATCTTGTCCCGTCACAAACGAGTCTCGCAGGAGATAGCGCAGCGCCTCATTGACTCATCCATCTGCTCGTCCTTTCTCACCTCCTCTCGATATCCTTTCTGTCACTCTTCCACTCTTTTCATGTATTTCTACTGTTGGCGTGCACCTCCTTCTGCGCACTCTCTATTCACGAAGCACAATTCGGCCCATTGATTCATCAAGGATGCTTCCACGATCACGACCCAGACAATCTCAACGCAACAACAAGTACTACGCCTCTGTCGGCTTCCCATCCGTTTCTCTTGCCTTCTCTGCTGCCGCCTCGCCAATCACATGCACATACGCAAACATGGGATACAGCACCAGCACATTAACCGCCGCCATCGCAGCCACATACCACCTGCTTGACATCATGACCAAAAGCGCGATCCGAACCACGGCCATGACAGCTGTGAGCCCAAAGTATGCCTTGTACAACCCGACCATGCACTTGGCAACGGCAACAAACCCAGCAACCGAAATGAGCAACTGGGCCACGTTGGCACCCAAGGTCATGTACAAGTTGCAAATGATGGCGGCGTTGGCGGGATCGTTGAATGCTTGGTCAACAATGGACGCAGAGCCTGGGTCGGCCCGCGTCAGCACGGTCCGCAGCCAGTTGACTTGTTGGATGGATTGCGATGTCGTGATGATGCCGAGGATCGAGATGAGCGCCAGGACGACGGCAATGCTTTGAGACATGTTCTTGGTGACCCCTGGAGATGAATGATCGCAAATGTCGGCCATGAATGCACGTGTCGACATTCAATGGGGCGGACTGGACTGACGTACATGACTTTGGGGTGGCTTTTTCGGACGTCCCAGTTGGTTGCGGCTTGGTCGACGAGGATCTGGAAAGGGCCAGACGGAAAGGAGAAAGTTAGGTCAAGGAAAAAGGGCCGAAAATGCATGGATTGAGTGGCAAGTACGATTGTTCGGTCATGGTGGAGCGACAAGGGAGCGAAAAGGGCTGAGTGGGAGGAGATGTGGCCGAAGGAAAATCCTTTTGGAAGTTGTGTGATACCGATATGACAGACGACAGTTACCCACCACCGGGTTGCTCACCCCTATTTATCGCCTTGGGGCTGTTCCTATGTTCCTATGTACATCCATGTCTCACGACGTCTGATCAGTTGTATTTGACAACACAACCAGGCAGGCCTGCCCAATTTCGGCGCACGCATTGGCCCACGCAGCCTACGAAACAACCTGGAAATCTTTGTGCACAATATCACTGGTCTTGGCAAACAACCGCCACCTTTTTTTGTCGCCTCGCATCGAGCGCAACATTGATCGTGTGTGGGCCTGTCATTCATTATCGATGTTTCAAGGCAATCTTTGGGAAACAACGGAAAGAACAATTCTTGGCTTCATGCACGCATGCATTTGGCCACACGATCAAACTCTCATGATGAGCTTCGACATCCACTGTGCTTCATTCTTTGCAGTCAATAAGCTGCGCTGTGTGCCAACTGCCAATCGATCCGCTGGTGACTGGCTCACGCCTCGCCGAATCTTGGCATTTTGCGCACAGACACTGTCTGCTTCTGCCTGGCCCCACCTCAAGGACGAAGAGCGACAAGGTCTTGGATGGCTTTCAATATGCTGCGACCATATCCATTCCTGGCCGTCAACGTCATCACGGATACCAACCCTGACGTACGGCACCCTTAGGTCGAAAAACCACCCAACACATCTTCATCTTCTCAGCACGATGGCAAAAACTTTTCTTAACTCTCAGATTGCACGTCCCCAAAAGAGGCAAGAAAGCATATTAAGGCAGGCCATCACCATCTTCTCCATTGGCCGTCCGCGAGACTCAGACTTGGATCGTCCACCGCGAAGAAGTCTCAAGGAACGCCGATTGGTACTTGTTGGCTTCTGGAATGTCTTCGGCACATGTCTACGATGTTCGACAGAAGCCGACTCTACTCTACACGCCGCACACCCAGCTCCCTCGAGCTCGCGAGCGGGCAACCACGAGAACGTATCCATTGACACCGCCGACCACTGCAACGGAAGCACACCCTAAACTCTACGCATTATCGACCGGACAGTCTTTCTGCCCATTTGCGCCATCCAACCGAGCCCATCTCGCCGACCGCCACACCTGCCGACACCGACATTTACGCCAACATGCCTCGAAACCCCTTTGCTACAATGGAGGCCGGCGGCCAGAACGACTCCATCATGGACGACGTATGTCCTGCTTTCCCTCTTGCCATTGGCGCCCCCATTGGCGCCCACGAAATGCCGACCTCAGCTCCTCAACTGAGCTCGGCGTTTGGTGGTTCGCATCTTGGCTCCAACGATGATGTTCCCTCGCCAAGACTCACCACACCCTTGACCCGTGCAACTCGATAGGCATGTGGCGCCTGCAACTTGACCCGCAAGCAGCGCTTGATTGGCTTTGGATGTTGCTTTGTTGCCGGATTTGTCATTTCGGCTTTGGTTCGTCTCGTTATACCATTGCCATGTCGTGTGTTGCCTGACCATTGGATTTCTCTCCTTTCCAGTCTTTCCTCTACTTTGCAACCGGTCGCATAACAGGTGCGAGACCATTCCTTCACTCCCATCAGCCTGCTGGTCGCCGACACGACGCTCACCGTCATTTGTCATTACTGTCACTTGCAACCAGGCTTTGCCATCTTCTACACGTTCGGCAACATTGTGTCGCTTCTGTCGACCTCGTTCCTCACGGGCTTCAAGTCGCAAATGAAGGGCATGTTTGACGAAAAGCGCAAGCTTGCTTCGATTGTGTACCTGGCGTCCATGGCGGCCACATTGACAGTGGCTTTGGTGCTCGGGAGCGCCCCACTGTGCTTGGTGTTTTGCTTTATTCAGTTCTTGGCCCTGTTTTGTACGTGCTTTATTCACTCATCGTCTCTTGTTCGACCTTCGAATGGTTTGCTCACGGCGTCCTTTTGGTGCCTTCTGACAGGGTACTCGCTCAGCTACATTCCATTCGGCCGCGACATTGTCAAGAAGGCAGTGGGTGTTCGCACATGAATGGACTTTCTTGATCCTCGTGGACTCTTTTTTTGTATTCGTTTTCTCCCCCAAATGTGGCTTCCCTCACATGCATTTTCAACCGTATTCTGGTGCCACTTCCTGGTATTCATATCATGCACTTGCTTCACCAACCTTGACCGCGGGTTGTCTTGCCTGGCGTCTGTCCGTGCCGTGGCGCCGAGCGATTCGGCAAATGCACTTGTAACTCCGGAGCGAGAAATCGAGATCCGGACTTGTAAGGTGGGGTATCACTGGTGTATTCAGTTGTGGGTATCACTTGGGAACGGCCGACATGCCATTCATCTCAATTGCAACGGGCGCAACATGCTCATGCAAACTTAACCTCGAGGACCCAGCACTCGACCCAGCACTTGCCATCATGGCATCGTCATTGACCACCACGTGAACTTGCTCGGCCGCACCCATATCCACCGGACCCTGTACATCATGCTCCTTGCTCGTGCACTCCATACTTGGTCTCCCGCATTCCACCCACGCGACCGCATCTTGCCCGTCCATGACGCGCCCCTCGGCATTGGCCGCCGCCAACCCCCACTCGCCATGCGCCACCACCTCTCCCCACGTCAACCTTGCATACCGGGCAAATGCCACGGGCCCGACCATGGTGCACACCAAAATGGCCCACATGACCACCAAGTACGTGTGCGTGTCCAAGATGTCGCCCCACGACATGGCAAGCGACGCCGCGTGCGCGACTTGTGCCATGATGATGCCAACTTCACCGCGTGCAACGAGGCCCATGCCCAAAAACAGGGCCGGGGGCGATCGGTAGGCTGTCGAGGAGCTGTTGCCGCGGGTCGAAAACAAGTGGAGGATGATAGGCCCCACAAGTGCTTTGGCGAGAATCATGAGCAGAGAATAGACGAGGCCTTGCCAGAGGATGGACCAGTGGAACATGTGTGTGATGGGAAGAGCTGGAAAAAGGCGAGTCACAGTTGTCAGACGAGTGGATATGTCAACGTGAGGGACCGGGATAGACGAGTGAGTAAGCGTACGTGTTCCCATTGACAAGAAAAACAGAGGCAGCATGAGCCATTGGTTGACCCTTCCGAGCGATCGATTGAAGACGTTTTCCAGAAATGACGCCATGGCCGGTGACTCTTCCTTGAGCGAAAGCGGAGCGCCAACAAGGTTGACAAACAGCCCAGCAGAAAAGGAGCCAAGCACACGCGTTGTCCCCACCACGTCTGACACGGCCACGAGGCCGCCAAGCGCAAGCATCATCCACGCAAGCAAGCCGTACACGACCGCATCTGCGCTGACGCGCCGAATCACCCACGGTACGCACCGACGTGCCAAAGGACGGACCGCGTACACGGCCAACAATGGTGGGATGGTCAGAATGGCCATGGAAGCGAGTGCGGGCTTACCAAGCGTTTCAAACGTGTAGATGCTGGTGGGTTCGGGCGACTGTGCGAGCGCCGTAATGATGGACAAGAGCAGCAGGCCCACGACATCGTCAAGCATGGCCGCTGCAACGAGCACAGTGCCGACACGCGTTCGGAGAGGGCCGAGCATGGACTGCGTGTCGCTGGAGCTGTCTGCGCCTTGGTCCTCCACAAAGTTAGAAAAGTCTTCCAGTGAGTGGCCGCGGAACCGCCGCAAGCGTCGCTCAATGCGATTGGGATCAGCCTGCCCTAGGGCAACCAGTGTGGTTCCGAAACTCGTCGAGCTGAGCGCAGCACCGGCAGTGAATGCTTGAATCCATGGGAACTGCAAGAATACGCCGAAAAACATCAGGGCAAAGACAATGGGCAGCATGCCACCGAGGAGTGCTGTGGCAACGGCCGGCGCGAGGTGCTTGCGCAGCAGGCGAGCGTCGACGGCCAATCCGCCGGAAAAGACGAGCAGCAAGATGCCGACATCGCCGAGCATGCGGAAGGTCGTGAGCCAGTCAGATGGCCAAATGTTGAGCAGCGGTGGGCCGAGGAGTGCGCCGACAAGTAGCTGGGCAACGAGGCCGGCGTAGCAAAGGCGGTCAAAGAGGAGGCCCGTCGAGTAGATGCCGAGGAGTGTGGCGGAGAGCAGGGCGAGTGCGTCGAGTGGGGATTCATGGTAGGGTGGAGGCAAGGGTTGGCCGTTGAAGGTGGGTGCGCCGGATGATGATGATGATGATGATGATGATGATGATGATGATAATGCCATAATACGCTGTAGAAGGAGGCAGTTGCATTCGAAAAGTCAAGTCGGATGAAGTGCTGGCGATGGCGATGCATGCAGACACAAGGCGGAGAAATCTGTGGTGTCTGCACGGCAAGTCAAAGAAATATTTATACATGCGAGTGTTGGGATAAATAAGAGTCTTGGGTTAGATTGGATTGCATCTCCATAGAGCAGAAGAAGAGTCCGAGGACGAGCTCAACGGCTGCGCCCCCTTTTGAATTTGTTGGAGAGGGCAGCGGGAAGCGGCAATGAGCATGAATGGAACAACCTGGAACAGGACGCGGGCTTCGTGTTGTGCTTCGTCAGCAGGTCTGCCAAGATCGAGAATGGTTCCACGTGTCTTCTCTCTTGGCACGTCACCTTCCAGAGCTCGAGGCGTTGTTCTCGACCGCAAATAGTATATGGTGACATAACGAAACATTCACAATAAATAACGCAAGACATGAATCCACATCAAGCACTCGCACCTCCTCCGCCGTCGTCACCACCTACGCTAGCTGCCCCTCCCCAAATGCAACCTCACAGCACCATGCCACCATCACCGCCTGCCCACCAACAGGCCCAACACCCCATGCCATCGCCGAACCTTGCGCCGGCTCCGGCGCCCGTGCCAGTGCGGCCAGAGGAGGTAGCAGGTCAAGCGCCACACCGCCAGTCTGGTCTCCCACCACCACTTCTCCGCTTTCCGCCTGGGTACTCTCCAGACTCGGTCGCGTCCGCCGTCCAACCCCCACCACCGCCGCGACCGCTCACTTGGCAAGACAAGCTCGAACGCAAAGTGTCACACATTTGCAGCTGGGTTCCGTTTGTTTTTGTGTGCCTCATCATGCTGTGGTCCATCTACGCATTCGCTTTTCACGTCGGACCGCTTATGGACGGAATCGAGCCGACGCCGTCGTTCCCATTCAAGCCTCCATCTCAGTCGCCTGTCGTTCCAGCACCATCGCCCGACGCCAACGCCGGACCCGCGTCGCCGACCGGCACATTCAAGAGTGAAAGAATTCCTGCGACAGTTGTTGTGTCAATCGTTTGGATCCTGACAACATGGTCTTATTTCAAAGTCGTCTTTACCAATCCGGGCTCTCCCAAGTCTGCTCTGTCATTGCGCACGCCAATCGGACCTTCCACCTCATCAGCATCTGGCGATAATTCACACAATTCAAACCCATCCGACGCGACCATTATCCCCATCCACGATGGCGACGACGACCATGTCCCACTAGACACGCTCAACGGCCGCGTCAACGGAACTCGCACAACCAGTGCAAACAGAGGTCAGGGCGGTGGCGATGCAGAGGAGAATGTTCCTCTGGTACCCATCCTGGCGTCAGGCGACCCCGCATTGGTGGCGTGCTTGACCTCTTTGCTTGACAACCCCCCCCCCCCCCGTTTGCAGTAATTATGTGACTAACGAATCATCGTTTGCATGTATTTCCCGACCCCTTTAATAGCCGAGCATTGCAACGAAACGCAATGGCGCGATGCGATATTGCCGAAAGTGCGACCTGCCCAAACCCGATCGTGCTCATCATTGTGCGTGCGCTACGCTTGAATGCCTCTCGCTCTTGATGTCTTTTGGACTCACACGTGCTTATGCCTTGAATTGGCCGTGTACCTATGCAGGTCGAATTTGCAACCAATGTGTACTCAAAATGGACCAGTACGCTGTTTCTTTCAGCGCGCCTCTCAACTTTCCAATCTCACTCACTGGTGTTGCATCATGTACAGCCATTGCCCATGGGTGGCCGGCTGCGTCGGATTCGGCAACTACAAATTCTTTCTCCTCTTCCTCTTCTACCTGTCGCTCTACTGCTTTACCATATTTGGCTTTACCGTCAGCTACTTTTTCCTTGCGCTGGCTACTGGCCCATCCGATGTCCGTTTCACCTTCGTCACTATACGATCGTTTCACACACTGATCCGCCCGCCTCGCTGTACAGCAATTCGTCACCGCCTCGCACATTCTCGGGCTAACGCTTTGCTCGCTGCTGTTTGGCCTGACCCTGTTTGGCTTCTTCTGCTACCACCTGTCGCTCGTGCTCGCCAACCAAACCACCATTGAGGCCATGGAAACACAGCGGTACGATCATTCGCGCATGCTTGCACCCAAGCCGCCATCGGCCACTGCCGCCGGACCCCCGACGGCTCCACGCCGCGCTGCAGCCGCCGCACACGCCAACCCGTTTGATTTGGGGTGGCGGCGAAACTTTATGCAAGTGTTTGGGCCAGCGCGCAGGTGGTGGATGTGGTTTGTGCCCGTTGCTTCACATCAAGGGTATGCCTTTCTTACGTTGGATGCGAAGTGGCGATGAACTGACGATTCGCATGTATCACAGGGACGGTATCACGTATCCCGTCGTGCTGTTTGAGTTGGAGCACCCGGACGAGGAGCATGTACATCAGCTGGCTTGACGGCATGCGCGCGTCCATGCATGTATGTACACTGTGAAGGCCAAGGTGAGTACATAGAGCAATGTACATTTATTCATTGACATGTCGTTTGGTGTGTGCTTTGAGGGCAACACTGCTTGGAGACCGATTCAATCGTCCAAATCGCCTTGGATTTCGCTTTGCACTACGTGTACAGGCATGAGCGGGCGCCAAGGTGATTTCTTGGAAGTATAATGCGAAACGTGGTATAAGAATGCACCGGATAACTCAGGGGACAGACCCCCTTACTGACGGAAAGAGCTAAGGGGACAGACCCTCTCATTTCAACGCATTCACTCCTCACAGTCGCAGCAACTCGGTGAAATCCAGTGTCGGCAATTGGTCCCGCTCTGTCATCTCCGACCTGCAGGCCATTCAATCGATTTGGATTGGTACGGCCATGTTTTGAGCCACCACACGCTCACACATACATTGGCGACTTGGACCACTGTCTGTGTGTCTGTAGTTCTTAGCATGCATCGACGCGCACATGTCACTTGGACACACTTTACCCCCTCCGCCCACCAGTGTGTCTCTCCACATCAGGTTGCCGTAAAGGTCAAGGTCAAGGTCGAGATCAACGTCAAGCCTCCAAGATTCTTTCAAGTTGTCTGGTTGACTGCCGCACTCGAAATTGAAAGTGGGGAGGAATAATTGGATGACAGGCAGATTACGTGGTGCGCGCGTCTGTACCGTTGCATTCCGAATTTCCTTGGCTGCGTTTTTCTGCTGTTGGTGTCGCTTGGTGTTCTGCGGGTGCTTCGTTGCCAATCGCTCTCAACTCCTTGCTGTTGGTCGCCCGATGTCGGCATAGTCCACTGTGTCGGCACGGGTCTAAATGGTGCTGGATTGAGGGCATGCGGATCATGTCTCACCAACATGACATCCGAGAACCCGACCCCAAGTACCGTTTGCAGTCATGTGCTTCCCCCCCCCCCCCCACCCACCCTGTTCGTTTCAATACCACGTACGAGTCCATGTTTCCATCGTTTCATTTTTCAAACATATACCCTTGCCCCACCCTCAGGCTGCACGTTCAAGGCGGGGCATCCGACTGGTCGTCATTGACTGGTGACGGCGGCCTCCGTCGGAGAGAAGGTGATGCGGTCCAAAGCAGGCCAATGTGCCGCGAACATGTATGTAGTACTAAATATTGATGCCATTATGATCATGTTGAACCAAAGACAGCAAATAGACATGAACACGGAATACTTGCTTCATAACCAGCATTTCACCACAGCTTGCTACATAAATCAACTCGGAATGCAATGCCTGGCAGCCGTGGATTGAGGTCTAGGCCATTCCCACACGTGCCATCGAGACTTGATCCCAAAAACACATGCCTGCACCCAACTTTGGTTCACCACCGCCTCCTGTGATGGCCGTTGATCCATGTATGCGCTTTTGGGATACCGAGGCTGCCGCTTGTGCGCTAGCCTCTATGATCGTGTCGCCCAAATGTAAACAAGATGCTCAGGTACAGCGCTGTCGGCCATGTCGGATTCTTGTGTTGCCTGTCAACGCCGTGAGAGTCACGGGTGGTCGCGTCCCGTTGCCCAAATGTGTCGTTACTGAGTGTGAGAGCGAGCGCAATACACAGGCTTGCAACAGGGCTTGCAATTGCCCGAGATGGGAGCGGGAGGAAGGAGAATAATCATGGTGGAGTGGACCTGGGGACAATCTGCGTGCGTCTGGTAAACAGTCCTATACATGTGTGGGATGAAGACGGCGAGCAGTCCAGGTCGTGTTACATAATAGGTGATCTCAACTGCCATGGTGTGTGCGTCTGGGTCTCTAACGAAATAAAAAATGTATGAAATATGATTTTAAAATGCACTGAGCGGCAGATATCACTCCAATTGTCCGACAAAACAAAAGTACAAGATGGGAGGGGGGAATGTGCAAGAATGCGTGCAACACACAGGTTCTTTACATTTCGGCGACCTGGAACATGACCAGAGAGATGGCCATGACAAGCATGCCGGCAAAGACAGTGATGGCGACGGTGCGCTGGTTCGGGTGGTAGTGAAGGGCAGTGGGAATCAGCTCGGCGATGGCAATGTCTGTGGCAACGCAGAAACATATCAACCATGGTGAGACAAGGTGCGAGACAAGGCATGACAACGTAAACCACTAACGTACAAGTCATCATGCCGCCAATAATGCCAAACAGACATCCATACACGAACGACATATCGGCCGTGGCAGTGTTGGCCAAGATGGCCCACCCGATCAAGGCACCAATGGGCTCAGAAAGACCCGTGGCGGTACCCCAAAGGAACGCCTTCATGCGCGAGCCAGTGGCAAACAGGATAGGAATGGCAACAGCGATACCTTCGGGAATGTTGTGCACGGCAATTGCAATTGCGAGCGGCGCGCCGACCGAAAAGTTCTTGGCCATGGACACAAACGTAGCGAGACCTTCGGGCAAGTTGTGGACCGAGATGGCAATACCGGTGATGAGGGCAGTGCGAAGCAAGCGAGCCTTGGAGAAGTTGGGGTGGTCTGGGTGGAACTCGTTGTCCTTGTGGTTGCCCTTTTCAATACTCGAGTCGGAGGACTCAGGAAGGATCATTTCGGTTGGGATTTCGTCCGTGACACCCATGGCGTGTTGGAACTTGTGCACGGCAATGTCGAGGAAGACAGTCAAGATGGCGCCCACTGTGCTTATGTACAATCATTGCGTGTGAGACAGCTTGCAACCTCGATTGTGAGGCAACTTAGCAAATGATGAAAGACGCACAGAAGAAGAACAAGGTGCCAAAGAGGTATGAGCGCGCCTTGCCGCCAGGGTGGGTCTCCTCTGGCCACGCGGCCTCAAACTCGTGAATCGACTCGGCCAGGATTTCGTGAAGCGAGACATACAACATGACACCTGCGGCCAATGCCATGCCTCCACTCAGAAACTATGTTTAGTGCAGAGCGGCGGATCAGTGTCTTAGGAGCGATTCGAATATTTAAGCGCGTCAAGAGTGAAATTGCATACCTTGGGATTGCGGATGGAGCCGAAACGGACAGAGGCAGCACCGATACCGGTGGCGAGACCGGCCCCAAGCGAGACGAGGAACACGAGCGGGAACTTGGAAGTATCGTAGTCGTGAGGTTGTTCGGCCATCGTGAAGATAAGTTGGTTGGGTATTGAAAATGTGTGAAATGACGGTTGTGAAACTGTGTTAAGAGCAAATCGAGTCGAGGGCACCGGCGGGAACTATTCCGCTTTTAACTTGGTTTTTGATGTAGTATGTACACGGCTGAGCAAACGGTAAACAAGAGACTTTGGCAGGGAAGCGAAGAGGTGCAACGCCAGCGCACACTCTCTTACATACAGCAGAACAGATGGCGGTGATAATCGATTCATGTCCAACATTGCAAGCAAAATACGACCTGCAAAGATTTTCATCTGTTCTCACCCCACCACATGCTCAGAAGCCCGTCTCGCGCATGCGTACCGTTGCCCATCAAGGTCCAGCACGGTGCACGGCGTGCCATCCCATCACCCATGTGAATTGAGCATGCTTTGCGCGGCAAAATGGTCCTTTATCATATGGCAGCAACATGCCATAGTGGCGCATCTGAGCCAGCCTTTCCCGCCGCAGCGTGGCCACCTGCTAATATGATGGCGGTTGATTTCTCGACAACATGTTTGCGTGAGTGTGGAAGCGGCCAGATCAAGATGCCAGTTGCGAAAGGCATGTTGGACGCGCCGTGGCTTGACTGGCTGTGGACAATCCGTTGTTCGACTGCCAGAGTGATCAGCATCCATATTTTGCTGGTTCTCGTGTGCATTTCTGGTGTCGACGCTTGTCTGATGTGGCGCCGAGAGCAACATTGAGTGCAACGCGCAAGGTTGCATGCAACTGGGCACATTTCTCGGTCTGATTTCTCGAAGCCCACGAAGATGTTGCGATTGCAGGGCCTGTGAGACATCGGTTTGTGAGACAAAGCAACACGGCAACGGATTGAGTGTGTGGAGATACTGTGAGGCATCAGGGCGAGCGTTCGTCTGGACCTGCTCGTTGAGTCACAGCATGTATTCATATGCCGACCAACCGGATTTATCCGTTCGCCAATGGAACATGCGCACCCTCAATCTACTTGCATCCATGGCATTTCGTTGCATGTGCAAGCAGCTGGTAAACACATCACCAGTGCAAATCAGGTGCATGATTAATCCAGCGTGAAACGAGAGAGGCGTGTACTAGTATATGAAATCGAAACGGCGAATCAGTCAGATTGTGAAAGACTGGCGAGAAAGGAACAGGCAGACAAGGACAAGGTGAGGGAATCAATGCGTCCACCACAGCTACAAGACCGAGTGGGCCAGCGTCAGAGGTGAGGTAAACAATGCATGTACAACAACACGCCAACGGGCAGGCAACTTGACTGAATAGAGACAGGGGTGGGACAAAGGAGGCGGCAGCGAAAGGAAAAGCAGGGAAACTCAAGCCGCCGATCTCTACAGTTTGTGGTTGAAACGAGGCGGGCAACGAGGAGGAGAAGCTGGCAAAGACTGTGGTTGGGGAACTAGTTGTTTGCATGTGAGACCAAATGTGTCAACAGGCGAAACGGTGTTGGGTAGTGTGTTTGTGGTAGGGAACGGCGACAGGTACAGGAAATCAAGTCTGAGTAGGGTACGTGGCCCTCGTGCACTACTGTGCGGGTGGTGGCGGGTTCTTGATGGCCCACTCGACGTAGTCGTCAAACAGGGTTGGCCTGCGTAACAAACGGAAAAGTGACTGTGAGTCGACGCGAGCGACGCAAACAAATGACGAGAAAAACAACACGTAAAACATACCAAGCTGACGTCTCTGGGTCATGGCTCTTGAAATTGCTACCGACCTGTTTCCAGAACTCTGGTGCGCTCTTCCACTGATCCCGGTTGATGACCTTGACCTTGTTTGTCGAGGCCAAGAACTCGCAAAATCGTTCGCGGTGGCTACCTAGATCATGCTCATCCGGATACAGGATGGTCCACATGGCCATGGCGGTCTCCAGCTCGATGGCACGGGCATTCGGGTTGGATCGACACAGGTTGAAGGCGAAAGCTGCAATGTCACGGAATTCTGGGTCAGCAGATGGGTGGCGGAGACGAGTGGCCTCGTTGCTCAAGTAGGTTGCGAGCTTTGCTGATGAGTCAACTCTGGAGCAAGATCCACACTCAAGGTCAGATATGGAAAAGAAAGAAGCGACGAGCGTGCATCTGGAAATAGCAACATACTCAATCTTTCCCATGGCAATATCCCACTTTGCTCGTTCAAAGATGCCCATTTCTGGGGACTGTACCAGGTGTGCGAGGACAAGAATTTCAAACTGGAAATGGAAAACGACCGAGTGAGCAAAAGGTTCGAGTGGCTCACCTTGCGTATACATGGACACGACTCGGAAAGCAGCAGCAAACACACATACGCTGGATGGGTCGAGTTTCAAGGACTTGCATAGCTTTTCGATTCCCTCGGGATCAATCTGATCCTTCTCGTCTTTGTCTGCAAACGAGTTGAACCACTTTGTGCAACTTGCCCTTGAAAACTTTGCTGCTTTGCCGCCAGATGAGCGGGCTGTAGACCTGCGCTTGGTTGCGCCGTCGTCAATGGAGGGTGCTGCGGCTGATGCGACGGCGGTTTGTTCGGCGGCTTTACGTTTCGGTGGCATGATGTCGTAGTGGGCGGAGGGGAGTTTGACAGCAGAGGGCTTGGTCGATCAGAGGGGCAATGCGGAGCAAATTGGTCGCAGATTGGGTAGGGGATACGTTGCAAAGCAATTGCGTAGAGTGCTCCCAATGCGTCAGGTTGTTTTCATGGTCTGTATTCGAATCACATTCTTTTTTCCATTCTTGAGTTCCACTCAAGCTGTGCACTGAGGGAGTCATTCCTCAGGTCCTCCTCAGTGCCATGCAGATCAGATCGGCGGACCACACCAAGAAAAAGAAGGGACGGAAATGAAATGAATCAACAGGTACATATGTATCGCAGAAACGACGCAAGCAACGAAGCGAGCAAAAAAAAAAAGAGACACAAACATTCAAAATCAAAAATGGACCCCATCTAAGGAAATCATCTAGGCGATGGCCCCAACAATGCGCACCTCCGCCGTCGCTCCCTCCACGTTCTCCGTCAAACTCAACCCGCTCTGCACACGCACTTTGGGTCCCATAAACTTGGAGAGAAACAGCTCGGCCTTTTGCCAATGGTCAATGCGATTGACGGGCCGAGAAAAGCCATGTCCCTCGTCCGGGTACAGCACATAGTACACGTTCCCACCATTCGCGGCAATCGCCTCCACAATCTGCTCCGACTCTTGCTCAGCCACCCTCGGATCCTTGCGACCCTGCGCAATCATGAGCGGGCGGACAATTTTTTCCACGTGGTTGAGCGGCGACACCTCTTCGAGCAGTTCCGAATCGTGCTCGGGGTGGCCCATGCGCGCGTGGAAGGTGGCCAGAAAACTGTCCCAGTGTGCGGGCGTCCTTGCCAAAAACGTCTTGAGGTTGCTCATGCCGACAATGTCGATGGCGCAAGTAAAGTATTCCGGCGTCAGGGTGACCCCAACAAGAGCACAATACCCACCGTACGAACCGCCAAAGATGGCAACATGCTCGCGGTCCACAATCTTGAGCTCCTTGGTCACATAGTCGACCGCGTCCAAGAGATCCGTTTGCATGGCCTTGCCAAACTGCTTGAACCCAGCCGAGAGCACAGTCTTGGTGAATCCGGTCGACCCGCGGTAGTTGGGCTGCAGGACGAGGTAGTTGCGCGACGCCAGCCATTGCGTCCATGCCGAGTAGCCGTAGTAATCGCGGGTCCACGGTCCGCCATGGGGAAGCAGAACGAGCGGGTAGGTCGAGTTGGCGTCAAAGTCGGGCGGATACGTGAGGTAGGCTTGCAGCTTGAGACCGTCGCGGGCAGTGTAGTTGATGGATTCCATGCGGCCGAGCTTGTACGCAGCGACCTTGGAGTTGGCCGAAAACAAGTACTCAAAGTGCGCCGCTTCCGAATCACCGACCGTCTCAGCGTCCACGGTTAGGCCAGTCTTGCGCGGATCCAAATGGTACAAGACATATGCGGGTGGCTTGTCGCCACGAACCACCTTGAGCGACCAAACACCATCATCCATGTTCTCGAAGTTAATCAGCTCCATGTCGGCGTCCTGGGTCTTGAGGTACTTGTTGACACGATCCATGTGCAACTTGAGCGACGGGTCAATCGCGACCCACTGATCACGGCCCGTGGTACAGCAACCAAACTGGGCCGTGTTTTTGGACGGATGCACTTTGACAGCGACAGCGTCCGTTTCGCCCTCCAAGAGAACCGTTTCGGTTTTCGTGACGGGATCCAGCTCCACAACAGCCAGTACCTCACGACCAACCGACGACCTGAGAAGCAAGCGGTCTTGGGGCGTCCAGGCATGCGGCACCACATTGTCGAGCGACGTGCTTGTCATGATCGTGGTCCACGCCCGCGAATCATGATTGGCCGACTCTGGCAGTATCGACATGTCGCGCACGGCAATGGAAAGGGACCCGTCGGTTTCAATCTTTGAGACGGCACGCACTTGGAGGTTGACATCAACGACGGCGTCTTCATACCTGTCAGGCATGGTCAAGTGCAAGTCGAGGGCACCCGTTTGCAGGTCGATGGTGTAGATATCAAAGCGGCGACGGTCTTGCTTGTTGAGAGCAATGATGCCCGTGCGCGGATGCGACTTGGATTCGATAAACCAGGTCCGGTTGAGGCTGAACGTGCCCACTCCGACACCTATGTATACAGCATACAACGTTAGAGATCATAGTTAGCGTGACTGTGAAGCCGTACGTTATGTCGAATTTGGAGCTACGTACCATCGAATGGTGTCAAATCTTTTTCCACGCCAGTTGCAACATCCACGGAATACATGTGATAGTCCTCATCGCCATTCTTGTCTTGCAAGAACACAATGGTCGAAGAGTCGAGCGTCCATTTGTACGCGCGAATGTCGTGGGTGGCATGGTGGGTGATTTGCTTGATGCCGTTGCCGTTGCGCAAACGGAACTGATCCAGCGGCTGGATAAACACTTGAAGATTTTTGGTTTCGTTGGCGGCGGGCGCGAGGTACGACAGCCACTTGCCGTTTGGCGAGAGCTTTGGCAAAGCCCGATCTGGATTTGTGAAAAAGTCGGCCACGGGAATGACCTGATCGTCGGTCGTTGCAGAGGCTCGAGAGGGGTATTGGTGGCCCATTGCTGAGTTGAGATGGGGGAGGATGGTGCGAGGTATTCGAAAGAATCACAGGGATGGAATTGCTGACTTGATTGGATGTGTGACAAAGCCAGATTGGGGGGGGGGGACGGTGCTGGCTCTTTATGCCTACTGGAAAATGAACCCACTTTACTCGCTGGACAGACAGTGCACCCGACAGATGGCAGCGTGTGTAGTGTGTGGAGTCTGTCAGGCGTGTGCAGCTTGACCACAGATTTCGGTTGGTGAATATATGAAACAAGTCCTGGCTCTTGTTTCCTGCTTGATTGAGTCAGATCAGTAGTTGCCGCCATTCTTCGTGAATCGTCTCGATTGTGCAAGAATGAGATGGAATGGCACAGATGGTGCCGCACTTCGTTGGATTCTCCACTCGGACAGGAGGTTGAGTCAAGTGAGACATCGGCAACGATCCACGCAGCCCTTCATGTTCCACGCGCCGAGACTCCTGTTACGGATGCAAACAGACACGGTCCAATCGCGTGCGTCCCATCGCAGGAGTCCTCCTGCCCTTCATGACCAAAATCAATATTTACATATGTACTGTATGTACCGAGTCGACCAGAACTCCCAATCCCACCTTGATGCTCAACCAAATTGATCCGCTCGCTCGCCTCCGCCAGTGGCCACCAACAATCGGTGAAGAAACAATTCAAACTTGGTCCAACTCGGAAATCGTTGTGGAAAGATATGCAGAATCATAAAAGGATAATGAAAGGAAATACTGACATGACGGCAACAGGACTACTATGATGGCGACATCCATAGTCTGTGCATAGAGCACCAAAAACGGCAAAACATGCGCTGAGCTGAAGAAGGCAAATCAAACACAAACGAGAAGCTGGCACAAGTGTCCCGGCACGACATGCTGGGGCTATGCTGGGTATGATCATTTCCATTGAACGGTAGCTCAACCAAGGCGAAGCGTGGAGTGACCGCCGGGTCCCTGGCGCCTGATGCACACGGGAAACACATCACATGGAACCACGTCAACAACGGATTCCGGTGCCAAAAGAAGAAACGCATGAGAACAACGTACTTTGACGACACAGGACGCTTATCACTCGCTACAGGCACGGACACAGTTGCCCCCCACGTCGGCACCGAAGGCGGCATTCCCATGACCCCACCATCGTCGCCCAACTTGACCTGCGACTTTGTCATGCCATGCTCGGCATACGACCTGCGAGCAGGCGAAACGGGTTGCTTGTCCGCATCCTCAACGGAGCCAAACACATTCGACTTGAGGTGCGGCTTTGCAGACTTTGGCGACTGCGATTGCGCCTGTGGCTGAGCTGCCACGTCTCCCGATCCAAACGTAATGTGACTCTCCATGTACTGCCGCTTGATCGGCGTCCTCACCGGCTTCTGTTCCTCCTGCGGCGCTCCCGTCCCAAACACATCGTGTCCAACCAAATCGGGCTTGGCTTTCCTCATTGGCCCCTTCTCATCCTTGTCCAAGGTCGTCTCCATAATCAGCCGCGGTGCCCGCTTGGGACTCGCCGCCCTGGCGCGCTGCTCTTCTTCCTCAAGCGACGTAGCCTGCATGGCCGGATTCGGCTTCTTGTTCTTTCCGGGAATCCACTGAGCTTCGGCTTCCGGGTTGCCGAGCGTTGCCTGGAAATGCGGATCGGGCTTGACGACGGGCGCGGGCAGCGGCGCGTCGAGCGTAGTGGCCATGTGCGCAGGCGGCTTGCCGGACCCAGGATGCGTCTTGATGTACAACTCCTCCTCGGAGCGCGTGTTCTCGGGCGGCGCCAAGCCCGCATTGAAGTGCGATTGCAAGTGGCGCGGGACGCTGCGGCCGCGCGACGCCGACGTGTCCGAAACGTCGTCCGTGTCAGTTGAGAGCGACCCGGCGAGTACCTTGTCAAGCGTGGACTCGAGATGCTTTGGGACCACGCCATGCTTCTTGTTCTTGTGATGCATGGCAAACACGTCGCCATCGTCATCCTGGTCGTCGGCGCTGCCGCTGCCGCTGCCAAACACGACATTGGACACGTGCGATGTGTGCCGCTGCGGGTCGTGCACGTTGGGCCGCACCAAGTCACCCGTGAGCGGATCGTACAGGCCATCGACAAGCTTGCTGGACGATTTCGGGCCCGCCGAGGGCGACCGCGAACGGTCCCTTGATACAGATTGGGCTTGCTCGGCGCCCGACCCGATGATGGCCAAGTGTGTCTCGTACTTTTTTGGATTGGTCTTCATTCCCGAAAAGGCATTCTTGGGAAGCTCGACCGCGTCAAAGATGTGCGAGTGCTTTGCGGTTTCCGAGGCGCCCGGCACGAGGCGGATGGCGTGTTTCACAGGCAAAGGAGTTGATGTGCCGGAGAGGAGGCTGCTCATGGAGTCGTTGGACGTGTTTTTCGACATGGGCTGCGTGTCTTCGAGACGGAGTGCAAAGATGTTGAACGGGAGGTCACGCTCGCCAGAGAGGAGCTTGTCGTGCGGGGTGCCCAAAGCCGGGAGCAGATAGTTTGCGTGAAAGCCATAGGTGGAGGGGTTGCCAGCGGCTTGGATGAGACCGAGTTGTTTGAGGACCGAAGCTTGGTCCTATTACCAGATATACAAGTCATGTCAGTGGTGGTTCCGACGTGGATGGATTTGCAGAGCTCGAGGTAGAAACGCACCCAGTACACTCGCTTGGATAAGAGCACACCCTGCTCGGCGGCCACGTTGACCACCGTCACCACCACGACCGTCGCCACCTTCCGCTCTCCAGGCTCGTTCAATTTGACACCCGGCACAATCCACTGCATCTGATCTTCGCGGCCCTCATGCAAATGCACATCGTACATGGCCTCCTCCACGATGGACGTGGGCGAGTAGTGCGTCTGCAGCACTTGCTTCTTGACAAAGTACCCATTGGTCTCTGCGGCCCACATATACTTGCGGTAGAACCGCTTGTACTCGTCAACGGATTGCGCACCGGCACACGTTGGCAGCATAAGCAGGGAAAAGTCCTTGTCAAGGATGGACGTGTCGGCCGGATCCTGCGTGTGGTGCGACCACAGGCGCCGGGCGGCGGTATTGGAGTTGAGGGATGGGTCCGACATGGTGAGGACAGAGATTTGCTCACAGTCTGTATCGGCACTTGTGAGATCCATGGATGCACCTGTGGGTCGTTGCGAGAGAAATTGGACGAGTTGACCATGGGAAGTGTACGCAACGTCGCGCGTCACATCGCAAAACTCTCTTCAATCCATCGCCAGGAGGCTTGCTTGAGTAAAATGAAAATTCATATACATGAATACCAGGACATCTATGAATCCGTGCTCAATACATGACCGACAAGCACCTCACGGCATGTCCTCATTATCTCATTGTCGCCTCACTCCCTCAAACACTCTTCATCACCTCCCGCACGCTCACCTGCATTTGCTTCATCAATTCGTAAGCCTGATACTTTGCCTCAAACAAACGATGCACCTTGTCGTCTTCACTCGGCAGCACCTCCCGACCCGGCCGCGTCATTCTTGACATGGCCTCCCACACCCCGCCGGCACCTGAGGCCGTGGCCGCGGCCGCCGCACCCACCACGGCCGCACCCAGCACCACGCTCGCCTCGGGATACCGCGGCAACACCACGGGCACACGCAGCGCGTCGGCCAACACGCGCACAAAAACGGCATTGTGGACCAGCCCGCCCGACAAGCACACGCGCTGGAGCGCATATTGGCCTTGCTCGCGTGCCGTCTCGACAATGTCCCTGGTTTGCAGGGCGAGCGCGTGGACAGTGGCCAAGTAAAGGATGGCGAGCGAGTCGACGGACGTGTCGAGCGTGAGCCCGTGGATGGTACCCCGGAAGGTCGGGTCAGAGATGGGCGACCGGTTGCCGTGAAAGTCGGGGTACACGTGGACAGAGGCGGCGAGGTGGTCGATCGAGGGGACTTTGTTGTTTTCCGCAAGCCGGGCCAGGTGGACATTGAGGTATTGGTAAATGTGTTGGGTGGTAGCTTGTGCGTTTGAAAGAGCCAGAGAGTATGCAGGGTGCGTTTCAACGATGTGATCAAGCTGTTCGAGATTCAATGAGTGAGCCTTGCCAAGATCTAGTACGGGAGGGAGTGTGACATGGATGACGTACAAGCTTGCCACATGCGCTCTGCCCGGCCTCCATGGCATACAATCCAGGTAACACAACTCCCTCGTACGGTCCCCAGACGCCCTTGACCAGCTTTGGATGTTGGTTGAGTGCAATGTGGCACGCCGACGTGCCTGAAATGAGCGCCAAGTTGTCCGTCACTGGGCCACCTGGGTGCGCCAGAGTTGCAACTGCGCCAGCGTGTGCATCAATCATGGACACGCCCACAACGACCTTTGTGTGCAGGCCCAATTCACGAGCAGCAGCGGCCGTCAAAGTGCCCACAGCCTCGCCAATCTGGCGCACACGCCCGCCACCGAGCAGCCGGTCGTTGATGGACGGGATCTTGAGGCCGATCTGATCGAAAAAGTCTGCTTGAAACCCAGGCTCGCGCACCTTGCCCGGTTGCAACCACGTTGCCGATTGCTCGGGGACATAGGTCCATTTGCATACGAGCGAGCACATGGACCGATCAAGCTTGCCCGATGCACGCCAGGTCAGGAAATCGGGCAGGTCGAACCAGTGGCGAGCTCGTTGAAAAGCGTCGGGCAAGTGTGTTTGAAGCCACAGAAGCTTGGGCACTTGCATTTCAACCGACAGGGCGCCGCCCGTGAGTTGAAGGACCGGGTGGCCAGTTGCATTGATGCTTGCAGTTTCAGCCACGGCCCTGTGGTCCATCCACATGACAATGTCCCATGTGCACCCCTCGGTGCTGCTGTCCGATCGGGCGGTTGGAGACACGGACACGGGCTCAAAGGTGTCGTCAAGCGCAACAAGCGAGCACGTGGCATCGAATCCGATACTGACGACATGCTGTGGGTCAATGGCCGAGTCGGCAAGCGCTTGCTTGACGGCGGAACAGCATTGGCGCCAAATGTCGCCGAGGATTGCTCAAAAAGTCGGCGGCGGGCGAGTGGATCTGGATGGCGCAGGTGCAGAGGCAAGGATGGTGCCCGCTGCGTCGGTGATGGCGGCGCGGGCGGACGAGGTGCCGACGTCGACGCCGATAAAGTACTGCGGCGAGTGCGAGTCCATTGTTTCTGTGGTGACCGTGTGCATGTCGTGCATCATGTGCCCGCCGCTCGGGCCTGACATTGACGGCATGGCACGGTGCTGCCGCGGATCACATCGGACAGACTGTGCCAGTGCCACACCGTATCGCAAGAGATGTACTCCATGAAATCATTCCTGCCAACGCACACACCATGAATCACCCCGGCTTTGACCTGGACGCGGCCATCGCCGCCGATGCTGCCGCGTACGCCGCCAACCACCCGACAAGGCCGCAGCCCATGCCGCTGACAACCCTGACGCAGATGGCGCGGGCGGCGCCATTGCCGGCATGCAGTACACCTACTTTGAAGAGGCTGACCAAGTTCTGCAGGGCCTCAACGACAACCTCCGCCTCGAGGCCCAGCTCATCGACGCAGTGCAAACGGAAACGCCAAACGACTTGTCCAACCAAGTGCACCAGCAAATGTACCTGGCCTACCTTCCACTCAACACTATCATTGCAAAGTACCAAGCGCAGCCGCAGCTCATGGACTCGCACCTCACGCTGCTCATCTCCCCGATCATGCACTTTATCCGCACTCGCCATTTCAATCAACCAACCCCGCCCCTCATCTCGCCGCCACTGTACGACTTTCTCGTCAACCTGGCCAATGCGCGCGGGCCCAAATACATTGTCAAGTTCTTTTCGCACGAAGTGTCGGACCTCGAGGGCCTGCTGGCCTTGCTCGCGCAAGTCGACCGCACACAGCCGCACTTTTGGCCCGTGCGATACATTTTGCTCTTGTGGATGTCGTTTGTGACCATGCTTCCGTTTCAAATCACGCGCTTGGGCATTGGATCCGTTGCGCAAGGCGACGGTGGCGGCGTCGGCGGCGGCATTGTACAACGGCTGCTGGATGCTGGAAAGGCGTTTTTGGGGCACACGGGCAAAGAGCGCGATGCGGCCGCCATGCTGGTCGGCAGGCTCGTGTCAAGGGTGGACGTGGCACATGAAGAGGTGCCCAAGCTCATGGAGTGGGCGGATCAGACATTGGATGCGAACCCAAATGTGTTTTCCGTGCGTTGCCCGCATGCTCATGCTCCACTTTCCCTTCCCGCCGGCCACTGCAACAAGCGACTAAGCCATGGCAGGCATTCATTTAGGCAACCGGCGTGCTGCAAACGCTTTGCGCCGTCCTCAAATTCACAGACCGTGCCCTTCTCCTGCCTCACACCTCGCTCCTCATCTCGTTTCTGCGCTTCATTGATGCGCCTTTCATCCAGCGCAACACACTCTTGCGCAAACTGCTCGTGAAATACGCCACACGGGTAGCGCTCGTCATGCTCCGCAACAAGGTGCCGACGTGGAGGTACGACCGCGGGTCCCGGTCATTGCAAGCCAACATCTTGCGGACGGGGGCAACAGATGCGTCCACGACCAATGCGGGCAATACTGTCGAGCAGCAGCAACACCAAGTCGAGGAGCTCGTACCGGAATCGACCGAACTCATTGTCGACGTGCTGCTCAATGGGCTGCGCGACAAGGACACGATCGTGCGGTGGTCAGCCGCCAAGGGCATTGGCCGGCTCACCTCCCGCCTCCCTCACGTGCTGGCCCAGGACGTGATTGACGCGATCCTCGACCTCTTCAACGAAAACGTGCTGCCCGACGCACGCAAACCCTGCGGTGTATCCATCGAGGGCGTCTCTGAACACACATGGCACGGGGCATGCCTGTCGGTGGCCGAACTGGCACGCCGCGGCTTGCTCTTGCCCGCGTCGTTGCCCTCAGCCATCACCTGGGTGTCGCTCGCACTCACGTTTGACCACCGCCGCGGAGCACACTCGGTGGGTGCAAGCGTTCGCGATGCGGCTTGTTATGTGTGCTGGGCGTTTGCACGCGCATATGCGCCGGGCGTGATGCGACCCTATGTGCATTTGCTTGCGCCCATGCTGGTCACGGCGGCGTTGTACGACCGCGAGATTCATGTGCGGCGAGCGGCAAGTGCTGCGTTTCAGGAAAATGTGGGCCGCCAGGGTATTTTCCCGCATGGCATCGACATTGTGACTGCGGCCGATTTCTTTACCGTGGGCAATCGGCACACGGCGTACTTGGTGGCGGCAAGGACGGTGGTTGGGTTCGACGAGTACCACGAGTGTTGCGTCGAGTATCTCATGACCAATTGCGTGGCGCATTGGGATGTGAATGTGAGGCGAGTGGCGGCAGAGGGCGTCGGGGTGGTCGTGGAGGTGAGGCCGGCGGTAGTGGAGGGGTTGGTGGATCGATTGGTGCATTCATCTCAATTATTGCATGCAACCTGACTCCTTTCTCGATACTCACACGTTCACGCTAGATTCCGCACATCACCTCATCCGACCTATTCCCGCGCCACGGCTCCATCCTCACCCTGGCCTCGATCCTCCACGCGCACCCAGCTGCACTCTCACCCACCTTACAATCGCGACTCGAGCGCGCCCTGCGCGCCATCAAGCCCACGTACCTCTCCGGTTTTGGGTCCGAGCTCATGCGCGAAGCCATTTTACGCCTGGGCCACGTTGCATGCTCAACCCCAACCGCCTCGCCTCTGTCCCCAGGCCTGGTGGCGTATTTCACGGGCATACTGGAATCGTCGCTCGAGCGCAAAGAGCCGAGCATGCACTCTGCTGCGCGCGATGCTGCCGCCGCCATTGTGTCGCGTGTTGACCCGGCGGTGGTGCTGCCGAAACTGGTGGCCAAGTGGGCGGGCAAGACGCGCGGCACAAGGGATGTGGCCGAGCTCAATGCACGCCGCGGGTATTCGCTTGCCCTTGGTGCGCTAGACATGTTGAGTGTGGATGTGGCGGCCAATGTGTTGGATGCCGTGGTCAAGCATGTGGCAGCGGCAAGTGGCAAGGTGTTGGCGGACGCAGAGGCAAAAAAGAATGCAGTGCAAAGTGTGGGCGAGCTTGTTGCGCGATACGGCGCTAGCGTGCAGAAGCGTGCGCAGGGCGGGAGCGGTGATGACGAGGACGATGTGGTGGGTGTGGCGGTGGGCATGTTGGTGGATGCGCTAGACGATTACACTACGACAACGCATGGAGACGTTGGGTCATGGGTTCGGATCGCTGGCATGCTTGCACTAGCCCAAGTCATTGAAGCGCCAGGCGTGCACGTGGATCCTGGCGTCATCAACGCGGCCGTTGCTGGATGTGTGCACCAGGCGTTGTCCAAGATTGATCGTGTCCGCGAGGTGGCTGGCAGCGTGCTGCCGCGCATTTTGCAAGTGTCCGCGGCCAGAGCAGTGATCGAGGATGCGGATGCGGTCGCCCAGTGTGTAGCGCGCGTGAAACCGGTGGATTGGGTCAATGCGCCCGACGTGTTCCCGGTGCTTGCCCCACTGCTCAAGCTGCCGGCGTACCGCGAACCCGTGCTGACCGGGTTCATCTTGTGCATGGGTGGGTTGACGGATTCGCTTGTCAAGAGCGCAAGTCAGGTATTGATGGATGCAATCGAGGCCATGGAGCAAGATGAGCTGGCCGCGTTTGCAGAGGCGCTGGTGGTTGGCGTGCTGGGCAAGTATCGGAAAAAGGATCGGGTGACGGTGCCTGCATTGAATGCGCTAGATATCTTGTATGCGAATCAGGCGCTCATGTTTGTTGAGGAGGACGTACACGAGCGCTTACTGGTGGCGGTCAGGGAGGAGACTGAGTATGTGCGCAAGAATGTGGTCAAGATCTTGACCGGGTTCAAAGTGTACGGTTTGCCACGTTGCACTTGTCTTTGTCTGGGCTCTGGCTATGTACTTGCTGACTCGTCTTGTGATGCTTTGTAGTATGGGCGGACTGGCGGGTGTGGCATCCACACGCCATTGGGCCATGCGATACCTGTGTCATCAGCTCACGCACGGGTACCCGCGGGTGCGCAAGGGCGCCGCCGAATCCATGATTGCCAGCGTCTCGATTTACGCTCAAGTATGCGAGGAGGAGGGCGAACCCGTGGGAGAGCAAACAATTGGAGACATGCTCGAGATATTGACAACGGTGGATTGGTACGCTTGCTTCTGTGTCGTCGTTGGCCTGTCCACTGCGCTAATCTGTCCGAGAGCTACAGGACGACTCCCATTCCCGAGCTCAAGGAGGCACAAGCCAAGCTGATGGACCAGTTGGGGGTCGCCAGGGTGGAGGTGCCTGGAGGACCGCTGCCAGATGCCCAAGAGGAGGCCTAGCGAAGGGTTTCTGGAATAAGGCTCTCGAAGCCATGACGAAGCCAGTGGAGTGTGTGGCGGAACAAAATGCAATGCAGGAGCGCCACATCATACAACCACATCATCAGTCACATGCACAAAAAAACTCGTGCTCAACAAAATGAAGCGATCAATCTGGATCTGGCTCGATCTGGACACTGTGCTGAGCGGAAATTCCCATGCATTCGCCGTATGTACGCCAAAGAGTGTCCGGAGCCGATGCACTGCTACCACTGTATGCGAATCTTAATACAACATCCGACTGGCTGATCGATATCCCCTAGCCTTTCCTTCCGTCCCTGGCCCCCTCCGCCCTCCGCCCGGCATCCCACACTCCGAGTCCGAGTCGCACCGGCCGACCCACTCGCCACCACTCCTGGTGACCGCAACTGTAACCGCATCTACCCGCAACTGTCCCACCCTGTATCCGTATTCATAGCAACAGATGGATCCCCAGCATCCCAGTACACACGCTCAGGCTCAGCAGACGCCCCTCAGGAAGCGTCAGTCGGCCGCCCTCTTTGACGCCGGATCCAACGGCTCCGCGACCGTGATGCCCACCCATCCAGCTCGCCCAACGCAAACATTTACACGCTCCCACCCGACCCAGACAATGACACTCCCCTTGCCATCCCGGACGACGACGAATCCGACAAGACAACGTTTGACCCGGTGCAGTCAAACCTAAACGCAAACCCAAACTCGCATCCTCGTCCCCATCCGATCCTATCATCGTTCCACCGCTTCCTTCCTCCACCTTGCTGCCCTCCAATGGACACCTCAACCCATTCCTCTCGGGCGCCTGGTTTGTCGACCGCCACCACCGCCGCCTCCTGCTGCGCGGCGTCAACCTCTCTGGTAACGCCAAATCCCCTTACGAGCCGCTCTTGCCCTCGCACGTTGCCGACGGCTTCTTCCGCGACCTGTCCGTGTCCTTTGTGGGGCGACCTTTCCCACTCGCCGATGCAGATTACCATTTCTCGTTGCTGCGTGCGTGGGGATTCAACGCGTTCCGCTTTTGCCTCACTTGGGAAGCCATTGAACATTTCGGTCCTGGCATCTACGACGAGGACTATATCGATTACGTGATTGCCGTGCTCAAGCGCGCTCCGACGTTGGGTTGACGTGCTTTCTCGATCCGCATCAGGATGTTTGGTCGCGGCACTGTGGCGGGGATGGTGCACCCAATTGGACACTTCGGTTGGTTGGTCTCGACGCAACGGGCTTTTACGAGTCGGGCGCCGCAATGTGCCATTCGACGTGGTGCCAGCGCACGGGCAAACCGCCAGGCGAGTACCCAAAGATGATTTGGCAGACAAATTACTTCAAGTTGGCGGCCGCAACCATGTTTACGCTGTTTTTCGGCGGCGACTTGTTTGCACCTTGGCTCGTGTTCCAAGACTATGCCCGCGTCGGTGTCAATGAGGTGCCCGACCATGCCTCTCCTCCTGCCTCTCCCTCGCTGCCGTGGTTCAACTCAAGGGACTTCTTACAAGCCATTTCATTCGTGCCATGACACACATGTACCGCCGGTCCACGCGGCCGGCCTCACTTCCTCCCACCAGCCCCTACCGCCTCGCAACTTGTTCCCGCGGTCCTCGGCTGGGACACGCTCAACGAGCCAAGCCAGGGATACATTGGATGCCCCGATATTTCGCGCCTCCTCCCCTGGCAAGCACTCTTCAACGGTGCATGCCCAACACCACTTCAAGGCATGGCCGCAGGCGCGGGCCACGAGGTGTCCAACGTAGCCACGTACACGATCGCATGGTGCGGGCCCATGCGCAACGGCGAATGCTTGCTCAACACGTCCGCACGTCGGCGTGGATGGCCGCACGGGTTCACCGGCCGCGCTTCATGCACAGGGTCTGGCGGCGGCTGCCACGGCGCGCACACGTGTGTTTGTCAACACGGATCCGCTTGCAAGTGATTGCACGCCCGTCACGCTCACGGCCGCACATTTGGCGTTTCCGTCGGGCGGATGCATCTGGGCGGCACATGGGGTATTCGATCCACTGACTGGTGTCCCGTGCGCTCGGATTACTTTGCCAAGCATCCGGCACGTGGGTTCAAGCTGGATCCTGAAAACTTTACAAGCACGCTGTGGATCGAGTTTGCGCAACGATTTGCAAGTGCCGTGCGCAAGGTAGACCCAAAGTGCATCGTGTTTTTGGACACGCCCGTCAACGAGGAGCCGCCCAATGTGGTTGGTGCGCTGCAAGGTTTTGGTTCGTCGGTTGCTGCAACGGCCGACATTGCACTTGCGCCACCCTCGCCCGCAGCCACGTCGACAACCACCGTGACAAGTCCGCGGTCAACCCTGGCGCTCGACGAGAAGCCATCTGCAGTGACGGATCGCGGCATGCCTGCATTTGTCCCGCTTGCATCTGCCACTTCAACCTCAACACTGTCCACGCCCGCATCCACGTCGTCGTCGTCGACGCCCGGCCATATTCTGCCGGCCATTGACCCGACGTTTGCGCGCGACCTCGTGTACGCCCCGCACTGGTACGACGGCCTGACGCTCATCACCAAGCACCTCTGGCCATACAATGTGGATTTCTTGCACATTTTGCGCGGGCAAAAGAATTGGATCACTGGTCTGCGGCTCGGGTACGCGCAAGTGCGTGCGGGTATGGCCGCACAACTCGCGCTGATCCGCGACGAAGGCCACCATCGCCTTGGCAATGTCCCCGTGCTACTGGGTGAAATCGGGATTCCATTCGACATGGATCCCGTGACGCAAAGCGTTCCGTCGCGGCAGGCCGAACTGGCCATGGATGCAAACTTGGCAGCCATTGAAAGCGCCCTGGTGCATGCGACGCTGTGGAACTATTGTCCCGACAATGAGCGGGCCGTGGGTGACGGGTGGAACGGCGAGGACTTGAGTGTCATCTTGCAGGGGCAGCCACGGCCCATGCGCGTGCTGTTGCGGCCCGTACCTTGGGCGGCCGCGGGTACCGTGGTCAGGATCCGGTTTGATGCGCGCGAGCACGAGGCGGAAGTGTGTATTCAACGCACCGACAGAGTGTGCGGTGCGTGCATGCGAGATCCGCCAGGCGCGTGGACAGAGGGCGTGCCGGGCGCACTGAATAACGATTCGGCGGCGGCCGATGAGCGCCTTGTGTCGCAGATTTACGTGCCGTGGCTGCACTTTCGCGGGCCAGACAAGTCGACCGTTGCATTGTCGCATGGCGCGTGCATGTTGGATTTCAGGCGTCAGGTGCTCAGATGGGTCCATGGGCACGCGTCTGGGTGCCAGTATTGTGGTGGGCACCCTGGAGAGCCATTGACGAGCGTGGATGTGACACACCGGGTACAAATCAAGGGCAGGTTTGATGGCGGCGAGGACGAGTTTGAGTGGGATCCAAAGGGCAGGTTGGACCGCGACGGGTGCAAGGAGAGCGAGTATCTGCTCAAGTCGTGGGAGCAGCCTGGGGGTATGCCTGAGCTGGTGGAAAAGGGGTTTGCCATGGGCGGCAGGACAGATCGCGGGGCCAATGGGTGTGTGGGCGGCTTGTGGGAGGCAGTCAAGGATTGCTTTGGATGCGGTGGGGGAAGGTAACAGGGCATGGGCAGCGAGTTGTCTGCTCGACCGCTTTTTTCTATTGCGTTCGCATTCTTGTTTCTTGCGCATTTGACGGTCTCCTGCTCATACTATTTATTCCACGCTCAATCCCGAATGCATGTCAATTTCCCATGTTGCTGCTTCGCGCTTCTTCCAGGGTGGACCAGGTCAGATCGGCGGCCACTTGGATGGAATGTGGATGGAATGTGGATGGAAGCATGCATTTTTGGAAGACACCAAATGAAAAAACATGGATACTGTATTGATCGATATGGAAGACAATGAAATCAATACGAGCTCTCGGCACATGATATGACACTGTGAGCATTCCACCCGCCATCATTGCAACTCGAGTTTGGACGCCCTCCACCCGCCCTTTGCCGCGATCCTACGAGATCCTGCGTTCTTGTGCGCCTCGCCCCAGACATTGGCTGCATCCTGCAGCAGTCGATCCTTGCCATTGCCAGCATTCACTGACCCCACGCTCATCGGCAACCTACCTACTCTACAGACGATTCGCTCGCTGCTACTGCCTCTGCCACGACACGTTGCCTGTCCTGCTCGCTCCTGCGTCTGCTTGATTCCATGTCCAGCCCACTCCCCGGCCACGGCCAAGCAGCACAACCTCAACCGCCAACGCAATCTCAAACTCAATCACACGGACCTAGCCAAAACATCTTCCTCAATCGACCCAGCCAGGACATTGCTGCTGCCACTGAAATCGCATCCAGGGAACGGGACCGCGACGACTCGGACCTCAGCGACATTGACCTCCCACCACCTTCATCCCCCAGTCCAAGCCGCAAACCTGCCCTTCAGCACCGGCCACGAGTCATTCATTCTTCACCCATCGCCTCACCATCGTCGTCGCCTGCGTCTCCACCTCCTCGGCCACCGACCTTTCACCCGAAACAGAGCCAGCATCGCCGGGCAGCCCTATCACCTTCCCTGTCCTCATCCGACGTCTCGTCCATCCCGCCTTCATCCCCACTGCATGATCCAATGGACGTGGACGACGAAGACAGCCTGCACGTTGACGATGATGCGATGCACAAATCTGCTCGCAACGACGGCCATGGGTCGGGCTCGTCGAGCCAAGCGGACTCTGACGACGACTCTGACGGCAACAACGACCACATGGCGTCCCGAGGTCGCTCGCGGGTGCGGCGACCAAGATCTTCTGCCTCAGAGGGATCCTCCTCTGATCGCTCGTCTGTCCGCTTGTCCTCGCTCTCGGCGTCTCCAACAGTCACGCCCGCAGATCCACGGCAAAAAAACAAACACCCCGGGTCAACGGCCGCTGCACACGAGGAGGAGCAGAGTGGCAGCACTGGCGCCGCGCTGGTCCGCCGACGCATCACCTCGAGCTCATCCTCGGTCTCGTCCGTCAGCTCGGTCGGCACGCTGTCCTCGTCATCCTCGCGATCGTCATCGCCTCCGTCACAAGGAGGCCAGGCTGCACGCAAGCAGCGGCTCGCGCCGCTCCCTATTCATACACGCAAGCATGACGGATCAGAAAGCGAGGACGACGACGGTGGCGGATCCAGCTCGGGCGATTCTGACAGACCGGTAGCTCCCGGGTCCCGCTCAGGCGTAGGCAGCCGGCGTGTTCTGCCGAGCTCTCCTGACTCGCCCATGGATCACAAGGTGCCCGCCACATCTGCCATCAAGCAAGAACCAGGCACATCCAAACCGCAGAAACCGTCCGCCGCGCCAAAATCGACTCGCCCTGCACCCCTCGCCACGGCCTCCTCGTCACGCCTTCCGACATCTGCCAGCGACCCGGCCGACACCCCGCTGACAAGCCCCTTGTTGCCCAAACGCCGCGGCAGCACAGCACAAGCGCCCGCGCAACAACTCACCAACGTGGACGCGCGCAAGGACACGTCGGGCCGAACGCGCTTGTTCAAGGCCGTGAGTCGCGGCGACCTTGCACTTGTCACGTCGCTCGTGTCGGCAGGCGCCAACGTCAATCACAAGGATCATGCCGGGTGGACACCCTTGCACGAGGCTGTGCTCGCAAGGCACGAGGCCATTGTACAGCTGTTGCTTGAACGGGGGGCAAACCCGAATGCACAGGGATTACATGGAAATACGCCCTTGCATGATGCGGATACGGAAGAGTATTTGCCAGTGGCCAGGATGCTGCTCAAGTATGGCGCCAGCGTCAGTGTGCGCAACGAGGATGGCGTGGCACCCGTGGAAAATCCCGAGGCCGAGGACGAGGTGAGTGCCTTGTTGAATGCCTATGGGGTGCTAGAGGATGCGTTGTTGCGCAGGGACAAGTGCGGCATGACCTTGTTGCATCGGTGTTGCTGGGAGCTCGGCCAGGCACGCCACCCGCCCCAAGCGTCGGCACCACAAGCGTGGTTGCGCCCGTCGCCCGAACTCATCCAAGAACTCGTTGCGTGCCGACGCGTCGACGTCAATGTCTCGGACAATGCCGGATGGACGCCGTTGCACGAGCTCGTTGCCCAGCAGCGCGTGCCGCTCGTGCAATTGCTGCTCCGTCACGGCGCAGACGTGAACGCTCGCGGGTTTCGCGGCATGACGCCGTTACACGAGCTGCAAAGGGCAAGGGCCATGCCGAGCTCGTGCGCATGTTACTCGATCATGGCGCGGATCCACGCGCAGCAACGGATGGTCCAGGCATGACGCCGATCGATGTGTGCGACGACGCAGAGCTCAAGCGGGTCATGGCAGAGTATCCGTACAGGGCGACGCGTGCGGACGAGGTGAGGCGCCAGTTGCTGGAGGAAATTGCAAGGACGTCGGGTGGGGTTCATGGCGACTGGCAGTCTGGGTCGGCCGCTGCCGGCCCAAATGCTGCTGCTGCTGCCCATGTCGATCCGGCTGAAACCGTCTTGAGCGATACGGGCGGCGGTGGCGGCGGCGGCCAAGACGAGTCCAAGAGCGAGCGGTCGCGTGACGATGCTGCATCCACCTCGACGCATCAGCAGAGAAGTGGTGCAAGCTATGGCGGCGGGGCGGGCGGCGATCCGCGAAAGATGACGAGGGAGGAGCGATTGATGGCGTCGTACATTGCGCGGATCGAGCGGCAGGAGCAGCGCAAACAGCAGCAACAGCAATCGCAGCAAGGTGGCAAAGCCGGTGGCTCGGGCGAAGCCGCAAAGCGGAAAAAGTCATCAGCGACAAGCTTGGATATTGGCAAGGCCGCCGAAAAGGCGGTTGAAAAGACCGCTGCAGCCGCTGTAGGGTCGGCAAGGGGCTCCAAGGCCCAGGGGGATGATGGGGCGCGCGAGACCAAATCGGGTGGAGCTGGCGGCGCGGCCAGTTCGGCCAAGACCAAGGGCAAGGAAAGCAGCAAAAAGGCAAGTGGGTCCTCAACGTCCAAGGCGCGAGAGTCACCCGGCACCGAGCTCTTCTGTGCACGAAGCTGTGACCGAAAAGTCTCGATCCGCCGGCACCCTCCGCCAAAATTCGTCAAAGGCTAACCAATCTGCCCGATCCGACGTCAACCTCTGCTGCCGACCTCGACCAACGGCCACCAAAGAAACGGGCAAAGACTTTGTCGTCGGCAACCGACGTGCCCGATACGACTGTGCGCGTCGATGATCTTCCGCAGTATTGCACATCGGGCGACGCTGCTCGTGTCACCAAAGCCCTCAACCTGCCAGGCGTCATTGCTGTCCTGCCCAAAGCCATTCTCGCCGCATCCCGTGCCGGCCACGTCGAACTCGTCCGAGTTGTGGTCGATCGACTGGCTGCAGCACACGCCTCGGGTGCGGCCAACGCTCCTGCCAACCTCACGGGCGGCAAACCCGTGCTGAGCGTGCAACAAGTTGTCACGGCGGCACTTCATCAAGCCGTCAAGCAAGAACACGTGGATGTTGCCGGATACTTGTTGAGCAAAGGGGCCAAGGCAACAGCACGGAACCGAGCGGGCCAGACACCCATTGAGCAAGCACGTGTGTTAGGAAACAGGGTGCTGGTGTCCCTGCTTGAGCAGGCAGCGTCAGGTCGTCGAGC